>PVKB01000742.1:228666-319763 GCA_004027205.1 Ctenodactylus gundi | reverse complement strand
TATTGAGAGAGTCTTTGACTATGCCCATGTCTTAAGGGTCTTTCCCTACTTTTTCTTCCAACAAGTTCAATGTTTCCATTTTAATGTCTAAGTCTTTGATACATTTTGATTTGATTTTGGTTCATGGTAAAAGATGTGCGTCTGGTTTCATTCTTCTACATACAGTTAGCCAGTTTTCCAGCACAATTTGTTAAAGAGGCTATCTTTATTCTGGTGAATGTTTTTGGCCCGTTTGTCAAAGATCAGATGCATAAAGGTACTCAGAGATGTTTCTATATCCTCAATTCTACTTCATTGATCCACCTGTCTTTTTTGTGCCCAAATCATTTATTTTTATCACTGATGCTGTGTAATATAATTTAATATCTGGTATTGAGATAGCGCCTGCTTTTCTTTTACTGCGTGGACTTGTTTTGGCTATTCTCGGTCTGTTGTGGTTCCATATAAATTTTCAGATCCATTTTTCTAGTTAGGCAACAAATGCTACTGGTGTCTTGATTAAGATTTCATTGAATCTATGTATCATTTTGACAAGGCTGGTTCTGCCTATCTAGGAACAGGAGATGTCTTTCCATTTTCTAAAATTGTCTTGGGATTTCTTTCTTCAGGCAACTACAGTTTTCAGTATAGAGGCATTTCACTTGCTTCACTGGGTTTACTTCTAGGTATTCAATTTTCTTTGAGGTGACTGTGAATGCGATTGTCTTTCTGATTTCTTTTCAAGAGTCAAAATTTATCCAACAGATCAAAACATAAAATTAGACTTCTGTATTTTTGCAATATTTTTGTTAGTCACTTTCTTCTCACAGATTTACAAATGGTTTATCATGTATATTTAGTTAATGAATCCATCACACCGTATTAAAAGGGCTTTAGTATGGGGCTCTATGCAAAATATCACATAAGAAAGATGTTCTATGAAGTGAACAGGTGAACTCTCTACTTTCAAAAAGCAAGTGAGAACAATAAATTTCCACTGACACATGTCTAGATAAATTTAAATGTTTTAAAAATATTTTAAATGATTTTTTCTGGAACAGAGTTCACATTTTTACTGCTTTAGAATAGAGATGAAGAGTAATTCATACCTTTAAATTAGCTTCATGTAGCAGTGAGAAGGAATCTGAATGAAAGTAATTATCAAGTGCATAATTTCATTAACTTGAAATAGAAATGAACTGGGGAACTCTAGGTCTGAGAATTAACTTCCTACATCAATCTATCTATCTATTCACCCATCCTAAATTTTCTCCTTTGTCACCAGCTATATTGTACATAGAAAATAATTTTGTAGTGATTAATTCAAGATTTGAGAAACATTGTAAAAAAAAGACTATGGAAAAAATTGGATGTATTATTTAATGTATCCAAAAAATACACACAAAATGCTTCAGAAATTCTACAAAGAACTTTCAAATAAAAAAATGTTAAACACAAATTCCATCTAATTCTTTGTTTGCAATTTTATAAAAAATATATTCGTAAGTTTTTAAAATGCAAAAAAATATATAAGGCATGAAAAAGAATTTCTTAAGTTTGTTAACTTCTTTTAACATAACATAAACTTCTAGTAACATCCACTGGGTATGTAAATAATACTTATCATAGAGACAAAAGTGTACGATACACTTTCGTGCAACTTATTTATTTCATTTAAAATATGTCCACAGTCCCTACACACAATTCACATTGATTTACTTTCTATGATGGCTTGAATTAAATTCTAAAATATGAGTATAATGTGATTTATTTCTTAATCTTTTCTTGAAGGATATTTGCAAGATTCTGAATAATTTTCTATTTTACTGATATTATAGGAATATCTTTCTACGTATATTTTTGTAAATACCTGAAAAGCTGGGGCGGCCTTTCTCTGGACATATGACAAAAATTAAAATTAGTAAGTCAATATTTATGCACATTTTAATTTTTTAATGATGGCTTCAAATTTTCCCCTTAGAGTAATGCTAATCTGAACTCCCACTAGATTTAGTAATTTTCTCTAAGAATATTATACAATGATTCAGCATAATTTCAAACTTATAAAATTGTTCATATTGTCACCAAATAGTAGACACTCATATAACGAGTATATTAGTAGTATATATCTTCCTAACATATTTTTGGAATCTTTTTACACACTGCATCAAAAGTTTCACAAATGTTCTTTATATTAATTCCTAAATATTTCCAAAAATCAATTTACTCCATTGTATTTATTTTCCTATCATGTTAAGCGAATAACCACTATCTTAAGAAGGAATTATTGTGCTATTTCATGCAGTTCTTCCACATCCTCTAATTTATTTGTCTTGCAGCCTACTAATACAAATAAATAAAAAATTAAACCAATTGCTTTGTGTGTATACTAGATTCTGCAAAGATGTCTGCCAAGAAAACTCTTCCTAGTTCTGTGTGAGCAGGATCAGCCTCCCATTAAGAGGGGATACTGGGGTCGGGCTGGAGCTCAGTGGTAAAGTTACTGCGTAGGACATGTGAAGCTCTGGGTTCCATATCCAGTAATGCCAAAAAAAGAAAAATGCTGAGCTATTTCTCACTCCAGAATTTCAATTTTTCCAAGACTTACTTTGATCATCACAGAAGGAAACAAGAAACCCTATTAGTCATGGCTACACACCACCACGTCAGTACTTTTTTAGGCTAGGGCCATGAGACCAAAGTAAATAAATAAATAGATAAATAAATAAATATTAACACCTTTTAAAAATTTGGTAAAAATTTCACATGACATAAAAAATTTAACACTTTTTTGTACATACATGAATTCCAAATTCTGTAACACATTAGAACCACAGGGTTTGGAGAATTAGTGCGCATCTGTGTGCACCTCTTTTTCAGAGGTTCACTCCCTTCCGATCTGACCTTTGCCTCTCTTTCTACGGTGCCATTCATGTTTGGGCCTTTTTACGTCATTATTTTTGTGCATTTCATAAGAGGGATGCCCATCTGTAGTCAGTCTTTTGTGCTTGGTTCATTGCACTGAGCATTATTGATTCTAGGTGGCCCCATTGCTTCATATCTGTCTTTATTTGTGGCTGCCTGGTATTCCACTGTATGGAAGTACCACATCTTCTTTAACCATTCTTGTAGGAATGCACAGGTAGGTTGCTTCTAGGACTTGGCTGTTATGAATTGTGCTGCTATAAACATGGATATGAACAATTGCTGGCAAGGATGTGGGAGAAACGGAGCCCTACTCCACTGCGGGGGGACACAAGCTGCAGAACAATTGTGGAAAGAAGTGTGGAGGTTCCTTAGGAAGCTGAGAACAGAAATTCCATCTGATCCGGCTACAGCCCTAGTGGGCATGTTCTCAAGTCAACATACCTAACACACACACACACACACACACACAAACACACACACACACACACACACACACACACACTCTCTAAGCAATCTTTTTAAAACTATTCTGATTTTAGTTCTTGGAATGCTTCTATCCCTCTACTTCACTTACGTACCTTCTACTGACCTTGGTTTTCTCTTACAAGGCACACCTTCAGTCACTGTTTTCTGATCTCTCTGGCTGATTTAAGACACTATTCTAAGTCACCATATGATCTAGCATGTTAATGGCTGGGAAAGTCTTAAGATAACAAATATACAACACAGTTTATTACTGTATAAATATATTTGCTTTATTTTAGTCACCCCGTGGACATCTTTGGGCTCTAGTCACTGCATGAAGGTAGCAAATAGTTTTACTCATGAGCTCATCTGTAGCAACCAGAAATTGGTTTGAATACTGTATTATGGAGGATTATGTTTTGTTTTAAATCATGTTAGTGATTTTTATGCATTCAATAAACAGTACCTTAGATTGTGGCTGCTGATTGTTCTGTCAGTCAGGAGGACATTGTGTGGGTCCATTTCAAGTGACAGAAGGATGCTAAGACACAGTGCCAAGTCTACGGAATTATGGCGAATATTAAATCAAGGTCAAGTGGAGTATTCAAAAAGTTCTTGACCCCAAATTAGAATATCTATAAGTGCTTAAAAAGTGTAGTCACCACCACTGTCGCAAGTCACGAGTGCCTTTCTCTACTAAAAGAAGGTCAGGCATCCTGATCAGTTTAAGTACCACATTAAGACATAACATGTCCGTGGAAGAAGGGGATTAATATCTGAAAAGATCAGAAGTGGTAGTCAGCCAAAGGAAATGAACTAGTCACAATTTCATTCCCTAAAATATACCAAAACACACACACACACACACACACACACACACACACACACACACACACTCATACACAAGTACATGGAAAATTCTTCAGAATATACACTGCATCTTTGAAGTGACAGGTTTAGTATATGAAAAGAATAATGCACTTTAATATTTCATTGAGTACAATTGTATTCTTCATCTATGGATGTGTGCAGAGGCTGGCAAGCAATCTTGCAGAAAACTTGTACAGATATTTTTGTGACCTTGTACTTGGGATTTCATTATTACCGGGTGTTACGGATAATTATTTTAAATATGTTTGCATCAAGATGTTGGGTGCCTTTGTACATTTCAGCCCCAAATTTTTGAAATATGTTTTTATGATAGCACAGAGGTATAAAAACTGAAGTACTGCTATTAGGTGCTATTTCAAAGGCAAGCACAGGGCATTATCTGTTTATTACAAAAGAGCTTCTCTTTAAATTACTGCAGAATTTTACATTTTGAGTAGTCACAAGAGGGGAATTATAATATTATGCTACTGCAAAAGAAATCTTCGCGTTACCTATCTCGATGAATATTTGATACCTACAGTTATTTTTCACTTCTTACCTCTCTAAATACATCAGAAAGTAAACATATTTTTCTTCAAAACATTTGGAAATAACTAATTCCTCTAGAGTCTCGACCAGTCTTTTCAAAAGTGATTTACTCTTTAAGACATTTTCTAGAGTGTTTATAGTTCACAAGAGTCGAGATTCATTATTACACCATGTGCAGCTGAATATATTTTACCTAAATAATACATTTCATTCTGGTCATATTTTTGTCTTACCAGATATTGGATTAGACACACTTCCTGCTCAGAGTTTCATGGCCTACCCCCACCCCCCAAAAAAGTGACAGCAGCATCTGAGGGGCGAGACTGAACAAAGATCACCTATCACGCAGACTGTGTCACTTCAAAAGTGGGTACCAGGAGGCTCTTGATGGTGAAGGGAGACTGTGTCTGTCTACAGAGACCTTGGAAACATGTTCTATTTTTCATTTTAGGATGCTCCAGACCTGTAGTCACACCCTACCTCTGCCCCACATCAATTGTGCCAATCTGATCTCTCCCTTGTCCTCCTAAACTGCGGTTCCCTTCCCTGGAAAATTAAGATCTACAACTTTGCACACACTTACACAGGTTCATCTCCTTAGCTGTAGCGTTCATCCCTGCTCTCCTGACTGTCACTCAGCACGTACCACTAAACTTCTTGGCCTTCTTCAACCCATGGTAGAGCTTTCTCCCCCGAAACTTCCCTAGACCCTGCCTGGTAGATGCTCTTGCTCGTGTGCATGTGATGCCATGGTTTCTATGGACCAGGAATTGGAAATTAACACATTTTTGGAGAACTTGCTATGTGCCAGGCACAGTGCAAATGCTGTCCACACGTTTTCTCAATTAATTCTAAAAACAACTTTGCAAGTCGGTGATGATGATGATTTATTATCCAAACGAGAAAACAGCTCCTGATGGCTAGTCAACGGAACGAGTCATCAGGGAAATCCCCACCAGAGCCCTTGTCAGAAGTCACAATTTGTGACTTTTACACTAAAGGGCATTATGTGTGGCTTTATTCTTTCCTCTTCATAATAAACACTATCCATTTCCCCCTTTCAGGATGACATTTATGTAAGATTTCTTATTTGAACAGTTGAACTGAGACATATTTTACATCACTCACAAATGTCTGCTTCAATTGAACAATTTAAAGTTTTTAAACAATTCTTAATATGTACAAATACAGGCACAACTTCAGAGCATTGTCATTATTATGTCAAATGGAACTCTGCTACTGTCACCCCTCAGTTACAACTTCCTGCCAACTCTAAGTAACCCCGAGTGTACTTTCTAGGTCTATACATAATTTCTACTCTGGAAACTCACATGAATGGAATCATATAATGCATAAACTTTTGCAACTGGTTTTCTCCATTTAGCACACCATTTTTATGATTCATATAAATTTAAGTATATCATTAATTCGTTTATTTTATGGCTATGAGTCCATGATGTAGACAAACCTCATTTTTATTATTCAAACAAAAGTAGAATGGGGACTTGAGTTCTTTCCACATTCAGCCTGTTGTAAGGCTATGAATAATGTTCTCATAAATATTCATCCACAAGTTTTTTTGTGAAAATTTGTTTTTGTCCGTCTTGTGTATATATACCTGGGAATAGAACTGCTGGGTTTCATGGTAATTACATGTTTACTCATTAGAACTTTCAGAGTAATTTCCAAAATGTATGGCCTGTGTTACATGCCGACCATCAGTGCGAGAGGGCTCTGATTTCTCCCCACTCTGCCACCACTTGTTATTGTCTGCTTTAATGTTCTTTCCATGATGACTAATGATGTGGAACATGTTTTTCTTTGCATACGAGTCACTTACTCATCTCCGAGACGTGTCTATTTCGATTCTTTACCTAATTTAAAAGACTTTATTCATCTTTTTCTCATTTAGGTGTTTATTGTACATTTTAGCTACGAATTCCTACTAAGGTATATAATTCGCAAATAGTTTCGCTCAGTCTGTGGATAGTCTTTTCATCTTCTTTATTGTTTCTTTCACAAAACAATTTTCTAAACATTTTCCACCACTGACTTGTGTCTTTGAATTTCTGTGGTTCCTTTTTGTACTGGTGACAAAATCTTATTCAGCACAATTAATTCAAAATACAAATGCTCACAAATTTAAATGGAACTAAACTGGACACACATTTGCTACAGAGATCCTATGGGGTAATTAAGGCCAATAAGGTTTGGGACAACTGAAGTCCTACACAAAGATCAAAGGTTCGAAGGTCACCCATGTTACTTTGCAACTCCACTTGAATAAAGAGCAGTTTCAAGGTTCTGAAACGGTGGAGGAAGAGTATTTTAATATATTAATTTTATCTGATTGCTGATAGTTCTGTTACAATTCATTGTTGATATTGAATTATGCCAAGCTATATTCTTGCACCTTTGACCTGGTGGTATTATTTATATTTTGCTTTGTTGATGTGGAAAATTCCAGTGGTTTCTTTGCAAATATAAAATCATTCTTGGAATGCTAGAATAATTTTAACTTGGATACCATTTGTTTAATTTTTATTATAACTTAATAATACTCTATTGAATCTGAGTGTTATTTCATGAGACACATCAATCAGCCTGATATTTTGTCTCTTGCAACATGCTTGCCACATAAAAGATTTGACAGTATTTCCATATTAAATTATTGAAAAATTTGCTAAGGTATCTATCTTGAACTTTGCAGAAAAGCTCTTCATTTATTTTTTTAAAGATATAAAATTTCCATACCTTCTTTTTATACTTATTTTCATAAGGGTGAATCATTTCTCAAAGGTTGTTTTCCTATTAGAACTCTAATAATATACATAGTTATCACTTATCTACATTTTTATTATATCTGAAAGATCTATAGTGTGATGTTTCCAGTTTCATTTTTGTCACTAGAAGTTTGTGTCTATTAATGAGCACTTTGGCTAAGAATTTATAAATATTGATATCAAAGAAGCAACTAAAGCTTTTGTTGACTGAAGTGCATACCTGTTGCCATATGGCTACAAAATATTAATTTATGTTACTGTTTTTGTACTTTTAAATTATTTTTTTTTTCCTTTTGAGGGATTTAATTTAATCTTATTCTTTTACCTTCCCGAGAAAAGTTTTAACATTGGTTTTCACTTCTTAAATATATGTATTTGTATTTTAATTTCAGATATGTCTCCAAAATTTTTGTACATATCTTTTAAATTTTCTCTTATTCAAAATTTAGAAAAATTTTAAATGGCTCATTCTTCAAACAAATGTCTTCTAAGAAATATGGCTCTTTCTAAATTTATTTTCTATTATTGACTTGTAGTATTATTTTACTGTGTTCAGGAAATATATTTGTGCCATTCCCTTTTGATAAAGTTAGTTTTTTCTCTTTTATGGTACAGCAAACTGGGACTATCACTTTTATTCATTCCAGAACTGAGATGTGGATTTTACTGACTGACTGCTTGATTTTTGAGACAAGGTCTTGCTCTGTACTCCAAGCTGGTACTGAACCCACTATGTAGCCCACGCTAGCCTAGAACTTGCGGCAACCTTTCCTTTTCAGTCTCCTGAGTGCAGGGATCGCCCTCTCCTCACCATGCCCAGCTATTATGAGCTGCTGGGGTGTCAGTCTCAGGGCTTGGCATTTCCTAGGCAAAGGCTGTCCTCACTGAGCTGTGTGGCCAGCCCTGAGAGGCAGATTTTAGAAGGCAGGTTTACTTAGAAGTACTTTACCTCTAGTTTTACCTTTCTAGGGAAACATATTTGTTAAACAAATAACCTTCTCACAAGGTTAAATATCTTATTTCTCTAATATGAGAAACCCAGAATACAGGCATCTTATAGAACCAAGTGGGTGAGATAGTGGGGTCGGGGGGGCAGGGTAGAAAGGAAGGCTTGGAAGGGTCAAAAAAAGAGAAGAGAAAGGATTGTAATGCTGATGTGATATATGTGCACAAAATACTCAGGCTATTGCATATATATATATATATATATATATATACACACATATATACATATACATATATACACACATATATACATATACATATATATACACACATATATACATATACATATATATATATATACATATACATATATATATATATATATATATATATATGAACTTGATAAAGACTGCTTTGCATTAATTCTAGATTCCCAAGCCCCTTGATGCTCCTCCTCCCAGGAAAAAAAAAAATTATGTATGGGAAACTCATCACCCACTGGATTCCAACCTGCTTTACAAGCTCATGCAGCTGCCAAAAAACTTGCCTAGCTCCTTCTCACAGTAGAGCCACGCTAACCTTTACAACTAGTGTAGATGCTCCATCTACCCCCGATGTAATCAAACCTGTTTGACTATAACACTTCACCCAGGAAAGATTCTTTCTTATCCATAATTTCATGTTATTTTGTTCTCTTCACCTCCAGATTCCAGATACTTGTCATAATGTAATGCATGTGGGCCTTGGCTTTGAGAGATTGTGTGATGGTGTGGTAGAACATATGATCTCTCATTCCTTAAAACCTGCTTTAAAGCAGAGCTGTCCTTTGTGATTTCTTATAGTTACTTTTCATTGTTTATTACTTTCTGATTTCTTTTTTTTCAAATTAAGCTGAATTTAAAGCTGAATAAAAAGTGTCTGCTGCTCCCATAATTCTTACATAGTGACTTAAATGTCCCCTCAAACCTCACTCATGACAAAGCTTAATTGACATTGGATTAACTTTCTTATCATAGGAGTGGGAGATTTATAAAAAGAAGGAACTCAACCTCTTTTTCCCCTCAGGCTCTCTGTCTCTGCCAATTTCTTAACTTTCTACCATGTTATGACAGCGGAAGACCCTCAACAAATGCAGGCCACTGAACTAGGACTATCTAATGAGTTAAATTTCTATATTTTATGATTTGCTGAGTCTATAATATTCCATCAGAGAAGAAAACGATGCACTAAGACAGACATATACTGATAGAAAATATAGCAAGTATTCTTTAAACACAACATAGAAGTGAGAAGGAATTTCCTACTTACAAACAGAAGTGAACGTTTAAGCCATAACAGTAATTGTGAGAGAAAGACAACAGCAACTACAAGATCGGGAACCGACCTATGCCATGGCTGTGAGAACAATAAGGAACAGAGATTTACAAGATACCCCCATAGAGTGAAGAATGGGCAATAATCTCTTTATCCCACAAGCGCTGAACAAAGACAGTAGGAGCAGCTAGCACAATGAGGGCATTAGAAAGTAAGCTGACTAAGACAGGGTTAGGCCTAAGCTAATTCCAGGAATAGAGTATTAAATTCAATTACTAAAATTCTGAAATACCTTGGGCTACAAAAGTAACTAAAACTCTGCTGTTCAGAACTGATAAAATATATAGGAATTCATTAGAGAAAAGCTCTGAGTAATCCCCAGCAACAGAGACACACGAGGGAGAAGAGCCTCAGAACCAATTCCAGCTGGAAGAGACACTACAGAGACCTATCAGGCATGTGAAAGGAACACTATGGGAAAAAATGTGGAAAAAGCACTAAAATTAAAAGTCAGCAGACAGAACACGTGAGAGGAACTGTACCCTAGGAATACTGAATAAATAAATAAATATGAAGCACAGCTTTAATTTAGCATGCTTTAGAAATAAAGATAAATAAAGAAGTTTCTTATGATGAGGCTTTAAATATTCTCCTGGTGTATTTAGATATCTGGGTAGAGAGGATAAAATATAACAAAACATGTTTTAAATGCACAAAAGAGCACTCAAGAATAAAAAGTATACTTTCAGTAAATGAAAAGGAGGTTAAAACCCGAGTCCTAAGTACATATTATTCTCATCCTACAGAAGAAGAAAGACAAACAGGTCCACCGATCCTGTGAAATTCTCATTGGAGTTTAATGCCCTGTAGGAGCAGGCCTGGGGGTAACCTTAGGAGGCCGGCTGGGGGTCAGATCCCTACACAAAGCTGCTCTCTACCAAGGACTAGAGGACCTGCCTATGAGCACAGGATAAACAAAGTAGCTTCTCTTCGGTCTCTCCTTGGGGACTGGCTGAAAACTTTCTCCTAAACTGCCCCAATGGAGCATGGGACGTGACTGAGAATATCTTAAATTTCTAAATTGCTGATTAACATGACTAATAAAAGGAAGAGAGAACACGGTTATGAGAAGACGTTACAACGAAAGGGAAGAGGCTGTTTTAAATTTTTAAATAGGTATGATTCTCATATAGAAAATTTAAAACTACAATACATAGTACAGAGAGGAGTGGAGGAAAACATGGAAGAACGTAATATTAATTGTGGAAACTCTGCTATCAAAATGGCATCTCGCATGTGTCCCAAGTAGAAAAACAATAACATAACTAACAACCTACGTTAAAAGTAACAAAGAATAAAAGTGGAGAAAAACTAGGTTATTTTTTTAAGGAATGATAATTAGGGTGACAATGACTTTTTCAGGGGCACAATCAGAGACCCCAAAAAATATAAGACCAGAATAGTAAATACACGGGGAAAAAAATAACTAAATTAGTATAATTTGGAAATTCAACTAAAATGTCTTTCTTTAATAAATGTAGTAACTGGATTGTGCGGCAGATGTATGCTAGTGTGGTCTCCAATGAATTATTTCATTATTGTATAATCTCTGTCTCAGATATCATTGGAAGCTGTGATTTGCTTCAAAAAATATATAATGGCAAGGATGATAGGAGAGCAGCACTAGGGGTTGCGGTACCTCTGATCAGGTGGAGTGAGAGATTTTTCTGCAGGTCTAGGTTAAGTTGCGATATTTTGAGAGTCTGTGATAAGATCATTTGATGCTGTGGTTAAAAACTGGAGTGTCCACCAAAAGCTTCATGTACCCATGCGTGCTTTGTACTATGGGGAGGTGGGGACTGGCTGAAAGGGGTCATGAGCCGGAAGGGTGTGTGCTAGCTCCATCCTTCCTCTCTAGCCTGGCTCTATTCTGCCTGCTGTTTCCCCACCATATCTGTCCATTGTTGCTGGCCACCCACGCATGGACTGTGACCTTCCGAAACTGGGAGCTAAAATAAATCTTTCCTCCTAAAGTTGTGGATGTTGGGTATTCTGTCCCAACAATGAAACAGTGACTACTAAGACATATGACAATGGACAATGAAGCCTCCAGGAGCTGAAAATTTCACTGATTAACGGCCACCAAGAATTGGCAGCTTCAGTCCTGCTACAATCAGAAGTTAATCCTGCTAATACCTGCCTCAGCTTAGAAGGAACTATTAACTTTAGAAACACAGCCCAGCTGATGTTATGTTCAAAGTCTTATGAGATCCTGATCAAGAGTCAATGAAGCCATGCAATCTCCAATTTACAGAAATTAAGAGACAATAAAAGTAATGAATATGCACTTATACGAGTCCTTAGCTTTGCGACAATTTGTTACAAAGCAATAAAAAAATGAATATGATTGGTTTTCTAACTTGCATCTCAGCCATGCTCTCCATCACAGGCAATCATACGCAAACATGGGAACACAGACAAACGGGCTGCAGGAGCCTCCCTCAGGATTTAGGTGATTAAGAGTGAAAATGTTACAGGCCTGCACCATTTATAATTTTGCAGAATTTTTCTTAAAAGCCTCTTTTTGTGAAAAAGTAGCACTAATTCCAATTCAAAGTCACAAAGATCAGCTGTAGACACGTTGTGGTGATGATGTTGCTGACAGAGACTTGACCGCTCGTGTTTGTCTTGTTCTGTTGCCTGTTTTGATTTTTATCACTGCCAGTGTTATGCTTTTAAAATTCTTAAAAGTTCTAAGGATATCCCTTTATGGTTTTATTTTGCTGTGCGCTAGTGCAAGATTTTTACGGAACACGCATGTGCAGCATTGCAGTAGACACACCTGTATTTTAAACTTATCCTCTATAACAAAGCCACAACTGATACAAGCTCCAGGACGCAGGAACTTTCTCACTTGGTGTCACGTTCACTTCCAAAGAACTCTGACTCTGTTGGGGAATTAATGACTTGTACACCCACTCTTGAAGCCTCCCACAAATATGCAGAGAATTGTGAAACTTGTAACGGATAGGCATTAATGTTTGGTGTTTGACCCTACAGCCTCCAGTTCACCAACTTGACACATACTGGTCACAGATTTTCAGCCACACGTTCACTTGTAATTTCAGTATGTGATTCCTGCCTCCTAAGATTCACACATAACTTACTATACTTTTCCATACAGGAAAAGCTTGGTGACCCCTAGCACAGAAAATAGATCTCCTATGGCCTTGATTTACTTGAAGATTGCCTGATTCTCTTGCCTGACTTTTAGTATGGACTGAGACATCAAGTTAGTATACTTTCTACCTGTAAATTATTATCACTCTAAAGGTACTTTAATGATAAAAGAATTGGTGCCAATGACCATTTGCCACACCCTTCTCAACAAACCGAGAAGGGGAATGAAGGGACTTCGATGCAGGCCTGCAACACCAGCACTCTGGTAGCCTGAGGCTGGGAGATCATGAGACAGCCCAACTTGAACACCTTAGTGACTTCTTGTCGACCCCACGTCAAAATCAAAATTATACCAATGGGCTAGAGATGTAGTACAGATGAAGATTCAATCACCATTAGCACAAAAACTAAACAAATAAAATGCCCATATTTTTCCAGAAGAATATATTTTATCTTTTGGAAAATCAAGTCTCAAAAGTTAGATTTAAGCCTTTGCATATGCATTTATTTTTGGTTTTGTGTAATTTTTGTAATGCATTGGAATTTGCTGTCTTACAAATATATGTGATAATTGTCTCCCCCACCCCCTTCCCTGGTAAAACAAATCAACTGGTCACAGCAATTCTTGGATTTCAATCGGTTGTGTGTCTTTCAGATTAAATAATATTATTTGTAATATGTGTCCCTTTAGATGCACCTCCACCTCTCCATCCAACACATAAATTGAAAGAATTTAGTCACCTTGTTTTCTAAGCTAAACAAAGTAAATACTGCTGGAAGACATTAGATTAAAAAGGTTAATGCTAAAAGTGCTCTGCCTAATACAACTGAAATGATGTATGATCCGTTGAATTGTGACTCCACCGGAGACACAGGGTGCTGACGAGTTCAGCGTGTGAGGCTTCTGTCATCTATTAGTCATAATTACAGGAGAGATTTCAGGTCATTTACCTATAAAAAGTGTCTGGGGTTTACTGTTTATATCGGAAACCTTTCTGTGCCTGGAAGTCTTTCTGTGATCTTTCATCATCTGAGGGAGAGGAATGCTCATCTTTGACAAACTGAACGAAGCTGTTATTAGCCAGAAAACTGTGTCAACTCAGAAGTTTCATATTTGTTCGTTGCTTTTAAATGATGCATTTCTGCCTATTTTCTCTCTCACGTCTCTGCAAAGACAAGCAGATGTGTGTATTTTGGTAAACACACTATCTGGTTTCCTGTCCTTCTGGGTGTGGCTCCTACAGGAGCCAGCATCCCCAAAACTAGTGGAGTCTCGTTCTGCCAGTCTGGAAACACTGGAAGTTGAAGAAGACTTAAACAACAAGTAGAGCTTTCTCTTGAAAAGTCTAGTCTATCTAACTCATCCCAATTTAATTATTACTCAGTGTCTTTTCTCTGACGCACATGTGCAACTCTCCAGGTGGCCATCAATCTTTCTCAGCTACTTCTCCCTTCAAACACGGCATCATTTCCCTCATTCCCCTGTAGCTAATTCCTTAAAGAAGTTATCTCTCTTGACTGTGTTCTGCTTTTATACTCCCATTTTTCTCTTGATCCCATTCAAATCAGACTTGCTTCGTGAGCTACATTCAAAGTCCTCCTATCACACTTGTCAGTGAACACCACCTCGTGGGATCCTCAGTAAATCTGCCACCTTGTTGCTCTTCCTCCTAGTGGCATCTGATAATACAATAAAATTTCCCTACCTTCCTTCACTTGGCTTCCAGTATAATAGATCCTTTCCATTTCTGCTCATTTTCAGTGGTTTTTGGCTGGCTCATCCAAGGTCCCTCAAGTTGCAGTATCTCAGTTAGGTTTGGCCTTTGAATATCTTTTCTATTAACATCTATTATGAAGATATAGGGATTAAGAATTATCTATGTGCCATCCACAGCTGAATTCTTGTAACTGGTTTTATCTTCTGAATTCCACGTGCATATGCAGCTAACTGCTTGGTATCTGTAGCTGTGAATCTCTTAGGTTGCTCAGCCACACACCTCTGATCTCTCCTCTCACTTCTGCTACTCCTACTGTCTTCCTTATCTCAACTAATGCTACCTTCATTTTTTCTACATATTCAGGCTGAAAACATGGAAGCTGTCTCTTACCACTCTTCCACATGCTCTGCATCCAAGAAATTAAAAATTTTTATTCTGCATAACAATTTTGTGAGGCTTCACATACTCTCTACCCCCTAAACCTTTTATTGATCTAAGTAGTCCCTATATTTTATTTCATTCTTTCATGAATTGTCTCATTTACTTAAACATAAGATCAAACAATCCTTGCTCCATTCTCTTTAAATGGGAATCAAAGACATTCATAAAAAAGTAGACCAGCTTTGTGGATATTAGATACTTATTAGATCTAGACTCTGGGTTTGTTTTAAGGAGTAAAATTTCTAAAATGTAAGAGTTAAAAGCTGAAGAAATGCATATAATCAATGTAACTTTTTTTGTCTTTGGTTGATTTGTCAATATGTAAATTCTGCTGTGAGTCAAGTCGACTCCTATCAGTGGGATAATTAGAGAGACTTCCTTTAGGGAATCATTCCAGTGTAAAACAGGAAATGTTGAATTAGTAGCTATGACTGTACGAAGCACAACAAACAAGTGCAAGTAAACATGCCTTCCAAAGCTGTTTCAGCACGTTAAATTCTAGGCTCATGTAGACCAGATATCAATGGGAGCATCAAACTCATTGAAATAGAGTATTTTCAATTTGACATTTGTTTGAAGAAGATCTGTATAAGGGTATAAAGGTTTATAAAAATCAAGATGCAACTGAAGAAATCACTACATGGTCTTACACTCTAGCAACAGACAAATCTGAAGGCACTTAAGAAATTAAAAAAAAATAATTTGAAACTTCTCCAAGAGTAGAAGTTCCATGGAATCAAAAATTGTACTGTCATATTGAGGGTGAAATTCTGGAGACATGAAATAGTAAATAGAACCTAAGTAAACACATATTAGGCTGCAATAAATAAAGGAAAATGAGTTTCAAATTTACTTACAGATTATATTTTCCTCTGAAAAAGAGTATGTGCTCCTGAAAGAACACTGAAAATGGCAAAATAATGAGATATAATGGTGTCTGTGTTCTAAATTTGACAGATAACAGGACAACATTTACAACAATTAAATGATTTAGAAAGAAAGGCAGAAAAGTGTTCTAAGGTACAGTCAGATATAAAAGTAAGGTTATTCTGATTCTCTGGGCTTTCTCCATTTGTGTTAAATTCCTGTTCCGATTTCTTCCCAGTTTAGCTTTATCGCTTAAGAACAGGAGGATACGGTAACTCTATCCATTTCCTATGTATATTTCGTTTTATTTGTTTGTTTTTGCTTTTGGGATTCAATTTAGGGTGTCAGACATGCTCTCTACTACCGAGTGACATCCACAGCCCCTGAAAGCATTTTGGCAGGGCATGTTTTCTGGAGGTATACATGCCTTCTTTTCTAAAATGGTGACAAACGTTCCATCCTGTATGTTTCTATATCCCAGTTATATATTCTGCAGTGCTTACGGACTAACCTGGCCATTAATTGTTAGTATTTCTTAAGACATCCCACGCCTCGCTGTAAATTGTTAATATTTATTAAGATATTCAATGTCCCACGTACCATAGTAATCTCTTCTAAAAAACTAAAATATTAAAACTACTTAACAGTCTTGAAAACTAAATATTATTTTATTCTATCTGACAATAAAAGAAACTGGGAAACAGAGGAAGATTACCAGTACAATTTCCTAAAGACCAGAAGGGACCAAAAATAAAATCCAAGAGGTAGCTCTCCAAAGGCACCTCTTAACCACCTCTCTGGTGTGCCGCATATTTGATTTTTAGAAATTCTCAATTAATTTCTTGATCTCTGTCCTTTCCCGTTGGATGATCCTTCTCCTCTTCATTTAAATTTTGGCTTTAAACTCGGCAGCAGATTCTTTTAAGACCTCAAAGTAGAAATCACCAGGAACCTGACTCCCCACTAGAACAAAAATTACACTAGAAGAAAGTGTCTGATACAATTTTGAAACTCTGTAGTCAGGTGAAGTCTTTGAACTTTCAGGGAAGTTCTGGATGATGGTTTATTTTAATTTCGTCTCTTAGCTTTGCGCCAAAGACCTGACACGCACATGCAGTACAGTCAACTCAACAATAGAACAGACATTCTTAAATGCACAAGAATCACTTTCTGGGATACACCACCCAAGCAAATAATGTCTCTATTAAAAACAGATGTCCAAAAACATGCAAAAGGAGTGATCCCCTTCCCCACACCAAATGCACAAATTAATGCAAAACAGCTTAAAAAATAATGACAAGACCAAAAATAATATCAGGCAAAGATTCCATCATACTAGATTTTGTGATTCTACAATTATGAGACCAGAGAGATGGAACATAATAGACCAACCGAGCCTTAAGATTATTAAAAGAAAAAAAAAGACACTATAAAATTGTGACAACATATAGAAGGTTAGAAGATTTTCTTAAATTAGATCTAAAGTAAGTATGCAGAACACAGTGAGAACTTCCCACCAACAGCAAGACCACCCAAACAAAATCTGCCAAAATCTTGAAAGGACATTTCTCCAATTTCTCCAGAGATGGTACACAAATTAACAGCACGTTCAGGTGAAAAGATGTTCAACATCGCCCCAAACTGGGAGAGAAAAATCAAACACACGCCCTTCACGTTTAGATTAACAAATACATTATGAAATAGAGAAACGGAAAAAATACGTGCTGGCCATACTATGAAGTAATTCGAGTAAAACCGAGAAAAATCTGTCACTTACTACAGCATTGAGACAATTGTATGCTAGGTACAATAAGCCAGTGATAAAAAGGCAGATACTACGTGGTTTTACTTATATGAAATACTTCGTTAACATCACGGACAGATTGGAGGGTGGTAGATAACTGCGGAGAAGTAGTAGTTGTTAATGACACCTGTGCTTCGGCTTTCTGGGAAGAAGAGTTTTGCATATGGATGGTGCTGGTGGTTGCGTAGCAAAACGAGTATTTTATGCCATTGGGTCATACCCTAATAATTTTGTCTCTTTTATAACAATAAAATGTGAAAACCTTATATCATTTTCTTTGGTATCAGTCTTTAATTTAGAGTATAAAATCAAGCCAGATCTGGGCCTGGTGGCATATGCCTGTCTGTAATGGCAGCATTCTGGAGGCTGAGGCAGGAAGATTGCTGTGAGTTCAAGGCCAGCTTGGGCTCCATATTAAGTTCAGGACCAATCCAGAGTAAAGAGTGAGATCCTACCTTAAATAAAATCAAATCAAACAATAAAATCAAACAGAGGCAATGAGTTGTTTTTAATGTCTGTAGATAAATATGGATTAATAATAAAACCTCCTCAGATAATTCATTGGGGAAAAATTTAAAAAGTTAGAGTCACTGTCAAAAGGGTTACAAGTAGGAGTTTACTTTATAACTGATGAAATGAGTCGAGTTTTGTTAGTAGTGATGTTATGAAAGTTCAATCTATGTTTGCTTATTGGCTAACACCTGCTTTATTTTATATCTTCCAACATGATCGGTAGTTAATAGTTTCTCCTTTGCTAGGATTTTTAACTAAAGAGTATCATTACCTCCAGTCATCCACCTGGCTTCCCTAAGAGAAATTTCTTCCTTTTGTCCATAAGCATGGGTGTTGTTCTAATAAAAATGTAAAAATGTGGACACTTTCTTAAAAAAAAAAAAAACTACAAGCAACATGAGAAGATTTACAGAATTGGTAACTAAGCAACTAAAACAAAATGTAAATAATGTCTTCTTGTTAGTGAGAGTTAAGAACACACTGAGCATCCCCGACTGCCTCGCTAAAGGTCATTCATGCTACTGGGTGCCCTGTCTTCTAATACTGTCTTCATTGCAAAAATTTGGGAATTTTTTTAGCTGTGATCTTTTTTTTGATAAACTGATAGTTCCGAGTGTGAAAAGTATGTAGCCTAAATATTAACTAGTACAAAGAAGACATTGAAGAGGAAGTACAGTGTTGATATCAAAGTAAACTCCCTATGCGTTTACTCTGGGCAACTTAGAATTCATAAAGAAAGTCAATAGATCCTTGTAATATTGTCGGTGGAAAGATTCTCACGAATTATCTTACCAGTGTCTAGACAATGTGTGAACACATCGACATGGAAGAACCATTCACCAGGTACTATGATTTGTATATTCACATGCATTATTTTATTTAATTCCCACATCAGATCTGAGTTATTACTTCATTTTTATATTTGGGAAAGAAAACTGCTTAGTGAAGGATGAAGCTGCTATTAAACTCATGTCTGTTTGATTTACAGGATAATGCTGCTTCCAGGGCTGCACATTAGTTCATTCATCAAATATTTATTGCCGCTCTTGTTGATGCGATAGTTTTGAGAGTAGCAATGTGAAATATAGCACGCCTCACCACGTCTTGTTCTCTTGTTGGGTAGCTGCATTGAACAGCCATATAATTACAGTACAAGCAAGGGTGTGATGGCCTAATGGGAGCTTTACAACCTAAATGCAGTCAAGGTACACACGCTAAGTTTCTGCATCTTTCTAATCTGTCTTGTATGACAAAGTTCAGCACTATAAAGTCTCTGGAAGGCTTTCAGCGCTAGAATGAGATATCTCTGCAGTTGAGCCCAAGCCCAGCAGAGTGGTTTTATATCATTCACCTCGCAATGTTCAATAAAACAGTATTTAGATGCTGCTACGCCTCCGGCAGTCCAATTCTTTACTTTGGTTCATATCTATATAGCGAATGACTAATTCTCCCTCCCCCATTTGGAATAAGAAATTGAGCTGATCTTTGGTTGTGGCCTTTGAGGGTCTCCCTAAATGGCATTGGAAGGGGAACTCTTTCAGTTTTTGAGAAAGAGGACAGTGGAGGAGCAAGTATTGATTTTAATATAACCACTATTAATATCATGCTAGATGAAAACAGCTAGATTAGGTCTTAATGTAAAAGCTAATTAAATTCCAAACCTAGAACAAAAAGCCAGCCAGGCCCAGGACACCAAATCTGGGTGAGCTCGTGGTCAGCTCAATCCAAATGTTTGCTCTAAATGTGCAACAGGCAATATTAAAAGTGGCTATTATGAGGTCAGGAGTGAATAAAGAAGGCTCTAGGAATGAGGGAACAAAAATTTAGAATTAAGAAACAGCCAGCCTGGTGGCAGTGGCCTTTAATCTCAGTTCTCTGGGAGGCAGTGGCAGGAGGATTGCCAGTTCAAGTTCAGACTTGATAACATAGCAATTTAGCAAGAGCTTTTCTCAGAAGCAAAGATTCAAAATGGGCTGGGGATGAAGCCAACTATGAAGGCCTTGAGCTCCATCTTTAGGATTGGAAAAAAGTTAAAAAATAATAATTACTCTCTAAAGATATATCAAATAAGTAAAGAAACTCAATGGTAAAAAGTCACTAAATGACAACAAAACTTTATGTGAAAGTAAATAAAAATCATCTAACCAAGAAAGCTAACATTTATTTTTCTGCTAAGTCCTTACTACATATCAACTCACTTGATTTTTAATTTATTCTATGAAATTTTCTTGTCTCAATTGCCTACATTAAGTGCTTTTTGCGAAATTATACACTTAATAAACAATAAAACTAAGATCTAAGACAAGATAGCCGATGCCTAACTTCAGAGTTCCAATAGTTACCCCCTTTTCACGTGAAGTAGAGAAAGTAAGATTTCAGAAATTAGTGTATTTCAGAGGATGCCTTAGGTAGTGGTAGAAATTCCAAGGGAGTGAACAAAATCAAAAATAAAGGTTTCAAACCTGAAGGGGATTGATACCATCTTTACCCACCCCCTCAAAAAAATAGAAAAGTTTGAGAAAACTTCAGGGATGGAAATACATTCTGGGTAGGTTATGCTTAATTCAAAATTTTCAAGAAAAATGTAAGACAATGCTCATTGAAAGAATGAAATATATTAAGAATTGGAATCAGTTTAGAATTACATGGTATGGAGCGAGGGAAAAGCTAGGCAATCATTATTGATTGAGCATTATGTCATTGATCAGAATTACAGCTTTGTCTCAAGGGAATCCACCCAGAAAGCAGAAATAACAGGCAGTAGAGACAAAGGAACTTATGTGTAAACTAGTATAAAAATAAAAGGAAAGTTGTAGAAAGGGGAGTGAAAAACAGCCACAAGAGAAGGGAAGAAGGGTTTGGAATGTGCCTAAAATGCTAATTTCATAATTCAAGCAGGAGAAAATACAAGAAAGACTTGTAATCATGTGCTTCATGAAATAAAACTATAAATCTTTAACATCAAATTTTTGAAAATGATTAAATTTAATGTGGTGATTACCAAAATCTAGATAACATTTTTAAGTAGTTTAAGACAAAGAAAAGTTTGGATGTGAAATGTGAGTATTTAATACACAAATTATAGTTTTTTGAAATGGTTAGATATGAACATGTGATACTACACCAAATCTAAGAATATACAAAGAGAGAGCAAGGGAATTTGTTATTTAAGATGTACATAAGTCCAAACTCTTCTCATATTTTATGTATTTATTTTTATTTTTTACAGACAAGGTCTCACTCTGTAGTCCAGGCTGGTACTAAAGTCATTATGGAGCCTACACTAGCCTCAATTTCACAGCAATCCTCTTGCCTCAACCTCCCCCGAGTGCTGGGATTACAGGCACGTACCACCATGTCCAGCTAGGCTGGTGGCCCGACCCAGGGCCTCAGGCTTCCTAGGCCATCACTGAGCTATGCTCCCTGCCCTTCAGTTCATTACCTCAAGAAAGACAGAAAAGAGCTAAGAGGAATCAAGGAAAGAAAACAATACAAGAAGAACTTGATGCCAAACCAGATTCAAACACGTAGAAGAACACTATCACAAACATATGGTTGAATTTTCATAATTCTTTCTCAGATTTTATCTAAACTGTTACCATAAAACTTTTTAACCAAGGGATCTCTGTCCCTCAGTTCTTATTCTTAATTTTTTGAACTAACTGATGTCCTCAGTTTTGTTTTGGCGTAATGTCTTACGAGATTCCCAGTTTATATAGTCAATCCTCACAGCCAGACCTTTGGATCTGAACAGCAACCACACAAGCCAAGAGTCACAAGAGGCACTGAGGCACTGAGGAACTGAGGGGAAGGCATTTGTGTCCTCAAATCATAACCCAACATTTAGCCCTCAGTCTTACTGAATACTCAATCATCTATACCTCTATATTCCCATGTATGCAATGGAAATTGATGTAACAACCTCATAGGACTTTGGTAAGATGAACTAATGCCAGTAGGACACTTAGTAAGACATTTTACAGAAAAATTCAACATAAACAAAATCAATTAATCCTTTTCATATTTAAGAACTTTAATACCAGGAAGTATGTACAAGTGAATCTCTTACTGAGAACTACAAAGCAGAGGTCAGAAAAGAGGGGGAAAAAGATGAAAGTGCAAATACTCTGAAGGCCACGGTTCAGAAGAGAGCGTCAACCTAAGAGCATCAATGACAACGTGGGTGGCTCCGGATTAAAGATTTCCTCAGGTCAGTAACAGCACAGGAGAGCCACACAGGTGGTTAGTTATGCATAGGGAGGTCATCGATGTTACATGTTTGATGTCCTAAGAAATCAAGTACATTTTAGGTAAAGTCTTAGGTAAATGTCACTTAGCTTAATTGAAATATCTCCGGCTTTGGAGTTAGATGTGCCTTAATCCTTCTTTTGGTCTTACTCATTTACTTGTTCATTTTTTTCTTTTTTTGAGTTGCACCTAATTATAAAACATGAAAATGAAGCAGAGTCTCCCTTCCCAGGTGTCTTAACCCAGGAAGAGATGTGTGCAAAGCAGTCGCAAGGTATGAAAGTCTCCCAAGGGGTTTCCATCTTACCAGGGGAAAATGGAATCAAAACTTTAAGAAGCAGAACACACATGAATAAGAAGCAAAATGGAGGAAATGAAGAAAACTTAGAATTGTTTCCCAGCACACATGTTCTACAGGAAGTACCAGTGAGAGTTCTTCAGGTTGAAGAGAAATAATGCTAAAGGAAAACCTGGATTTTCAGTAACAAAGGGAAGCAGAAGTGCCAAATATCTGTGTAAGTGTAAATGCTTTTCTTAAATTGGTTGTGTATGACAATTTAAAGCAAAGATTTGATGGAGGTTTTGATGCATGTACCTGTAAAAATGGAAAAAATATAAAATTACACTGAAGGTGGCCAAAGGATGATGTAGTTACAAGATAACTATTTCAAAAGGTCCGAATATTCTGAGTTGTTGCAAAACTTGTGTATAAAGCAATTCCCAAGAGTGTATAAAATGATATAAAGAAATGGAACTAAATTATCAGTAGAAAAATTGAAATAGACACTAAAACATACTTAGTGACTCTACACAATCTCATTTACCTGGCAGATATGTATCTATACAGCAATCCTCATGTCTCAGCCTCCTCCTGAGTGCCAAACACAATATACAGTACCTAGGCCTGTCCGTCCTTGTATTGGAACCTGAGATGAATCAAAGTTCTGGAATCACAGCCCTCCCAGGACTCATGATCTAAAGTAAAAAGGTATTTTGCATATTAATCTTGAACTATGGCAATTTTTAGCTAGGGAGGAAAGAAGATAATTAGATATTATAAATAACTAATGACAATGTTAAAATTGTTCTATAAGAAATGTAGGATTATAGTAATTAAAATATATGGGGTTCAAGGGTTCTGGGGTTCCAGGAAAGACCATAGCTTAACATCAGTGTAGGAAGTAGACAGAGAATAGACAAATACCAAAATTTATACAAAAAACTAAGTTCTAATACATTTGTTATGTCCTATCGGACAGGTACTCCAAAGTTGTACTCGGTCAGGTTTACATTAGTCTTCAACTTTGCATTCCATTTTTCCTCTTAGAATTGAAATTTTTAATTTCCAAAAATGCATCTGCTAGGATGCTGACATTAGATTTACAGATCAGTTCTGAGGAGCTGGTATCATAACAGTACTGAGCTGTCCAATCTGTGAAAATGATATGACCATCTGTTTATTTTAATGTCTTTTAAGTTTTCTAACTAGGATTATAGTTTTTAGGGCAGAGAGTTTCTAACACTTCTATTAGATTTGTTCTTTTGAGTCTCTCAAAATTATTATAATGCTATTTTCTGAATTATTTCCTCTTATTATCTGGTAGAAATATATTTAGTTTTTTAATAAATTGGATGCGTGTTCACTTAACTATTAACTAATAATTTGTTGATTCTCTTGTATTTTTCTATGTTCCCATGTCAGCAGACTATACTCCACATGCATTTTTCACATGCACAAATTTTCCATTCTGTTCTTGACATAGCGCAGTAAGAGTAGACGCGGACACGGCAGATGTTCTTATCTCCATCCCAACCTCTCAAGGAAGGTGTTGATCAACACAACTGTTAAGACTCTGACCAAGTGAAGAACCCTCCAGTGGTCCAATTACCTGGAGAGAGTGCTAGAGCTGTACCAAGGCAGAGCTGTACAAGTGTCAAGCAAAATTAGACTTAACAAATTTGCTGTAATCAACTATTCTCCGTTTGGAAAGATCAAATAAAGAAACCAGAAGGAGAAACGCGCTCCTTATTTGGACACCTAGTACACAAAAAAAGTAAATTTCATTTCTCCCATCTGAAGTAAGTGGAAATCTGTCATAACAATGTGGTCATGACACCAAATGTGGTTTATTAAAATGCTTGCTGCAGTGTTAGGTTAAAGCTGTGTTTGCTCACTAGATATATTTCAGAAAAGTGGTTCAGGCTCACACTCATTAGACATTTTCTGAGTGAAATGCCATGTGTTTATGGAAAGCAATGATTCTTTTCTAATGCAAATACTTATTCGAAACTACTCCTCTGGAAATGCAGCCTTTGTGGTGATCTTACTCTCATTTTTTGCAGATATTGTATCTCATTTTGTCAGTATAGCAGTAACACGCTGTATTATTGATTTTATGATATGTCTTCTGTATGGGGCAATTGACACTTACAGGAAATATTACCCAGAATTCCTCATTTATGGAAATAACATTAGAATAATTATCCTTTTAGCATCACTTGATATTTCACTGTCTACAAAGTAAAAACAATTTAGACTCAAAATAGATTTCAAGAGCTGTTTAAAAATGCTAGACAATTTCTGGGACCCCAAACTGAGAGGTTAGAAAAATAAACAATTAAATTCTAAAATAATAGATAAATACTTTTCTAGAGATTGCTAAAAGCTTGATGGCTCAAAATGGAATGTTTACAAGGCTTTTGAATATTATGAGTATGGTATTATTATTATCAAACTACTCTGATCTCCCAGCTCTTAGCTCCCACAATTCTTTCCGATTCTGCCTCTAGTATTAGCTCTTTCTTAGCCCCTGACTGACTACAGGGCCAAGGCACACCGCCTCTCCAGGTACTCGTAGGTCAATAACAGAAAAAGAAAGTTGTTGTTGCTCTCCTGTATCAGTAAGAATGGTCCGTACACTGAGTTTAGTAATTTAGATCCAATCCTCAGGAATAATATAAAAGTAACACTTCTGCTCAGGTTTGTGGAAGGAGAAAAGCCTGCTAAAAATTGGAGGTAAATTTAGCTTTTTACTGCTTGCCCAGCTGTTTCCTCCTGACTCCCATCTGGTTCCTCATCATCCGCCATTTAATAACAATAGCTAAATGTAGAAGTCACCAAAATACCCATCAACAGACCAGTGGATACACAAACTGTGGTATTTGTACACAATGGAATACCATGTATCAATAAAGCCCAACAAAGTGGAGGCCTTTGCGGGCAAATGGAAGAAGCTTGAGAACATCATGCTTAGTGAAGTGAGTCAGAAGCAGAAAGTGAAACATCGAATGGTCTCTCTGATATGAGAGTCCCAGATCACAACTATTATGGAGCTTAAAACAAAAAACAAAGTGTAATGGGGGTGAGGGGGTAAGGTAGAGGAGAAGGGAGGAAGGGGAAGGTGGGGGGAGGGACAGAAAGAGAGTGGGAAAGCCCTGGTGTCCTTGGCAGGATGCGTATGTGCACAAAATTCTCAACTCCATTGTAAACCTTAAACTTTGCACATATACATATCAATAAAATGGGAAAAAAGAAAAATAAGAAGGATAAAGGCCACAAATAGTATACATCATTAATTTTTGAAATGTTCCTTTGGTATCTTATCAGGACTGTGTACAGAGTTGTCTCTTAGGTTTAAGAGGATAGAGATTCTGTGGAGCCTACGTCTGTTTCTAGGGGTTCTTTAAGGTAGGGATTTCTTGGTTGTCTACTCAAGACTCAGCATTGAATCTAGTTTCACCTCAAACCATACCCTGTCTCCTGGGGCTCATTGAACCACAAAATACTATTTCTCAATCTTTAGCCAGTCTTTCCTTCACCAACTCCATTCCACAAAAACTTGTATTGTTTTCTGCACTCTTGGTACACACAATCTCTTTTGAAAAAGGCCAGTCTGACCTTTTCTGGTAGAGTCTACAAAGAACAGCCTCTTCTACTTCCTGTTAATTAAGTGGGCGTCTTAGTACGTAACATCATACAAACTCCACTCCACTGAGAATAAGAGGAGAATGGATAAGACCAAAGTAGACAATCAACACTGAAAATTGAGGCCCAATATTTTTGCAAAATCATTGGGCATAAATAGGAGAAATACAATTTCTCATGAAAGAATGAAAAAATATATATACATATATATATATATATAATATGTATATATACATATAATATATATATATTATACACACACACATATATATAATATGTATATATACATATAATATATATATTATACACACACACACATATATATTATATATATATATATATATTTGCCCTGGAAAAATAATTCTTCCATTTTGTATATGTCATCATTGTTGATAACATTAACAACACATAGTTAAGACAAGTACATAGGAAGCTTAGAAAAGTGCAACTTTTCTCCCTATTCTTTGGCATAATCCATACTAACAAAGTTATTTTCATTAATCTGCCAGATTAGCAGAGAAGAAAGTGAATGAGATAAAGGAGGAACAAAGCAAAAGAAAGAAGTAGAAAGTGAAACAGATGCAAAGGAGAGGACAGAAAGGTAGAAAAACTTTGGTGAATATAGACTTCACTGACCTGGGAGTTTAAAGCTGATTAGATAGAGAGATATGATAATCATTTCTTATGAAATCTCTACTCCAACTCATTTAAAATTAACTTACATTCTCACCTAAGCTTCAGCAGAAAGTGTCACCATGGAAACCATCTAAATGCAGCATATCATGGAAGTATTAAACCAACTCTACCTTAAGACCCACACACAAGCTTACTCCTTGCAAGGAATGAAAATTTTCTTTTAACATGCTAACTCATGTTAATACGATGATTTTCTGATTAAAAATGATTTCTGACATTTTCAGGGAAGTATCAAATTACTTAAAAACCTACTTGATAGTTTTAACTGTCTTAATTCATTGAGTATGTTTTCCAGTATGCCTTTTAAAAAGAGAAAGGTATTTTTTAATATGTTACATAAAAGTGTAGCATGATTTTAAATAAAACTGAACACGCTGAATACTCAAAGTGCTTTGTTCTTCAAGTAAACAGATAATTGCATAACATTTTAAACATATTGTCTTGCAATTTTTCTTCTTCTTTTTGTGCTTTTCTGAGTATTCAACATTATCCTCTATCAGTGCTCAGTCACTCAACTATGTCGCTGGCCCAAATTCTTCCCTTTTGGGAGGCTTTTCTTTTACTATCATGGTGGTAACATTTATGAAAATTTTGATTTTTATAGGATCTAAACTGCATTTTCACCTCTACTGTGTTTGTTTCGCCCTAAGCTACATGATTTTAGTATAACGGATTTAAAGTATCCGTTGGTATCTGAGAGCCTGGAAATATTTCTAATTCTTCCAAAATAAATTCACGATCTACTTTTCTCCTTTGCTCCTCCACATTCATGTTTGCGTTTGTGTTAACATAAGGATTAGATTACCCTATCGAACTTTCATGAAGCAGAATCTTTGCCCAGTGTGAAACTCTACTTGTCATTCCAAGGTTGTAACAACTTCAAACTGCAGGTGAAGCCGAGAGAAAACCAGTACTTCCTATGTTACTCAGGCTCAACTCCACCCCCGGATCCACAAAGAAAGTATGCAAGATCCGTGGCCAAGGTGCAAAGTCGTGAAATGTTTTCATATTGTTCTTAGCTACATGGAAAACATGGTGCTATAACTTATACATCTAAGGAATATCTGTGTTTGATAAAGGAACTCCCAGATGACCGGGTATACTCAAGCAACCGTGGTTGTCTTGCACTAGGCAAGTTTTCACTGAAACTTTTGTGATGATATTGGACCCAGTTATATATTTTTTTTTAAAAAAAAACCAAAGCCACCCTCACAGTGATAAAACATTAGGTTATGGGCCAGCTGCTTAGTGATTTATTTTGAAGTGCTTTATCACTTTCAATAAAAAATTGTTGTGGGAATATGATTAAAATATTTCATTCACAGAAGAATTTGGATCAAATTACCATCTTTATAAAACTGAGTCTTCTATACCAACAAAAATTTTCATGTATTTAAGTGCTAGTTTACATCCCTAGATATTTTACTTTTCTAAGATTTGTTGATATCTTCTGAAAAATAAATCCGCAAGTATTATATATGAATACCTGTTAAATTATTTTTCATTTCTCTTTCTAATTCGATGTGATAAGCACTTAGACCAATATCCAAAACCCATAAAATTCATTATAATTTAAATAGCTTGTCTGAAGACAACAGACTATGATGATAATGTCATTTTAATAAATAGATTTTTTGTTAAAACACATCTGTCTTATGCTGTTTTATTTTCTACAGTACTCAGTATATGGCTGAAGAAGTAGAGAGAACAATTATAATTTATTACTCCTATTTAACTCACCATGGAGCCCAAGGCTGGCCTCAAGCTGCCAGCTGCTCTCCTGCCTCAGCCTCCTGAGTTCTGAGTGCTGAGATTACAAGCATATGCCACCACGCCCACTTTTGTGGTGCTGGGGAATCGAACTCAGGATGCTAAACTTGCTAGGCAAGCACGTTAACTGCTGAGCTGTTCTTCCTGCCCCTCATTTTTAAATTTAATGTGTATTGGGTACTGTATGTGAAGTGCTAGCATAGCAATAATTTTAGACAGACTTGTCTTTTTTCCTTGTCTAAACTTATACTAGTGCGGGTTGGCTTTATTCTGTCCCTGAGCACACACCAGGCTTCATTTGCCCTTTAAGCTGGAGGTTTTCTTGTCTGCCTCGTGTAATTTTTTATTTTATTTTGTATAGTATATGGTTCCTCTTTACTCTGAACACATATTTAAACTTTTCTCTATGAAGCAATGGGTGTGTCCTTTTTGTTGGATAGATGTTTCCATTGTTTTTTCTTTGTAACTGTTACTTACATTTACACTAAGGAAATTTTGCCAACCCATTATTTCTCTTGTCTAAGGATAGCGATTGTTTTTTTTTTTTTTTTACCATTTTACTGATATGTATACGTGCAAAATTTAAGGTTTACAACGGAGTTGAGCATTTTGTGCACATACATATCTTGTCAAGGTGACAAGGGCTTTCCCACTCTCCTTTTGTCCCTCCCCTTCCCCTCCCCTCCCTTCTCCCCCACCCTACCCCATTTCACTTTTTCATTTTAAGTTCCCTAAGAGTTGTTTTAAAAACATTACTATCTTGATCCAGCCATCCATCCGTAGTGACACTGGCCTTGTTAGCACTAAACCATGTGTCATTTACTGTGGCTACTTCGTAATTACTGAGGTTCAAGTTGTGTGTGTGTGTGTGTGTGTGTGTGTGTGTGTGTGTGTGTGTGTGTGGCACAGAGGTTCGAAAGCAGGGTTTTTGCACTCAGCTATAGATTCCTAGCCCAGTTTTGACTTTTGATTTTGATACAGAGTCTCATTACGTCATTGAGTACTCCAAGCTCGGCCCAAACTTGGCAATTGTCCTGCTTCAGCCTCTGAGAGCGCTGAGATGACAGGTGTGCCCCAACGGGTCCAGCTGAGGCAGAAGTTCTTTATAAAATTTTTTAAAACTGTCCACATAATTAAGTTATAATTGGAAACAACGGTGTTATTTAATTAGTGCTTTCCAGTCAGCAGAATAGTAGACATGTGGCTTTTCTGATTAAAAGTGTAGCAACAAATCCGTAATGTAGTTACTATTATTATTCTACTGTTAAGATCCAGTCCCAGAAATGCTAAATAATTTCCTTGCAGTACCCTAGTTTGCAGCAGTAAATCGACAACACTGAATAATCTTTTATCTTCAAACTCAGTTCTTCCTGAAATATAATGTATCCAGAACTTCATGATTAAATTTTATGTCCTTCAAAGTATATTATAATTGTTGTTAAATTACCCAAAACAATTTTCTTATGATTTCTCTTTCCCAACCCACTCACTTCCTTTTTATATTTCTCATGGATGATTCTATAATTGTACATAATGATTCGATGTTCTTCATTTTAAAATGGAGTGTTGATTAGCTGAACCTTTACCAGGATTAGTAGGATAGACTGTAACTGAGATTTTATTAATGTTTGTGTTGCTCTTATGTACCTTTAGATTTTTTAATATGAAGAAACTAGCTTCAAAATGTAAAAATAAAATTGCATTCTCGGAATTTTATTCGCATAAAATATATCCAAAGCTACCATTTTTGAAACATTTAGAGCAAAGTATTTAAAGCGAATCTGATTTGGTTGTTATTTAACAACTGGAAATTGTAACAGTGATAATTATTGTTACACTGATTTCCAGAATTATTTTTCACAACACAGATTACTCTCCTAAAGATCAAATTGTTTCATAATCGTAACATTTTTCTTCATTAAGTAGCTGTTTTCAATTTTTTGCATATACGGATATACCCAAACCTCAAGAGAAAAAGGACAGAAAGCATATTATTTGTCAAAGAAAAGTAAAATACAAAAAGATGAAGGCAAGGACACCTGAGAGCCCTTATTCTTTGAAATATCAGCGATGCAGTGAAGAAATATAATCATATTCAATTGGAAGAAAAGGGAATTTGATGAAATAACAAGGTCCTTTGCAGAGAAAGAAGAGATCAAGGACAGAGCTTAGGATTTAAAGAGAGATTTTAAAAATGCCCCTTGTAAGCTCATACTTATAATTCTTAGAATATGATTTTCTTCTTTTAACAAAGGATCTGTTGTTGTACTGTTTTTACTCTAATAACTTGACAGGCCATCATTACACAATGTGTGAAATGGTTTTTATTTATTTTTATTAGTGATCCAGCTTTAATTCTCTGGGAAGAGAAATAGAATTCTCCAGCCAGTTCACAACACGCCATCTTCTGCCTGGTCTCTGTATCCTGTGTGGACAGAGCTGGGCTCCTGTGGTCCAGCTCACATCCAGCTCAGCCTGGACTTGGATGCTCTTTATAAAAACTGGACTGAGGGCATCCGTGCTCAGTACGTGCTCAGCATTCTGAATGGACTACATAATCGAGACGGAAAGCCACTAAGGTCAGGTGACCTGTGGTTTCCCGTGTGATATTTCTAAAGTCATAGTCTGTTACTTTTTAGCATTGTGTAAGTACGGAGTGGGGTGGGAGGGTGACACTGCAGCAGGAAATCAGGGCTTTCAGATTGAGCTGCATGACCAGACTTTTTTTTTTCTTTTTCTTTTTCTCTAACTTTTGATTTTCAGACAGAGTGTAGCCACCTTTCTAAATTGCCCACACTACAATTCTACATGGGATCTTCCTGCCTCTGCCTCTCAGAATGCTGGGATTCCGGGTCTGCATCAACATAACTTCCCCTATTTTCCTTAGGATAAAATGCAAATGTTTTGATGTGGAATGCCAGGTTATTCACCGCATCAGCCTTATCACAACATGCTCTTGCTGTAGTCTCTAATCCCGTACTATCTATAAGTTGCGGATTATTTCTTATTACGATTTTTTTCTTTTTTATCTTTATTATTTTTTTTCCCTGAGCGGGGTCTTTATGTGGCTCAAGTTGGCCTTGAGAATCCTATGTGGTTACAGCTGCCCTCAACACTAAGATCCTCCTGCCTCAGCCTCCCAAATACTAGCATTACAGTTATCAGCCAATACACATGGCTTTAGATTTTGCACTGCCGTGCCATTGAATGTGTACATTTACTGTGCTATTTATGCCTTCCAGCCAAAGACAAGCAGGAATCTACCTAACATTGAGCAAGCCGGGTGTGTTACTGAAAGAGAGAGGGGGAATCAAAGGGGTTGCATAATATTTGGATTTTAGTTTGCAGAATTTGATATGATACTAAGAAACTAGTGGGCAGAAAATGGAAGTAATTTCGGACTGGTTATTTCAATAAATCTTGTCTGATGGGAAGCAGAATGTGGGTACGGTTGTAACTGATAAAGAAGTAGCAGAGTGATTTGTTTCAGACTCAAACGGACATTGCTGACATTGTGTAGGTGGGATATGGACACAGTTTCCGTCTTAGCTTAAATTATTAAGTGGCAACGTTTCCTCTCACTATATAATAATGACATTACGTCAATGTTTCAATTTGTTGCGGCTGTGGGACATGATATGTAGTCACATGTAGATGTTTCTGTAAAGAATGTTTAAGAGCCATGTATTATCTGAATTTGTAAACACCGATTAAATCAAATTATCCTCCATAATGTGGAATAAGGGTATAGTTGAGGGAGAAACCAATGGGAAGCCATTAGAATTACTTCCATTTTTGGAAAACAGTAAAGTTAATACATTATCATATTCCTATATTGATTTCAGGGATTTTTGAGAATGTACAAATTGTACAGCTATGGGCGCCTATCACATCCCAACGTGGATCACCTATTTACTATGCAGAAGGGACAAGGGCTATGTTTGGACTCAGCAACATACACTTCTATTAAGAGTCCAACCAGGATGTGGCCCCATTTGAATACTTATTGTGTAGCACAGTAATCAGAACTTAGTGTTCAGTATGACACCATTCCCTAGCATTTTCGGCCAGCTAGTCGGTGGGCCTGGTAATTTGGTGGACCACTTCAACCACGAAAGGAGAAACAGTTTGCTCTAACTGGAATACATACTTACTCTAGATAATGGTTTGCTGTTATTATATTTAATGTTTCTTTCAAAAAAAATATTAACCGTCTTATCCATTGTCACAGTAGACCATGTAATTTCCTTATGCTCAAGAACATCTCGTAGCAAATGAAATGTGTAGGTAAGCTCTTGACTAGTGCTAAAGTGTTCCCCATCATCTTGAAGAAATTGGATGAACAGGACAGTGGAATGGCTTTTTGAAGACTCAGCCACAGACAAAGTGAGTCTCTTGATTGGCAATTCCTTGCAGATTTATGTAAACTAGCAGGTGGTATGTGCTCTGCATCAGCACTTCAATCACGTTGTGTATCTTTTCTTAAAGGTTCACCGATCTATTATTTGACAGAGGACACAGAGAATGTCACCACTGACTATTACCTGTAAAGATTCACTAGCAACATGATAGTGTTGACATTTGCAAAGTTATAGCTTTCCATTATAGTGGTCTTACTTTCAAAAGAGAGATGCTTCTACCACGAAAAACAAAAATTCATTTTAACTGGAAGTTAAGACTGCCATATGGTTAATTGAGGCTTCCCACACTTTTAAATCAATAGTCAGAGAAGGGAGCTACAGTGGGGATTCTGTGATTGATCTTCTCAGGGTGAAATTGATTTACTTTTCACAATGGAGGTAAGCAAGAACATGTCCACAACGCTGGGGATCTCCTAGGATGTCTGCTGTACTGTGATGAGCTGTGATTAAAGTCAATGAAAACTAAACCCAATTTAGGGAGAACTTGTAGATTTACACCTTTCAGAAACGAAGGTTTTGATTATCCTGCTATAAGTGGAATAATCTAACAATCGCAACCACTTGAGGCTGTCGAGGGCAAAGAAAATATAGAGTCCATAATCACACACATATATACCAGCTACGTATGATCATGCGATCAGTTGCAGAAATGATAACTATAATTGTCATGACTTTCTGAATAATTTCCCTATATAAATCATATATATTTTATATACCTCATATGTCAAGGAAATTATTCAAGGAAAATTATTTATATGACATATCATATACATGTGCATTTGAAAAGTACATATATGCACACACAGACATACACACACATGCTATTTCTGTTTCTAACTAGGGCACAAAAGCTGGCATACATTTCTATAAAATACATAAGCATAATGTGGGTACAGATTTTTCAATCATCTCAACAGATGCATTCTAGAAATAAGAATGGTGCCCAGTTTATGGTTGAGAGTCAACGATCTCTTCAGTGAACTTATCCCACAAAAATTCAAAAGCATGTCTAAGCCTCATGGTTAATCAGAAGACACACAAAAAGCTCCCAGACACAAGCCAAAGCTCAAAGGGTAGCCAGTAGGTGTTAGCTGTTTTGGTAGTGCATGTTCAAAAAATACGTAACTTTAAAATAAAAATGATATTGAGGATGTCAGAAAATTTTACTACAGTAAGAATGATTTTGATTTTATTAACTACTGTTTCAAAGCAAAGTTTGCTTTATGTCTTAATAATAAAAGCTTACCTTAAATAGTCCATGTGAATATCTGCAACTAGACCTTAGCATAATTTCTAACCTCCCCCAGAAGTAAAAAGTACAATACTGTACAGGTACACGTGGTCTGTAACCAGAAGTCTTGCATGCCAAACAGGAAGTGAACAAGAGATTGAGAAATGAAAGAAATGGTGCTTTATATTTACATGGTTTAACAGAATATTAACATTTCTATAACATGGCTTTATATCCAATATTCTAGCTGGTTTTCATAGGCTTAAAATAAACATGACAGTATTGCATTCATAATCGTAGTGTTTCCTGTGTTGGAAGTCAGCGTAATACTTGCTGGCCTATCTGGAGCACTTCTTACGAAGGTTATGTTTATTCTGCCTGTTGTGATGAATGCTGTAATAATAAAACTGTCACGGGGGAGGAAATTGTTCTCCCTGAGACTGTGTTATAAAGCGTCACCGAATGAAGAAGGCTCTTGTCTTTTCTGCAATCATCACTAGCATCATAGAAACCAATGTCAGGCCTTGGCTAAGCTCATGCAGGGATCTCTAGGTACACCTGTAACAAATCGGCTGAGGCATTTTACAAAGATGGAATAGAATTCTGGACAATGAACAGGTACGTACTTGGGTGCTGCAATTAACCATAACACCAGTAATCACTGGGATATGCATGATTATGGTGGTAATTCCAGCTCTTACCATTAGCACAGCAGTTTAGCTGTGCCACTGAGCTGTGGGCTTTGCCTACAATGTCTGATTTAATCTCGACAACTGCACATGTGACTCATGGTAACTGAAACTATTTCAATGATGAGCTGATTCATTATCAAAAACACTCGGTAACTGGTCAAATTTGTGGCAAATTTCATGCTTTAACATTCATGCTGTTGAGGTTTACTTACTATTTTTTTTCTCTAAGATTTGACAAATTGTTTAATTTCTTTGAATTTGGAGCCATTTCTCTAAAACTTTTATATAGACCTGTATGTATTTTGGATAAACTGGCAATCCCAAAATAATTTATTATCATTGCAAAAGGTCATATTATTTAAGATATATGAGTTATTAAATATTTTAAAATAATTCATATAAATATGTTGGATATTTGTATGATATGAATATGATGATATATCTCTACCTCTGTGAAAATAGTTCTTTAGCTAAGCTATCATTATTGTTATCATTTTGAAATTAGGAAGTTCATATATTGGTCCAAAGAGAATGGAATTACTATTATTTACCAATATAAATGAAGCTTGCTTTTTTTATTTTTCTTGAAGTTATTGACTGACCAAGATTTATACAATAAGCCAAAGCTTCTTCATACTTTTTGTCTATTAAGAGTTTGCACCAAAAAGTTTTTGAAACTTAACAGCACAGCACTCAAGTTGTGCTTTAGGGATGGCAGAGGAAAGCACTGGTGGAAGCGTGACAATCCTGAGTGTGAATCTCATTTTACCAGACACTGAACATGTGACTTTGCAAGAGCTGATGTGGTCTCAGGATCCCCAGCAGTGCTTTCAATAACTATAAATGCTCTGAGTACCATAGTTTAAAAAAAACTGTGAGTAACTGCTTGGCATACTGATAAACAAATCCTATTGATCTCTCCCTCTGATAATGACAGTGGTATGATCAGAGAGTGTGGAATTTGGAATTAGAATAACTGTGACAAGTTCATTTATTTCTACTTCATAGATATATGATGTAGATCATTAAAAAATCACCTTAAGCTTAGGTTTTCTATAAAATAGAAAAGAAGAAATCAGTAACAAGACAATGCTAAGATGAACATGTTTTAAGAAAACATTCTACAAGTACTTAGGATAGATTATGCCCTGTAAATTTTTTTCTGAAGATCCAGGTTAGTCAAGTTTCATATTAGCACATAAAACCTGAACCAAGTCTCTATGAAAAAGAGGCAGAGATCTTGACATTATAAAGTAAGAAAGTAGTTAGAAAGGTATGCAGATATGTCAAACTCTCAAACAAGGGAAAATAGACAGCCAGGACACGTTTCAAACAGACAAACTAGGGACTATTGAACAATAAAGTAAACTATACTAGAATTATATTCAAATCCATGGAATATAATTAACTCAATGGATACAGAGTTAAGGATATGGATAGATAGATAACTATTTAGATAGATAAAGAGAGAACCATCAGAATGGGAATATATTCACCATCTATACCTCAGTAGAAGGTTAATAACTAGAATGTTCAAGGAACTGCAGAAAAACAGACCCTCAAATTCAAATACCCACTTAAAAAATGGGCAATGAAAATGAGTAGGCAGTTCTCTGAGAAGCAAGTCCAAATCAGTATATACAAGCAAAGATGCTCAACACCCTTAGCCATTAGAGAAATGCAAATCAAAACATCAATAAGATACCCTCTAACGTGGAGGACAGTGGTGCATATCAAGAACACAAGAGCAATCAACGCTGCGGAGCAGAGGAACAGTCTTACACTGCTGGTGGGATTGTAACCTAGCACAACCACTCTGGAATGCAGTATGGAGATTCCTCAAAAGGCTGAAAACAAATATCCCATTTGATCCAGTGATCCTCTTCTGGGGATGTTCCCAAAACAGTTTAAAACATCATATAAAAGAGATACGTGTATACTCGTGTTCACTGCAGCACAACTAACAATAGCTAAAATGTGGAAGACACTAAAATACCCATCAGCAGAGCAATGAACACATAAATTGTGGCATATGTGTAGAATGGAGCACTACTCGTTTATAAAGACAGACAGCCTGTTAGGCTTTTGTAGGTAAATGGATGCTACTTGAGACCACCATGCTCAGTAAAAAGAGTCAGATACAGAAAGTTAAATATCAAATGGTTTCTCTCATATGAATTCAGAGTAAAGTCATTTCATAGTAATAAATGGAGGGGATAGTGGAAACTAGTAAGGATGAAAAAGGGGTGGGCAGGTCAAGAAGAGAGGTGGGAGGGTTTGTAATTTTGATCCAATATATATGGACACAAAAGATTCAAGTTCAATGTAAACATTCTGTATTGCATATGGAGACATAAATGTAAATGCACATATTTCTCAAGCTGATTGATAGCAATATGTATCACAAATATACACTAATAAAAATTTTAAGTAAAAATATATATGACGATTAATAGATATACAGGTATAGCTCTTCCTGATACAATTACTCCAAAACTATACAGCAAGATGGAATGAAAATTATCCATAATGTCCCCCCATTGACATTTGCTACAGGTAGGATTTAGTTATGGATGATAAAACTAGTGGGGCAAAATCTGAGGAGATTTGCATAGTCTTCAAAGCCTGTCCTCCAAATTACCTGTGTACTGTAAAGGTGTGTGTGTGTGGGGGGGGGGGGGGGGTAGATTTACCATCAATAAAACTTATACAACATTTCTTTGACAAAATACTAAAGGCAAAATTACCAATAAGACATATTTTCCCAATGTAATCTGATGTATCACTTCTATGTTTTTTTTTCTTTTGAAGAAATTCCAAATAACTCTGAAAAACAGTTGGCAAAATTTAATCAATACTGGAATAACTGTATGGTAATCTAAAGATTTCAAAGTTATAACAGTGAGTACTAAGAAAATGTCACAGATTGAAGGAGAAAAGTAAATGCAGAGTAAGAGTCTATCATGAAAAGGAGAAAAATCTTAAAACCTGGTGAAATTCAAATCAAGTCTTCAGTTTAATTGGCAACTTCACGCTGATGTTAGTTTCCTGGTTTTGAACATTGTATCTTGGATATACAAGATATTTATGCTAAAGGAGCCATGTTGAGAAGTATATGAGTCCTATCCTGGATTATAAAAATTTATTTTTATTTTTAAATTACGTTAATACATAAAGTTGAAAAACGAGTAGTATTCCTATACTCCTTCAATAATATATTTGGAAAAATACTGGTTTTTAAAATAAACTTTAAAATATGACCATTGAAAATTTAAAGAAATGTTAATTTTTTGAAATATTCCTAATAAGAAATGTTGAACTTCTAAATAAAGAAGAATGTAAAGCTTTATGAAAGTTATGAAAGATGTTTTAATGAAATATTTATCATACTTCAATATCAGATGTTTCAAACTTATATGCAAGTGAATTTTTTGTAATACAATGCGAAAGTTCAGTACAATCCTAATCAGAATCATTATAGAATATTTTATGGAAGTAAATCAGTATATGTATAGTAAATAATAAATGGGCCATGCATATATAATAGCATTTAAGAATACACAGAAAGTTAACCTAAAAGATGTTAAGAGGAGATACTTCCCTATAAAATGTTCTATAACTTCAGTCTATAAATCTATGTTAATTAAAATAATATAATAATTATTCTGATGAAAGATTTATATCATTATATATGGGGAAATTTGAGAGTAGGACCACATTACTAGATGATTAATGGCTTGGACACTGGAATCAAACTGAAGTGAAAAACAAAATAAGTAATTTTTAGATTATTATCTATTTACTTAATTTCCCTATGCCACAGCCTCCTCTCTCTAAAATGAGTAATATTTACCTTCGTGTTTGTGTGAGAATTAAACCAGAAAAGCATCACAGAACATTTAACAGATTTTTGTCAAAGGAAGCCTTTAGAGTGATGGGCAATTAAGTTTTGTCATTCATAATATTTCTTTAAAAATAATGGTGATCCATAGGTGCACAAAATGCTCCGCTCCATTGTAAACCTTGAATTTTGCACGTATACGTATCAATAAAATGTGGGGAAAATAATGATGTTAGGATTGAGTAGGACTCTTGTGTTTCCTTTAAAAATATAATAATGAAATATAAATAAGTAACATTTTGCTTTAAAAAGTCTTAGAACTTACAAACTTTCAAGCTTCTCTTAGGTATGATACATATTTTGATCCTAGCATTCTGCCTTGGAGTTTCAAGGCCCACTGTCCATGATACCAGAAAGACGACTGATCGCGGAGAGTCAGTATGTGCCTACCTCTGCTCCACACAGGCCAAGATTCACACAGGCACCAAATTTCCCTTCCTTCAAGAAAAAATTCAAAAGTGAAACAAAAGTCTTCAGCTGTTGGTATTGTGAAAGTAGAGGGATAAGATATTTAACTACTGTTTTTCTGATTCTGGGTTTTCTGTTCATTCATAAAACAGTGCAGATTCCTGGCAGAACACAATCAATTTTCAATCTATTTGATTAACAGAAAAAAAGACATGAGAATGAGAGTATTTTAATTAAAAAACACTAAAGTAATCAAAAATATACTTCCTAGAAATCCTCTAAGTATAAGTTCTACCTCATAAAAGCTATGAAGTGTGAGTCAAAAACTTAGAGCTTCAAACTGTGCAACGAAATTACTATCACCTAACAAACTGATCTGCTTGCTGGATTAAATTCTGGTGAAAAATACAAATCCTCATCCCAACAAGAATAGCCTAGTGTATTCTCCTCTCTGGGTTCTTGTGATTACCAGAGGAGGGGTCGCATCTCTATTTCTGTTTGGATCCACTGTCCATAATTCTTGTAAGTCTAGGGCAGTTGTCAAAGATCAGCTCATGAAATATTCTGATCAGTCAGTAAAAAGAGCCCATTTATTCTTTATTCATTTGTTGTGAGTCTTCTATGCATTTGACAATATTTAAACTGTAGAGGACAAATGATAAAATTTCCTTCCTGCCCATGGCTCAGAGGGAATACAGAGATAACGAGAGGTAGAGTAAGTGCTAAGCGCTGCGATGCATTATGTTGGACGTGAAACACTATGGTGATGGTGTCATTGTTATAAATCAAGCGATGACACACAGCTTGGAAAAGGTCCTAAGCCTCAACTGAGGCATCAGGAAATAACGCTAGTCAGTGGGGGTGGGGGTGTCCAAGAGACATACAAGGACACTGCCTAATCCTCCTTCTCTCAGCTGCACTGAATCTAAGGCTATTGAGGACTGGAGTATGAAGAATAGCTAGCTAGCTAGCCGTCTACCTAGACACACACACTGTGTAAATAGCTTGCATGTGTAATTTGAAGCTATCCATAATAACAGGAGAGAATGCAGTGGAGTGGGAGGAAATAAAGATGCAAAGAATCACACTGGCAAGTTCAACTGACCAACTGAGTTGTACAGAATGTGTAGGGAAGAATCATATTCGCCCTCTTGAGGGTAGAAGAGAAAGAAGTTAAACAATAACGGCTACTTCTATAGCCACAAGCCACCTGAAACCGATTGTTTATTAATGAGATAATCAGTGCTTCAGTCACACGCAATACATTTCAAGTGCTAACCAGCCAACCAGAGATAGTGGCTACCATGTAAGACAGCACAGACAATGGAACATGCCCAGTGTTGCCGGAAATCCTGTTAGACAAAGACAAGAGGAGCTTAGGATGGGGGGGGGGGGGGGGAAGTCCACCGAGGGAGGTGAAGACTGACAGGTACACTGGAGATCAAAGGGAGGTTTCCAAAGAATTTTACCTCAGGATAATTCTGGTGAGAAGACAACTTGCGCCTAGGCTCAAGGGAGGCATGTTCCATACCAGTAGAGTAACAAAAGGCCATCCCTGAGTGTGAGAAATGACAACAGCTTGTCCTGAGGGACAAGACACTCACTGAAAAGCGCCAATCTTCCTCTACCAAGATGGCCCTCTAGGGATTAACCAAAAGCCACGAAGCCTCCCTACCTTCCATTAGAACGCCTCAGATTTATAATAAATACCATTCATTTCACAAGTCATAAAGCACCCAGCTATTTCTTAATCACGAATGCTTAATGCTTTAGAGAATTGAATTAAGGCATTGTAAATTCCACTTAATGCTTGAAGATTATCTGAATTTACTCATGTCATTAGCCTGATAAAGCTTGCAAGATACTCTCCCTGAAGACTCCAAGATGCCCTTGGTTGCATTTTTCTCAGCCTTCACTGATTTCTCAAACTTTTATTTCTCAAACCATGTGTGTGAAGTGTCGTGTCCTGGGTAATTTTACTAAGATAAATTTACCTTATCTTTACACCAATATCCTCCGATATAAATTATTATGTCTATTCCAGAAAGGAAGAAAGAAGGGACCAGAAATAATTAAACCTTAGCTTGTTGCACCCAGGCGTTCTCGTCATGATTAGAATATACCCTTCTCTTCTTCTTCTCATTCATTCATTTTATAAATGCTTCTTTAGTGGATATCACAGGTGCTACAGATACCACCCTAAAAAGAATACTGCAAGAAAATTCTAGAATCTATGAGTGATGTGACTCCACAGATGTCTGTTAAAATATCATGCTTGTGATGTTAAATGAAATGAAGCCTGTGAAGCAAAGTATAAAGGCGAGAAAATACTGGAAAGAATAATGGCTGGTGTAAGTGGGGTTAAAAAAATGTCCTCTTATATGAACTGACATTTGAGGGAAGACCTGAATAAATACGTGGAAAGAAAAAGTGGCATGCAAGTCAGAGTGAGTAAAATTTGGACAATAGACGAGAAGAAAGGAGAATATAAGAGAGACATTCCTAGAGGTAAGAAAATATGGTGCCTTGACATCAGTAAGGAATTTGAATTTGACTTTGAGTAGGAACTATTAGCAGCTCTAGTCAGAGGGTGAAATAATATAACTTATTGCAAATAGTCTCCCCTTGGTTTCTCTGATGGGAATGTAATGAAAAGCAACAGTGCACCCAGAAAGGCCAGGTGAGGAATAATATTAGCAATTCCTGCGAGAGATGATGACGATGGTTGGGAAAAGATCAAATAATAAAGACAGTGATTTCTATAAATACTGTGAAAATAAAATGGAGATGCCAAATCAGAGTAAGAGTCAGAGGAAAGGGAAAACTCAAAAAGAACTTTAATGGTCTACACCAATAGCAGGGTGATGTTTTGATTTAAAAAATGAGGACAGACGCGAGGTGAGGGGAGGGGTCATCACCATCAAAGAAAGACGACGATCTTCTTGTACATAACAGAAAATCTAAGTTAACTAAATACCTGACAAAGGTTTATTAGAGAAATGAAGTCTAAACACAGGAAGCCATCTAAGATCCCTAATTGTATTTATCAATTTGATAGGATTGGGAGACACCCAGGCCAATAGTAAAGCCTGTTGCTGCCGGGTACGACTGCTCACGTGATGAGGCACAACAGAGGCGGCTACATCTGGCTTCCGGCCTCTCCCTGCTCCTCGCTTCCTGGTTGCTGTGGGGTTAGCAGCTTCTCTCCACCACACCATCCTTCCCTATATTTCTGCCCTGGAGCCAAGCCAACCATGTATTGAAATCTCTGAATCTATGAGCAAAAAATAAATATTTTCTCTTTTAAGATATGTATGTCAAGTATTGGGTCATACTGGCAAAAGCTGATTAATACATCACCTTATACCTTGATCAAAATGGCTAACATAAAAATTCCAAAAATAGAAAAAAGACACTGCAATTTCAGTCACTGGTGAAATAAATAATAACCAGGCCTCCCACTTAAACTTGTTGGAAAGAAAATATAGTGCCTATATGTGCAAAGACAAATGGAAACAAAGACAAGAAATGAAATGAGAAAAAAGCAAGAACTATGAGGTGGTATAACACATTATATGGAATAGTACTCGGCAGTAAAATGCAACAGACTACGAATATATCCATAATAGCCAATCCATTACGGCCAGTGAAAGAAACCAGAAAGAAGAAACTTCTGACAGTATGATTATGTGATCTATCCCTTATATTGTATCCTTAAAAATCAAAACTCCAGGGAAGAATGCATTGAATTGTTGCTGGCCTGCAGATGCGAAAGAATTGACTACAAGAAGCCATGGGGTCACTTTAGGCGGGTACTTGAATTCCTCTATACGTTTAGTGGGGTGGTGGTGGTCACACATTCAATTAACTTTGTTAAAATTCCCAGACTTTCGTAGCACAATGGGTGAAATCTATTGCGTTCAAATTATAGCTTTAAGATCTTAAAGAGACCTATAGAGGCAGAATAACTAATGTTAAGTTCCACCCCTGGGTAAAGGCAAGCATGGTGTGGTTATCCAAACATGTTCACTTTTCTTGTTCAGAAAATGAGCCTACTTTGTACTGAGATACCGAAAACAAGTAAACTACTGTTTTGATCTGTAATAATCATCAATAAACAATATGGTTGGGTGAATGACACAGGAGCTAAAGTACTTGCCTACCAAGTGCAAGGCGCTGAGTTTGATTCTCCAACACCACATAAACTAGACATGGTGGCACATTCTTCCTTTAATCCCAGAGCTCAGGAGACAGAGGCAGAAAGATTTCTGTGAGTCCTGGAAGAGTTCTTCATATTAACTTTTCTCACTGGTGCACAGGACAGAATATAAATTGCATCCTTTGATTATAGGATTGTTGTGAATCCAGCAATGTTATGTTTTGGATATTTTTCCATAAATGTAGAGAGAATTTATTAAGGTAAGAGAAACAACAAGAGAAGAAATTCTAGTTAAATGAATTCATAAAGGAAGACAGGAAGGGAAGTAGATGTGATGAAGAAGTAGCTGCCTACGCTTAATCGTAGGGTTACCTGGGGCTCCAGTCCCCCAGGTGGAGTGACATGGACTGAGCTGGGTAGGCCTGGTCATACGATCTGCTCCAGCGCTCATGGACTGTAACCCAGGGCACAGCCTTTTAGCCCTGTAAAATGAACTGAGGCTTTAATTCCTGACCTACTTATTACTGGAGCTGCTGGAGGCTGAACTGTACTTATGCATGAGGAAAGATTTTGCACCCTGTAAAATGAGACGCTGAGGGAAGGTGATTAGCATGTAACTTGTGATTAACATGATATCAGCTTACAGCAACCCCTGTTAAAGTTTCTGTTCCTCTTCATACCCAAAGATGATGGCACTGCTATATCAATAAATCAATGAATAAATGAGTTAATAAAAATGTAATTTTGAAAAAGCTTTTACAATCAGCAAACTCAAGCTTTTTGTCTAGTTCTCACATTCCACTCGCCACCATAATAATGTCTCTTGTCTTCCCTGCTTCAAGTGCCAAGTGCAGGCAGGAGCTTTCTCTCCATCTTCCCCATAGCTCTGTGTGGCAAACAATGGTCACACTGGCTCATTAACCTCACTATGTGCTGCGAGGCAGGGCAGTGGTACAGATTTCTGTCTATGTTCTTAGGAAAAGGACAAGGACTAGGGTAGAAATCAAATGGAAAGGGCAGATCAAGGTGCGGGTCATCAATAGCAGAAAACAATAATCTGAGACATTGTTACAGAAGCCCGCAAGGTGGGGGTGGTAACGCGTCCTTCAAGGTAACGCTGGAATTGTGTTTCTAAGATACTATACATATTTAATTTGCATCCTTTATGTATTCTTCCATTGCTTACTGCTGCTTAATTGTCAAATCATTTTGTGGACTCCCATTTACCTAAATATAATATTTTTAATCTTTTACTAGAATTTAGAACCAGCGACACTTTCTAAATTTACTTTCTTGACAATTTTTAAGATGCTGTATTATTAAAATAAATAAGTAGATGTAAAATCATTAAATTCCATTATGTATCTATAATTTCATAAACTTTTTGTTTGTTTGGCTCTAATTTGTATTAAATAAACTTAGGTAAGATAGGAAAGGGAAAGTCAATTTTTGAATTTCCACCTATTGTGAGATATTTGCCTCTGGAGTAAGATGAAACTTCTCAAATATAAATATGAGATTCCTAAGGATGATATAATTTTCTCAAGATCATCTAGACAATCAGGTCATTAATCTGGATTTAAAACAAGATCTGTTGCAAATCAAAATCCTTTTTTTTCTGTGTTCAGAAATATTCCCCTTTTTGCCTGATTATGAAACACTCTTTCACCTGTTGTCAATAGAAAGACAACTTGAGCTTGATAAAACAAATGCAAAGACGTGTAGAAAAAAAGAATACTGAAAGTTGTATATAACCAATGGTAGCCTGGGTCTCAGGCTAAGATACACTAAGGATGTATGATTTTTTTTTTTGTCTGTTGTCTGTTCTTTTCTTCAGTTTCCTTTAAACATTTCCAAATTCCTCCTTCTAATCAGAAATGAAAATGGTTAGAGAGTTAATAAGCTTCTGCTTCAGTTTAATCACTAGAGAGGGACAACATCGCTAGCTCTAGTTCAAGCCTGAGAAATTCTTTTGAATATTTTTTATCCCCTTTAGTCCTCAACTAAGTAGAGACAATATCAAAGAAATCAGGTACAATGGCTGCAGTGAAACCACGAGGATTATATTCAAAAAAGCCTATACGTGTGTAAGTGTAGGTCTGTGAGTATGTGAGTATGACATTAAGGAAGAGAGTTCTTGACATCTCTAAACCATTTCTAAAAGTTAGTAGCTACACAGTTATAGGACTACAAAAGATCACAAAAACGTTATTTTTTTAAATGAACAAAATGTACGGAACATTGGATAAGATAGAGAAATGGGAGTAAGCATTCAAATAACAGAGATGAAAAAGGAAATATTACAACTGATACTACAGAAATACAAAGGTTGTACGAGACAAGTGTAACCAATTATGTGAACTCCACACTGGAAAGTTAAATAAAATGGATACATTTTATCATATATAACTATGAACTAAGTATGAAGAAACTGACAGCTTGAACAGATAAAAAAATACCAAAAGCAGAAGATTCTATCTAAATGAAAAGAAGAATACTACAGGTGAACATATTTGATTAAACCAATATGTAAAAACTTGTAGCAAAACACTAGCAATATAAATTCAATAGCACATTAAGAGATCATTGCCAGAAGACAGTATTACATGGCTGTAATTTCAACACTCTGGGAGGCTGACGATGAAAGAGCTCAAGTTCAGTACCAGGTAGGTCAACCTGGCAGCCTAGCAAGACCCTGCCGAGAGGGAAAGAAAAAAAGAAAGAAAAAAAGAAAGAAAGAAGGAAGGAAGGAAGGAAGGAAGGAAGGAAAGAAGGAAGGAAGGAAAAGAACACTGGATTTGTAGCTCAGGTTGAAGGCCTTGGGTTCAATTACAAATACAGCAAACAATCAAATAAGTGAAAATTCACAATGAAGAAGAACTCATGGCAGGAACACAAGGATGTTTTTATATATGAAAATAAATTCATGCAACAGATATATTACATTAAGACAATGAAGGATAAAATCGATATGGTTATCTTAATAGATGTCAAATTTCATGTAACCAAATTTGGCACTTTCATGAAGTGAACTCTCAACATATCATGTATAAAAGGTCATATATCATAACTGATAATAAAGGGCAAATATATCAGAACCACAGCTAGCATCACACATATGGAAGAAATTTGAGAGGTTTTCTCCTGAGATCTATAAAGGAAATATCCAATCTCACTGCTTCTATTTAAAGTAGTGGTGTAAGTGCTGCCCAGAAGAACCAGGCAAGAGTAATGAACACAGGCATACAAATCTAGAAGAAAGAAGTCAAAATGTTCTTGTTTGCAGATGGCATTCTCTTCAAATACACACACACACACACACACACACACACACACACATACAGAGAGAGAGAGAGAGAGAGAGAGAGAGAGAGAGAGATCCTTACAGACTATCAAAAATTATTAAAATTAACAAAACTTTCAGTAAAGTTTGAGGGTACAAAATCAACGTGACAAAATCAATTATTTCTGTAGGCCCATAGTGAACTATTTGAAAAATAAAAAAACCAACACCACTGAGAACTACAAGAAAGCCTCAGATAAGTCTGATCAAGGAGATAAAAGGTCTCCATAATAAAACACTATCTATTGACAAAGGAAATTAATGAAAACACAAACAAATAGACATTCTATTACTATGGATTAAAAGAATTTATGTTGTTAAAATGACTACACAGCCTGAATTTACCTAGAGAGTCAATGCAATTTCTACCAAAACACCTATGATATTCTCCACAGGAGTGAAAAGTTTAATCAGAAAATTAGTACAGAACCACAAAAGACTTCAAACAAGCAATGAAATATTGAGTTAAAAGAAAGGGAATCTGCAGGAACTATACTGCCTTCCATCAAAACGAACTACAAAGCTATAGTAACAACATAGCATGGTCCTAGAGTAAGAGCAGACACGCAGATCAACAGAATAGGATAGAGAACCCAGGAATAAATACACATAGTTCAAATCCACACATTCTTAACAAAGATTCCAAGAACAAACAATAGCAAGAGAGCAGTATCTCGGTGCTGGAAAATCTAGGTGCTGAAAAATCTACAGGCACACACAAAAGAACGAAATTAGGTCTTTATCTTTCATCATATAAACTCAAAAATGTCTAAATGGATTAGAGATTTACAAGACTTTTTAATGCATACATCTTGAATACATAGAAAATTTATGAAAAGGAACAATATTGCTGATGATAAGGTAATCTAAAGCACTATTTACATTTGAATATTTCTCTAGAACTTTGTTTTATTGTTGACTGCATCATCAGAAAATAATTCAGGATTACGAACACTGTTTGCCAATATCCTTCTGCACTGTTAAGACCGCAAGTTCTCGCTACACAAACATTTGACATTTTTGATGTCAATTTCATCACAACCATCAAAAGCGCCCATTTAAAATTTCAGTTTAACCCTACACTTTATTTTTGTCCAAGTATCAATCTGAGCTAAAAAGATATCATTGCAATAACAGCGCTATTATTCCCAGTATCCAGGAGTGAAATACAATTATAATTGTTAACAGTCTGGAGTGTTTTAAAAAGCTCTGTTATGAAAGCATGCCAGTCTGGAGTATTATATTTTTCTCTAATCTATTTTTAAATTACTGTCTAAATATAAGCATGGGAAGAAAAATTGCCTGGCATGTCTCTGTCACTCCCTGGGGTCAAATACACTAAACAGCGACAGGAGCCCATGGTGTTGATAGCTTTTCCACAAGTGTGTTTTGTCAAAGTTCATCCTATTCAGTCTGGGAAATGATAATTAATGGATTTTGTTCCATTGTCCCATCTGAAGGCCTCGGGGCCCGTCGGCAACAGGCATTCTTCATACAAGAGTTCTGTTTACGGTACCCTGATAATAGCTCAACATTTTCAAAAGAAAATTCACAAAGAAAAAAAAAAAACCCTGCTGAATGTAGGAAACATAAAATTGTTGAAAATATAAAAGTGGAAAAATCAAAAGACCTCAATATTGAAGTTGTTCAGCGTTTTGAAAATACCTTTTTACAAGTTAGGCAAAATGATGATGCCTCGGGCATTCAGCCAAAGGAATCCTGGGGTGGACTTTTTTTTTTTTTTTTTTGTATGTTGAACTTTCATAAGAACATGAACTTCATGAGTCTCACACTTCTAAATTACATTCAGTGTCATTTAAAGGAGGATAAATTCCACCCAATTTTAAAGCATGTGGAATATTGCTATGCTAATGCCATCCTGCAGGATGGTCAGGCGCTTCTACCAGACTGGAGACAGAAAATGCCAAGCGTCATCAGAACTTTTATGACCAGTAGTCGGCGCACATTTGGTGAAGCTTCAAGAGACTTCAAGGCCTCAAAGTGGTAGCCGAACATTCTCATTTCTTAAAAAAAAAAAAAAAAAAAAAAATTCTAGAAGCATAAATGAATCAAGGGACACCTATTTTGGGGGTATAGTTTTTTAAAGACTATGTTATATGTACTCACCACAAAGAAGGAAAAAAAAAATCAAAACTTTAGGTTTCCCTTGGCCACTCTAAAAGTTACTATCTCTCAAAAGCATCCTTTAATGTCTCCAAACTTCTACTTTGAGAGATTAAAGGTATTGTAACTACAATGATGCATGCTAACACCGAGGCACAGAAAGTGGCACTGCTCCATGGAGCTTTGGGATTAAAAATTGCACAATTCTGGGTATTACCAAATGCCACTTCTGGTGGAGTAGCTACTGGCAGATTATTTTTCCAGCTAAAAATAAAATAAGAGGGACATTCTAGAGAAACTAGGACATATATCAGGCCTTTCTAGTTTTAAAAATAAGCCTTCTCTACTTGGAAGATAAGAACAGCCATGATTTGAGAATGGACCAGCAAAGAGAAGAAACAATGTCTCAGGAATAATTTACCTTAGTGTTGAACTTTATTTTTCTAAAGCCATTTTCCTGTTCACTATCTACTTTGATATTCGTAGTGATACTACATAATAGGTTTTATTAGTTCATCTTATCCATGAAGAAATGAAGCACAGTTAGGTACCCTAGTCTTCAGAGAGAGTTTCCTAGCAAAGTACCCTAATCTTCAGAGGGAGTTTTTCCCTAGGGAGGAAAATTCCTTGAATTAGGAAAAAAACATTTCCTGGTTACATGACATGTTCTAGGCAGGTGTGGATCGCTTTATGTACATATTTCATATCCTGCATAGCTGGCCAGAGTCTGATCATTTCCACATTTTACAAGAAGTTCGTATATATGCCCTACTTCGGGTATTACAAATTGCTAAGCTTCATTTTAGATGATGAATAACCTAATAATCAAACATCCTGTCATATCCCATCCCTCTTAAATTAAAATGACACAGTTATAGGTCCTGGTGATTGATTGATGGGTTGGTTCATTTATTCATCCATTTAAATTATATTAACTAACTCCAAAACAGACTAGATACTGTGTTTTGTACTCATGCTGTATGATTTCAGTTCTCAAAATATATTCAAGATTGTACTTTCTCTAAAAGGATATAAATCTGGAAGAACTCCTGGATTCTGGAATAGCTATGATACAATATCTTTTTTCTGATAAAGAAACAAACCTTGTAAACAATTTTCTGGTGTATACTAAAAGCTGTTCAACTTCCACCAATAGCTGTGGGAGCATTTGAATGAGCTCAATTTAAAGAATATACAGTATTGTCAGTCATTCCAGACAGTCACAGAGAGCACACCAGTCTCCAACATGCTTAACGGACAGCCCAATTCCTGAAAATCTCATAAACCTGTTCCATTCATTTGGACATCGATAATCTGGGAAGTGCTATTGGCTTAAGTTGTCAGAGTGTGCAAAGCTGGTCATCAGGATATGTGAGCAATTTTTGTTTTATTGTGCCGATGTGCACAACTTTTTAAAGATAATTTAATTATCCAACCTTGGAACAAGTAAGTGAAAACAGAGAAGATTGTAACAGTCTGTGGAGGGTTTTCAAAGCAGATTCTTTATAAGTAAAAATTGTGTTTATCTTATTTGCGGAGGATCACTGGACTTTGGGGAAATATATACATTCCTATAAACACTGACACAACACAGTTTGAGGAGACCAGAAAAAAAGATTTAGCTTATGTATTTGTCTCATAAATAGGACCTGGGAGGTCCAGCACAGACAAGAATTTGTTTATGTTGCAAAAACTGGAGTCTTGGTATTAGTTTCAGTAGTTTTTTTCTGAATAATATTCAGATACACGGTATATAGATGTAAATAAAACAATAAAAAAGATCGTGAATTGTAAAGAGTCTACAAGTCCAGATTAAGAAATCTACTATATTTTGTTGTTATATTTTTTACCATGCAAGTAAATATCCCGAGTCTTATTTACAGCTATTCTAAACAGAAAACATTAACTTAGCCTAGGTTCTGCTAAAAGATGTAAAGACACACCAAATACATAACACTTACAAAATAGAAGATTATTAACTTTAAATTAAAGATTTAAACAGACGCTAGGCTAAATACTTCTTTCATCTTTCTTTGAGAAATTTGAGAAATAAATTATAAATAAAATATAAGCAGACAAAATTCTTTCTAATCTAATTGCAATGCTCAAGCATGTTTTAAAATGACCACTTGGTTAGAGAACAACTTTTAATCATGATTTGTGGAAAGGTCAGCACTCCGGGAGAAGTTCTTTGAAAGACAAATTACTCCTACAAATTTGCCAAACTGAGACTTGATTATAAAACCATTTGGTTAGCTTGGTTCTAGGTGTTGAATACTATATTTTAGAGAACTGTGTTTCTTTTTAAAGTGATTTTTAAAGTCATGATTTAATTAACTAGAAAGTATTTAATTTCTTTCTCTCTTAACTGTGGGTCAGTGTTTTCCAAACCATGCTTCTTTTCCATGGAGATTAGCATCCTGAAAATTTTTCTGTAACTTTGTAATAGCATAAAAGAAAACAATTTTATGTTCAAATGCAAGTGGGGAATATTTCATATTAAACTCTTCTTTTAGAAATTTGCAATGCAAGGTCCATCATATAAAGATTAATTTTACTTAGCCCCGAAGCATATCTCATATTTTCCCGTTATTTTTGAACACTTCAACCTTTTATCTCCTCATATGAACATGAGGCAACAGCCTAGCCCCTACCTTCCCCCGCTCCCCACAACATAGTTAACACTTAATTAGAAATCTGATCCAACCATTTCCTACATAAACCATGTAACGGCTCAATCATTTTTCATTACAGTTTAAATAACATGTTATCTTTATCAAACCTTCAAGAACTTAATCATTGTTACTCAAATCTGAACAATGAATCAGAACCACTTGGTCATAGATGGTTAAAACACAGACTGATAAGTCTTGTTGCCAGAAATTTGACTCAGTAGGTCTAAGATGATCTGAGGATTCTCACTAAATACTTGCCAAGGGATATTGCTGCTGGTGGGTCAGGAGCATTTTGAGAATTACTGTCCCATGGAAATGTCTCTCCTTATATCTCATTCCCAAACTCCCAAACTCTGTCTGCTGTCCTGTGGATACAGGTACACTGATGTTCTTCCGGTCTTAATTAGCTTCCTGAAATTGGTTACCTTCCATATTGGCCAGGTTGGCTTTTAGGCAATTGTGTTCAGACACAAATTTCACAACCATCTTTCTAAATTTACCTTCTCATTAATGCCTTTAAGAAATTATTTTCATCACACTAACCTATTATATTACATTTATCGTTATTTCTTGATATACTAAAATATACAGACTAAATTCTACTTATGCAGAAAGTACTTAGGCCAGAGGTTACAAAATATTAAGTATGGTGCTTCCACTTTTGGCCTTTCTCTTTGAAATCATGGGCAACATCAACTCTTCCTAGTGCTGATATGGAACAATATATCTATGGAATATTTAAAGTGAGAAAACTCGCTGAAACCTGATGTCAGTGTTATAGTACTTTGGCTTGACTACAAAAAGTGGCTAGCGTGTATACGACCTTTAGATTCTACTATTTTCAAAGGTAGAGTAAATGCTTCATGGTCTAAAGGTCCTGCCATACATATTCCACTGTCCAGTGTGCTCAAGGCCTCTAGGAAAACTGAGATTCTCTTATCAAGCTAAGTATCACAAGAACCTTGACATTATTTTTAAGGGAGCTGAGGGTAAAGGCAAGAAATTATATGTATAAGATTAATTTAGGACATAGTAGCTCTAAAATTTGAATAACACCAATATATGCTGTTTTTAGTACTCAATATTTTGAAAATGAGGTCCTCATTTTCTCATTCATTTATTTTTTTTACTTGATAGATAAGTGAGGTGCCTTTCCTGAAAAACCAAGAATCTTATTAGGCAGAGAAACATGTAAGTAATGCTGCGGAAGAAACATGACCAAGAAATAGAAGGCCAGGTGGTATTACGCAGGGACTGAGCAACATAAACTAAGAGGGATGTGTAAAAAGGCAGACAACTGAGATGGCATAGAAAAGTATCTTCCATAATGAAAACTTAAGATTTTTAGTTTTATTATTTATGAAATTAGGCAAAGGGAATACTAGGATGAAAACTGTAGTAAGGTCTTCCAATTCATTCATGTTTGTATATAACGGGAAATTAGTCATTCATTTTGGATATTTTCTTTTGATGTATTCTGAGAATATGATGAAAATGAGATTGAGATGACCCTGAGAAAATAAAAAGCCACTGGAGAACTAAGTCACCCTACGATCATCTTTTAAGCACAAGACATAGCAGGAAGGCCAACCCACAACATCTAGTCTCCAACCCACTACATAGACTTGTGATTGACCCAACAACCACTAAGATTCTGCTATCCAACTCACAGAGAAGTAGGCTGAATAAAATAGTGGCATTAACAACATAACTTTCATAGGTACAGACTAGATGGTAAATTTGCATTGATTGAACCATACAGGATATAGAATTACAATATATTGCATTTCTAGATGTAAATGCATTCTACTCTAAACAAGTGGTGAAGATATGTTAAAACATTCTGGTTGTTTTTGTTGGAGGAGAGAAATTAATGGCAATTATAAACTGAAAACTCAAAATTCACAATCTCTTGGGCTCAATTGTGTCTTCATGAATCTTAATTCCTCACTTAAAATGTGCCCATATCCAAAAATGTATAAGTAGAAAATACATCATAAGCCAAGAATGGAATATGTGAATATAGAATATTCTTATTTCAATTTCTCATTCTAACTGGTGCTATATCTCTAGTAAAGTTATAAATGAAAATGAAGCAATCAGAACACAATTATTAACATTCTTTTTCTAATCCTTAGCTTGTTTTTGCAAAGAATATTAATTATGAAAAATTCACACACTGTCACCAATTTCTCTGTTAAAATGTTTTCTCACCCCTCCAGAATCTACCCGTAAAAAAATGTGCAACAGAACTTGTTTGAGATGAAAAAAAAAATGTTTTGGTGTTATTTGTGTTGAGAAGGAAGAAAATATTAAATATCTTTTAGAAAATAGTTTCCAGAGAAATCCTGGAGTCCCAAGAGGTTCCTGAGATAAGTCTTGAGTAAGCATCTGAACTTTTCAAGGATTATCTAAAGCAAACTGAAAGAGATATCCCAAGAGAGTTTCTCCAACTTACTTCAGTCTTCTCCAGGTAGACAAGGAAGTGCTGACATCTTGCCTTTTATTCAGTTGCCAAGTAGTATTTTAAAATGAGACCTGATCCCCAAAGTCTAAAAGAAGTTAGATATAAAGACTTCCAGAGAAATAAACTTTATACTAGAGCGACTTCCCTGTGGCTTTTTATATGGTATAGTCCAGAGTATGTCTCGTTGAAAACAGTATCCAGTTACCCATTTACTGTTTAAGATTTAGTGAGCAACTGCTGTTGATGTTGTCCTAAATTTGAAATTTGTGAATCCCATTTAACAATTTTCCTTCCAGAGGAGACACGAAAACAGCATACTGATTTTCTGTGTTGGTGTTTCACAATTGTGGAGAATCGTGGCTATTTTGAGCTGACTTGTATTTTGAGTTCCTTGTGATAATTAGTAAGTCCAGCTTTTTTTTTTTCACTGTGATTCATGGTCTCCTAACAGGTGAACATTGCTATGTGAAATAAATCATGCTATTAAGGACTAATTTTGATTAAGATTAAAACACACCTCAGAGCCTTCCATTCTTTTTAAGAGCTAGCAACTTTTTTTCTGACAAGGAAAGAAATCAGTTGTATGAAAAATATATATATTTAAGCCTGATTATGTGTCAGGCACTTTAGAATGCTTCTTTCTTTAATCTTTAGAACAACTTGATAATGAAAAACACAGAGAACTAATCAAGATAAAAAACCTTAAAGATTAAAAAACTTACAAAAGCCACAGATTTAGGAGACATATCTAATATCTTAAATCTAAGATAATAACCCTCTGGCAAATTTTACCAAAGCTCTAGAAACTAAGTTTTGTGAAAGTTTTCTTTTTTTGGTAAATCAAGTATTTATGAATGTATCCTTATTTAATATATTTTTAAATGTGCTAATCAGTAGATCCAAAAATACTAAATATAATGCATAACTGTCACAGGAAATAAACATGTATATAAAAAAGATAAAAGACGCACACACATATAAAAGTTATGTAAAGGTATATATACATTAAATTAGTGTCTCTGGAAAAATTTTGGCACTTAATTTGTAGGTTTTGTTATGGTTTGGATCTGGAATATCCCCCCAAAATTATACATACTTGAATGTGATAAAATAACTATGTGTTGTTGAGAAGTGGGGGCTGGTTGAGATGGGCAGATCCTTGGGTTTAACCTGGAGAGACTGTGCTAACTTGTTAAGATTGGGTAGTACCCATGGCAGAGTTTTCGTGTGTGTTATTGACTTGTAGACCAGAAAGTATGGGAGAAGCATCACCCTTGGGTATAGGCCGCCCAACTTGCTGCTTGAACTAAGTAGAGGAAAGAAGAAAAAACACTGTTATAATTCTTCTTGGGCCAAATCTGGCCCCTGCCTTGGTCTCCAGATGTCTACCGCTTCCTGCTTCATTTGGCTTTCTGTCTGCCATGCTGTGAAGAGCTTTTCTCTAACTAGACCTCCAGCAGAAGCTCATGAATGGGTGATCTTTTGAAACTGCATGCTAAAATAAATCTTTCCTACCGTAAGTTATAAATGCCAGACATTCTGGCCCAGCAACAAATACAAAGCTAAGACTGGCTGACTTAAATAAGTTCCACTCATTTTCTTCTAATTTATTATATTTCAATTTTCTATATTACTCACAAAAATCATAATTGTGAAGTTTAATGAATTGTCACATGTTGCCCATAAGCCATTACCTAAGTCAAAAAAAAGCATTAGCAATAATTGAGAAGCTTCCATCTTCCAGTCTCTACCTACGACACTCTGTCTAGCTTTCATCATTGACTTATGAATAACCTTTTTCCATTCATTTTATGATCATAGAAACAAACCATATGTGTAATTCTGTGCATGACCTAATTTACATGACATTACATATATCCACTGATGTTGTTATGTCTACCTTTATTTTTATTGCTGTGTAGTTCTCCAGAGAGAGAATATTCTGCAATATTTTCATTCTCTGTTTCCATCTGCTGTAGTATTTGCTTGTATGAGTCGCAAGAGTGCTAGAATGAGTAAAATTTTAAACATCTTTTAAGAATAGACACTGTTATGGAAAAATTAGCTCTAAACCATGAATTGTTGAAATTTAATAGATAAAGCAGTTGTAGCAATGTAAGAGTAATTTTAACTGTTTATAGCTGCCTGATACCTCATATTCTCATAAGTATTTGATGTATCAATACTTTTATTTTAGATATTCTTGTAGATAAGTTATATTATCATATTTTTTCATTAAATTGTTCTTTTAAAATAAAGTCAAATACCATTTTCTCTGTATCTGCTATCCATTTGGATAAACTTTTATATCTGGAGATCTTGTTAAAATTTCTTATTTTTATTTGATTGTGAGGCTGTTTACCCTGAACAGTAAAAAATGTTATATATTTAGATTTGAGCTTTTATTTGGTAATACATACAACATATATTGTCTTCCTCTCAAGAGTAGATCATGGAGTAGAAAAAGAGGTTTAAATTGAGAATGACCAGGGAGCAAACATTTTGAAGAATTGAAAATCTGTATTTTGTCCATTTTGTGTGCACTGAAAGATCAGGGTAGATGTTGAATCCATACGACACAGAAAGACACTTTTTTGCATGTATGTAGGCATCTTTTTATCTCTTTCGAAAGCTATAGTGTTGGCCCCAAAAAGACAGCTTAGTTCCATTTCTAATCCTCCTTTGAAATAGTCAAAATCAGCCTCATTACAATCTCCTAGAGGTTCTAGTAGCAAGATTTTCCACCCCTTGTAGAGATGTGGACATAAACAACAGAGCTTCATCATGGTCTGATTTTATCATTGAGTGTCAGATGAGGTCACTTTGAGAGCTGTGACTACCAAGTCCATGGAGCCCCTCCTGTGAACCCCTAGACTGAGGTTCTTTGCTCACCTCTTCCCTCTTCTTTTCCAACCAGTAATTACTCTGAACATTTTCACTGTGGCTTTTCTCTTCTTCAGTTTTCCAAAACTAAATATTCACTTTCCTATAGTAATTCAGGTGTATAAAACTCAACATTTAATTTTTCAATGTATGTCATATACATTTTGGGTACATATATTTAGTATACACAGAGATATTTGATTACATTCTCAGAAAAACTACAGATATGCCTATTATTGTTGTAGGAACATGAAAGAGAAGAACCTTCTATAGACTGTCAACATAATTTCTCTCACTATCTATAAAAACCCATGCCAATACCATGGAAGTCAAATGTGTCATTAAAAAACTGGAATTTTAGTTCTACTTAATTTTTATAAACTGAGGCTTCAAATTTTAAACATATAAATTAGCTTTATTTCCATATATACATATATTACAAACATAACAGCCAGTTTCCTCCCTAGTACTGATACTGTCTGATCTATTGAATTAATTTCTCTATGGTTTGTGTTTTCAGCCTCATCAGGAAAAAATAATGAAAACGCTAGTACAGAATGTGGGAAATAGAAGCATTCCAAACACAATTCTGGTTATGTAGTTTTTGAGTTCAAAATAAACCCTGATTTTCCTCAATCTCAAGTAACATTTATATTTATGAATGCATGTGTAAGTAAGAGTGTGTCTATTTGTATGTGTGTGTGTTTGTGTGTGTATGCATCTTTTCCAGAAGGGTATAACATATTTTTTAATTTAGATGCTCTGGACATTGGAATAAACAAGTGATATTTTTTGCCTGCTGTTTGTGCATGATTCTATATGGTTCTATGGCTGTCATTTGTTTAAGATGCTTTGTATATTCCAATTAATGAAATTTTATTGCATAAAACCCAGGGGCTTTCTATAAAAACATGGCATTTCAGAACTTGAACAAACAAAGCATAATATTTCTACTATGTTCTGGAACACACACACACACACACACACACACACACACACACCCTCTGTACATTCAATCCCACACAAAAAGCATTGCATAGCCATTGAGTCTCTGAGTGCTAGATCAGAGACACTCCTGTTTTGGTTTTTTTTCAAGGCATTATTATGGAGGGAAAAATATCTGTAGAAAGTAAGACAGAGGGTCTTCTTGCACGCAAAGTCTTTTGTGATACTAGGCACTGGGGATGAAGCCTGGGGCCTTCACATTAAGTTAAATCCCAGGCCATTTTTAGTTTTGATTTTGAGATAGGGTTTTGCTAGATTTCTGAATAGCCCAGACTGGGCTTGAATTTTCGATCTTCCTGCCACAGCCTCCCAGAGTGCTGGGATTATAGGCCTGGTCTGTAAGGTACAGCCAAGTACAAAAACCTTCAGTCTATCAAAATCCAAAATCCAGGAATCGGCCTGGTACAAACAGCCAGCTTAAGCATTCAGTTACCTTTTTTTTTTTTTTTTTCCCCTGTCTTTTCCTCATTCAGTTGCAGAACTGTGGTCAGGAGTATTTAAGAACTCTACTCTCAGGAAGCTGCATAAACTGACAAATGGAAGATTTTATTTCCAGCCAGGTAAAAATTGATCTTTAGTTACAGATATGAAGAGAGATTTGATGAGAGGGATTTTATGCTTAAACTCTACAGATTGTAGGTAGAGACGTGGGAAATGTGAGTGAGCAGCTTTCTTAAATCTGTCCAGTTCCCTCGTCCAAACAAATGTTGATATGTCACGTTCCTAATCTGTGTGAGATACCGGCCTCTAATCTGGGAGTCATAACTCAGAAAAACAGTGAGTACTGCTGGCATGACCTTAAGAGATCACGTAGAAAAACAGAGTTAACAGGGAACAGAAAAACATGCAGAACTTTTAATTAAAATGAAAGTAGCAATGAGTTTCAATGCTGGAAACCCTAACACTATAAATAATTTCCTTCCTCTTTTTCCTTCATGGATTTTTTTTTCTGCAAAGATCTGTTATCAACCCTGGGTACAATTTACACTCAAGACACCCATAAGCAAAAGTGCACATTATGCTGCGACGAAGGTCCACACTGTTCAATTTTTCAGTGGATTGATAGAAAAGTCCTTACCACCTGTGTCTGAGAGTGAAGACCGTGTTTAGTCTGTGGGAAAACAAAATGAACCTGGGACTCATGACTCTTTTATATGTGGTATCCACCACACAAGAAGTCACAATTATAACATACAGGTAAATATGGAGATGAGAATCAAGTTCAAATACTTTCTAACCAACATCCGAAGAGAAGTGGTGATGTTTAGGATACACAGATAATACTAATTTACCAATTCAACAAATAAATTACTTGAAGAAACATATGGACAGCTGTCAGGAAAGAAAGTGCCACCATGCACCATGCACATGGGAAATTGGTCTGTATTACCACAGGAATAAAAAACGAATACAGTTTTGTGTTTAATATTACTTACTCTGATTATGTATTTACAACTCAAAATTTGTGAAAGAGTGAACTATGGCAAGAATGCAAAGTAGTATAATTCCTGCTGTGCTTGTATAATGTTATCGAAGGATACAAATACTTCGGAAAATAGTTAAGCGTCTCTGTATAAATGTGAAAAAGTTAATATTGCTTTAGTCAGTAATAAAATTTCTAAATATATAACCTAGACAAAAGTTGTATGTGTGCACTTGGAGGCTTGTACAAAAACATTCAAAACAATTCTTTTATTATGAACAGGAACTGTTGACCATAGGAATGATTATCAATAAACACATAGGTTAATAAACTGTGGGTTAATCAAAAAATGAGCAGCAGTAGAAAAAAAGTGGTGGGGAAACAAGGAAAATATTTCCTGACTACAATATTATGAAATCAAAATAGGCTAACAGGTGCATGTGTAACTAAATGTAAATGAAAAGGGGATAAAACAAGGAAGGAAAACAAAGCAGTAACTAAAATTTCTGGAACAATGTGTTTACATTGATTGAAAATGGGAACATCCGGGAGTGGCATGGTTTGTGTCATTGTCTGACTTCTTATAAAGGTAATGGATATAAGGGCAAAGTTTTAAGTATACTTGTTAAAATCGTGCCTTGCACAATACAGACTAAAAAATAGTATTGCACATATTAGGGAAAATGAATTTTGTAATGATTATACATAAAATCAAGAAAGGTTGAGACAGCAATAGCAATTTAGGCTATCTGGTTCTAGATCCACACATCTTCTGGAATGTTATATACAAATAACAGATGTTCTGTTTTCTTCAACTTCCTCTTTTCTAATACTAGACTTTAGAGAGGCACTGATGTTTCCCTTAAGATGATTAAACCCGTCTGTGTGGAAGCTGTTCAGGACGCCTGGCATACATTTCTACATTATTGTGCACATGCACGTCCAAACATACAATAGCTGTACAATTTTGTAAGTCACAAAACATGAGGAAACCTCTTTTGAGTTTTGTGTGTCTAGCCTATGCAATGACATGTTGTCAAAGTCATAGCATAAAAATTCAAATGCATAAAGCCAGATACAGACATAAACAGAAGAATATTCTAAGTAGATCTCTAATCAACACATCTATAAGTGTATTAAAGGATTACTATACCAAGAAGGATGATTTTAGAAATACAAAGGTAGTTTAATTTCAGCAAGTACTAATCTATTCTAATACTTTAAGAGATTCAGAGATTAAAACATATGATATTGCATTTGTATGCCAAAAGCAGTAAAACATTTGACATTTGTAGCCAAAATTTATTTTACTAGCTAAGAATGAAGTAAACTTCAAATCTTCCTTAATATCATGAAAAGTTATTACTGTAATTTAATTCAGTAGGAATCATATTCCAAAACTGTTTATATATCCTTGTCAAAGACAAAAGACAAAGATGATAAAGAAAGACCCTGCTGCAATCATACTTTTTTTTACATTTCAATGGAATATATAGCAATAGAGCTTAGCGAGCTAGAGAAGAATTTTGAATATGGTCACTTATTGATATAACTGTGAACCTCTAAAATGCAAATATTTAGAGGAGTAGGTGGAATTTAAAAAATCAATATAAACAGAAGTTTTTCCAGACACTAGATACATTAAAAGATAGAACTAGGAAACATTATCCATAAACTTTAACAGTTTAACCATGGCTAAATCATGAATGAAGTAACTTTGAATGTGAAAGGTCTATCATACAATGTGGAATTTTTTAATGAAGGACATTGGCAAATACCCAAATAAGGGGGAAAGCGCATTCTTTTTCTGATTGTAGTCAATACCAGTGGTGTACTGATTATCTCCCAAATGAATTTATATATTCAATGCAATTTCATTCAAGGTCTCAAGAAAATGTTAAACAATGAACAATATCACTGGTTATCTTAGTTAGGAGATAATGTCAAAATTAGTACTTTTATTATGTTAAATAAACAAGTCCTCTCAGGTTTTAACACATACCTAAGGAGTATGGTAATTTAAACAATCCTCTTTAGTGAACAGTAGATTAATAGAAAACAGCAGGTTTATCAGTTTATAGAAATTTGTCATAAGAAAGAAATTTGCAATTATTATTGAAAAATGAAATCATTAAACAGTATGGACACAAAATTGAACAGCCGCTACTTACTCTAAGTCAGAAACATTGTAGCTAGGTGACAGAAAGGTAGAGCAGTATGAATCTATGTGATAGTATTAAAATATTTAGGGGTATAAGATGTCTGCAATCTGATAATATAAAAGAACTTTAGAATGTAGAATTTGCAAGTAAAAAAATAACAGGGTGGCAAAACTTTCTTCCCATGTATCATGTGAATTGCAGAAATTACCATAAGAACTTAACATGAGACAGATATAGAGACTTTTTGTAGTGGAGATTCAATGTAAAAATTCATAATCAGTAAATACATGTCCCTACCTTATAACAGGACCATCATCCTAATAACACACATCACTTTCACAATCACCTGACCCTTTTGAACAAGCTTTCCTTTCCAGTAAGTTTTCAAAATTCTAATTCAAAATATTGAAATACCATTCTGCACCTTTCCTATGGAACAATTAAGTAGACAGTCATATTCAATTCAGTTTCAAAGTCTCAAGAAAACGTTACACAATCAACAATATCACTTGTTATTGATGTTGAGAATTTCTCCCTCTTTCTCTCTCTTTCTCTCCTCTCTGTCCCCCTGCTTCTACTTTCCCTCACCCTTCTTCTCCATCTGTTCTGATCCTATGGCCAGGGTCTAATGATGAAGTGAATGCATTGTTTAGGATGAATGAGGCTCCTAACAGCCAAGATCTGAAAATTTCAACAGATACGGATGAAGTCTACACCCTTGAACTGCAAATCTTCCTGAAATACTTGAGCCAGCAGAAAGATCTTCTCTACACCTCAGGAAAAAACCAACTTCAGGCTGCATGAAGACAGTTCAAAGGTCATATCTAGAGATGGCACTTCTTAAGCAAAAGCTAACTCACCTCTAGCCAAAAATGTACCAGCTTATATTACCTCCTGTAACCCAAGTGAATACTAAAAAATTAATATATCTCATTCCTTTTAAAGGGGTGCTTACAGAAGCCTGCCTTCACTAAAACACTATAAAAGCTATAAAATAGAGAATGTCAACAATCTTGTAAGCCTTATGGTCTTTGGATGTCTTTGCTTGTCTTTTCAGTCTGAATGTAGAGGCTAGATTTAAGCTTTTCTTCCACCATTACAAAATTGCACTCCATATTTCAGTAACAGCAAATGGTCCTGGAATGGCAGGTATCACACGATAATAGCCGTTATTCCTGAACAAATGAGTGGAATGACTAGAAAAAAATGCTCAAAGATAGAGTTGTGTTGGCTTGCACGGCCACGCGATAGTGACTTTTTCACAAATCCTATTGTGAAAACCCAGATAGGCAAGCTAGGAAGATGCTTTTTGAACTATACAAGTAGATCAATTCTGAATAAGTGGAAACAATCCTGATTTGAGTCTCCATAGTTCTGTAACAAGTTTGAAAAGTGTGTGTCTACTAAGTATAAGGAGGATGTGGATGTCTCTCTCTTCAAATAGAAATTGAGCTAAGAATATTTTTGTGTCTTATAAAAGTGGTTATGGGTTGTATTTGCTGTGGCTAAGGCTGTCAATAGCCATGTGGCCAGGAAGACTCATCCTGGGATTGTCAATGAAGCTCCTTTCCCAGCTATCCAGTATTTGTTACAGGGACTCATGAAAAAGTGACTTCTTTAGCAGCTATGAAGGCTCCATATAAATTTAACAACATGAAGTCCTGGACACCGCAGGTGATAGGACTGACTGATGTGCCTGCTGAGTACCCAAATTGCCAGTAACAGAGGTCAAACCCAAGCACTGATGTGGCACCATGCCCAGGATTGATGGCAAGTGGAGGACCAGAGGACCAGCCAACCACCTAGCAATAATTTGATTACATTGGACCCTGTCCACTGGAGAGAGAAACACAATCTGTCCTTATAGATACAGAATTCATTCCAAATGAAAATTTTCTGTCCACGATCCTTCCATTAGATCCATCTTAAATTGACAAAATGACTTATTCTCTGTTACATATCTACACTAAAACGCTCCATCACTTATATTGGTGGAGAATACCATTAAACAGCGAAAGAAAGAAGTGGGTTTAACATTGTTGACATTCACTGGACAGCTGTGTATCCAATCACCCAAGGTAATTGGCTTTCCACAATGGTGGTACATGCTTACTAGAAGGTCTCTAATATCAATCACAAGGTACCACCATAGACTTTGGGATATCTGAAGGCATATTAAAATGTTTATAAAAATAGGATAGCACTGCATTCCACTGTACTACAATAAAAATACTACAGATGCCTGTGTACCCATGCTCACTGCAATGCTACTATCAAGAGCTAAATGTGGAAGATGCCAAAATAGCATCAATGGACCAGTGGTTTAAAAAAAAAGCAATAAATGCACACACACAATGGGGCACTTTTCTGTCATAAAGACAGATAGATTTGAGTCATTTGGAAATAAAGGGAAAGACCTTGAGACCATTATGCTTAATGAAATGAGTCAGACTTATAAGGTTAAGAAACACATTGTTCCTCTAATATTAGAATTCCAGAAGGCAAATAAATATTATAGTCAACTGAGCAAGATGTTGGAAGTTAAGAGACATAAGGGAGGGGGAGGGAGGATGAAAATGGGGAAGAAAAAGAAATGATAAATATGTGCACAAAATTCTCAAGTTTAATGTGATGTGTGTGTGTGTGTGTGTGTGTGTGTGTGTGTGTGTGTGTACACACATACATATGGAGGAGACAAACCAAATAAATCTAAGAATTTGAAGTGAATGCAGAAGTGACTGCAGTTATCTATTATGTAATTTACAGAAGATTTTTTTGTTTGCTCTTAAAACCATAAACTTGGCTAACATAGAGTCTCTAGTTTATAACATAAAAACATCATAGAATATATCCACAGCTTCCCAAAAGTACAAGTCTGAGAACGTTAACAGTCACATTGATCTTTTGCAATTCAGATGACAAACAGAGGACTGAAGTGAAGAGTTTCAATCTTTGGGAAGGAAGTTTCACTCTATCTAAACAACTGGCACAAAAGGAAATTTTGTTAGAGCCCATGGCGTTTACGTGAGAATTCTTAGATTTTTAACATCATTAACGTGCTTCACTGTAATTGACTTCAGCAATTTATTTGCCTAATATTTTCTACTTAAATCTTTTATGATAGTAATCTACTCATGTTTATTTGTCAGAAATTTTTGAACTACTAATTTAATTTGCACACTGACTACATAGATTTCTGGTGCTAATATATACGAATGAAATTTAAAAATAAAAATAACTTAAAAGTGCTGACAGATACTTACAAAATGCTATAAGAACAAAAAGACAAAAGAAAGAAATTAGAGATTTGCCTGACATTTCAAGTACGACACAGAACTTGGACATGACAAAGAAAAAGCCATATGGCATCGAAAATGATGGAAAAATTACAACAGGATAGAGCTGAGGTAGACAAGTTGTTTGGTATGCCCTGTGTTTACAATAGCAGGTGGAGGAGGCAGGCAAGTGATCTGTTCTTTGCCGGTCTTTGGATTACGTCTTGCAGACATACAGAGTTATGCAGAGAAATGACAGGATTCAGTACGAATTTAAAAGGATTTTTGGAAGCAGGCACCTGGAAGGTAAATATTCATCAAATGAATAAATAAATAATTAGAGGAATAAAAATGAAAACAAAGAGTACAGCTAGAAAGTTATTAAAGTTCTTCAAGGAAGATATGCTGAGAGCTGGAACAGCATTCTCCAAAATAAATATGTGTTTATACATTGTGAAATCTCTTGTCAATCTTCTGTGGCCTTCTGTCAACAATGAAGTAAGGTAAATATGTTAGACAAGGATTATCGATTGTGAATTCTTCTGGCCTCTTTTAAAGAATATGTGCAATTGGGGACTCAGGGGCGCAAACTTGTAATTGAACAACTCTGGGAGGTGTAGGTAGGGGAGGTCACAAGATCAAGCCAAGCATAGTAACTATGTGACTTGGAGAGGCCCTGTCTCAAAATTAAAAATGAAAAGTAGAGTGGGAAGATAGCTCAATGCAAAGATCATGGGTTCCACCCCTAGTTCAAGAACAAAAGAGAAAGAAAGAAAGAAAGAAAGAAAGAAAGAAAGAAAGGAAGGAAGGACGAGAAAAGAGTATCTACGTAAGAAGAAACCCTACAAGTTAAAGACAAACAAGAAAAAGATCTTCAGTTGTAACTTTGAAAACACGGTATCATTTACTTCTGTTCTCAAATGGCTGGTTAGATTTATTGCCAATATTGTCTGTGCTTGAATTGGCTCGTGCTACCCTGACCTATTGGCATTCCCCTTTGTGGTAAATTATATAATCCCAGTAACCTTGGCTAGGATAGCTGTGTATCATTGAATTATATAGGTTCAAAGCTGATACTTCAAAGACTCAAAAGGTCATAGAATTACTCACGTAAGGCAATATGAAATTCAGCTAGACTCTGACGTTTTTACTCTTATGAATACATGTAGTAAAAAGCATAAAAGAAAATCACTTGATTGTATCTTGTCTTTGGAAGCGTTAGGGGTGACTTTTGTGACTAAGATGAGCAAGAGCAGTGTTTATTTTCCATTATTATTAGCTTTCACATTATTATATTCAAGCGACTTTCTGATCGCTTTGGTTTCGAAGCATGCAGTATGTTTTCTCCCATGCACCAGAGTCTCTGTAGGTAAATTGCTTAACCCTGCTGAGACACACTTTCTTCAATTGCAAAGGGAAGAAATAACACTAGCAGAATAGTTAAGAGGATTAGGGAATGCTTTCAGGACTAAGCAAAGTTTGCATTGTAGAACTCTTATTGTTCAGGCATTAAATCTTGCAGAGACAATTTGTAAAGTGAGATTCTATTCATTTAAGAAATAGGCATGATGCGTTCTGCTAAGCAGCCTCTAAAAGGCCCACTTCTTTTTTGTGGGTATATGTCACCTCCTGTCCTTCAGTGTAGACTTCCCACCTTTAGAGCAAAAGTGTTCATTTTTCATGCTGTGATAGGTAACTCATACATGAGTACATAAAATTTTTGTTAAAAATTCCCTCACCAGGCTTGGCGACACAGGCCTGTAATCTCAATATTCTGGGAAGCTGAGGTAGGGGGACTGCAAGTTCAAGCTCAGCCCAAGACCCTGTCTGTAAATCAAAAATAAAGATGAACTGATGACATAGGTCACACTGCAGGATTTAGACTGGATCCTCAGTATATATAAATAAATACTCAACCTGTTCTTTACTGCAATGGTAAAATGTTATATGTGTAAAATGGAATATAATACAGTGGTCAAATACAATAAAGAATGCTGAATTTGGGGGTTAGAAGGTCAAAAAGGAAAAGGGAAAAGATTTGTAATTTTGCCACTACACACACACACACACACACACACAGTACTCAAGATCAATATGAACATAATGCATTGCATATATACCTACCAATAAAATGGGGAAAAATATCAAACTGGATGACACAAATATAACATCAAGTAGGCCAAGGCACAAGGACATGTACAATAAAATCCACTTGCATACATTTCTAAAACATGCAAATTTACCCTATTTAGAGACTATGTCCAGGAAATATTGTGAAAATAGTAATTATATTGCTATTTAATATTAAATCAGAGCTTCCAATGAGCTCAAAAGAAGTCATTGGTCTCTTTTGAGTAACATAAATACTTTGTTGTTCTACATACTGCCACTAGATGACTTAAATCCCTGATGACTTAAACTTATAAACCTACACATTTACCACAAACTTAAAATTTTTTATGTTAATTTGTGGAACAAAGAGGAAAATAAACAAAAGCTGACTGTTACAATTTTTCTTTTCTGTTTGATAGGGGAAAAAAACACATGCACTGTTTTTTGGTATTGTATATGTGTTGCATGAAATATTTTATATGTAATTTAACTATCTTATTTGAAGCCATGATTATGTCAAGATAGAACATTTTAAGGTAAATTTTTCCTACAGAAGTGTATTTCACATATTGGAAACAACAACAATAAAATAAAGAGAATATGGTTCACCATGTCCCAACTTGACAGAAGTAAAGTCTATCAATACCTAGAAGTCTCAAAACACTGGTAAATTTCAGGAGACTCAAGTAAGCTGTGACCTTTAATGTCAGCGACTTGAATTGGACCTGATCTCACAACTGAAGAGCTAACACGATCCACAAGCACTGGGGGAAAAATACCGGGCATTGTACTGGCATAAAAATGGACAGATGGCCAACGGCATAGAACTGAGGACCAAGGAATAAATCCACACATCTTCAGCCACCTGATTCTCAACAAAGTACTTCCAGGAAAATGTTGGTGAAAGACAATCTCTTCTAAGATGATGCTAAAAAGACTGCATGAGAGAATGAGAGAGTGTATGATAAAGTACATTTTAGAATTTATCACAATAATATTGTGTATAATTAACATGTGTTATCTAAAAAAGTCTTACTTTATAAAATCAATGTGAATGATTTCAAGAAGAAAAACAAAGATACAAAGGAGCCTACTTGGCTTCTACCATGTGACCCATGTGAGAAACATTATGTGTGGTGCTCACTAGATGCTGACTGTACCAGAACTTTGACACTGAACTTCCGAGACTCCAGAACGTAAGCAGTACATTTATACTGTTTATAAATCGTCCAATCTAAGATAGTTCATTAGACCATCCCTAACAACCTGTAGGTTGGACACCACTGGTTGAAGAGACTCCCCAGTTGTTTTTAGTACATTTTTTTTAATAAAGACAATCATGCTGTCTCTAATACAGTTTTATTTTACCTTCTTTTGATTTACATGCATTCATTTCCTTTACGTGACATATGATGGTCACTAGTACTCTGTATGTGTTCATTAGTTCGATCGTTTTCTGGAAAAGTCTTGATAATTAGGGTCTATACAATCTCTATTATTTACCCATCTATCTATCATTATCATCTATCTACCCACCACATCCTACTGTTCTGTTTCGACACAGAGCCAGGAAAGTTGCTATGGTGCAAAACATGAGGCTCCAAGAAGATAGATTTGTGGTTTGGATCCAGAATGTTCCCCAAAGCCTCATGCATTTGAATGTTGTGGAGCACCAATGGAACCACGCGCTTTTAAGAAGGCTGGCCTGGTTAGAAGGGGTGAATCACGGGCTTGACTTGGAAAGGGTGAAATACTAAGGCTTGACCCAGAAGGGGCAGGCAACGGGACATGACCTTGAAGGACGTGTGCTAGCTCTGCCCTTCTTTACTCACCTGATTTCTTGTCTGTTATGTCATGAACAGCTTTTCCTCCTTCCTAACCTCTGTCATCTGCTCCCACCATCTCTTGCTGCCCATGGATGGACTGAGACCTTTTGAAACTATGAGCTAAAACAAATCTTTTCTTTCATAAGTTGTGGACATCAGGTATTGAGTCCCAGCACTGAAAAAGTAACCAAGATAAACAATACCTTTGGAGCTTCTGTTGACAGCTATATACCTATCATAGAGATATTTTGGTTTAATCCATAACACCCACACCACATAGCCTAAATATTTTATTTTACCACACTAGATGAATTTAAAGTAAATTATAAAATTCAAAGTTTCTGAAAAAAAAAAAATATATATATATATATATATATATATATATATATATAGAGAGAGAGAGAGAGAGAGAGAGAGAGAGAGAGAGAGAGAGAGAGAGAGAGAGAGAGGGTCTCACTCTGTAGTCCAGGATGGCCCTGAACTGACTATGAGCCCAGGGTAGCCTTGGACTCAAGGCAATCCTCCTGCTTCAGACTCGCAAGTGCTGGAATTACAGGCAAGCGCCACCATGCCTGGCTTATGTGGTGCTAGGGAACTGAACCCAGAGCCTTGCACTTGCTAGGCAAGAGCTTCAGTTGTTGTGCCATTCCTCCATACCCCTGAAAAGATATTCTTTACATGAAGCAAAGGAGCATGCTGAGGTTGTAACAGCCTTCCAAGTTCATGAGAAAGAGCTACATAAAAGATACAAATGGATTCAAATGGATTAAGTCCAAGCCAGAGGTAGCTGCTAAATTATGTAGAAAGAAAAATTTCAACATAACTACTTTGTGTGTGTGTGTGTGTGTGTGTGTGTGTATGCACACACATCTAATTGTGTATGTCTTAGGTACTTATTCATTACTGGGACAGAATACCAGACATCCACAACTTACAGGACGAAAGATTTATTTTACCTCACAGTTTCAGAAGGTCACACATCATCCACTGCTGGCAGCCAAACATGGTGTAAGCACAAGACAGAGGTCTAGGCAGAGAAAAATTCTTCACAGCATGACAGACAGAAAGCGAGGTAAAGGAGCAAAGCGTCCATGTCTGGAGACTAAGATGAAAGCCAGAACTTCCCAAGAAAAGCTGTAATAACATTTCTTCTTCCCTTCCTGAGTTCAAGCTGCCCGCTGGGCTGCTCACACCCCGGGTGGGTACCCCTCTCTTACTTCCTGGCCACAAGTTAGTACACACACTGGAAATCTCTACCCTGAGAGCCCATTTCCCCAGTCTCAAGAAGTGAACACAATCTCCCTGGGTCAAAATCTAAGCATTTGCCTTTTCGAGCCAAGTCCCGCCTCCCAACAGCACACAGGTCTACAGGTACCTCACTATATCCAAAAACATGAGACTTTCATGGGCCACTACATATCCAAACATAACAGTGTATATTGCATGTACTTTTTTTGCAAAAATCATTATTTTCACTTGATGGCTTTGAAAATAGTATTTTATTGAATAAGTCAGAAGAGAAAGCTAATTGCGCTCTTTCTCTCGCTTTTTCTCTTTGTCTTTCTCTCTCTCTATTCATGGGGTGATATGTGGATGCTCATAGGTCAAAGGAAGGCTTATTGGCGTATTGCCCAGAGGCACATCCTGAATGCTGCCGTGGGGCTGCCACCCATGTGTTATGAAATCCAGCTGGTACCTTTGTCCCAATCAATCTATTCTTTTTTTTTTTTTTTTTTGGAAGTAGAAAGTAACTTTACTGGGAGAAGACCAAAGGAAGGTAGAGTGGACACTAGGCAATCCCGTGCAGGTAGGGTAGGGCGTCAGTGCCTATTGGTCAGCAATTATGATCATCTTTTATAGTTTTCCTATAAATCGCACATATTTAATTTCTTTTATCTTTTTGTCTTTTACTGATTGGTATATATTATCATAAAAACTAGTTCACTGACTTTAAGATGAAACTCAAGGGCCCAAGAGAAGACCCCAAAATGTGGTATCCCCAAGCCTAGAAGAAGAGCCCCATATCCATAGCTACAGCCCCCGGAACCTGTTTAACTTTAACTTCGCCATTGTTTTGCATTCCACGGGGCCTGGTTTTCTCCATTGCCATGTTACTGGATTTTGTTTTGTTTTGTTTTTTTGAGCATCCCTCACTGCTCTATGCATTACCTTGCACACATCTACATGTTAACACTACACCTGCCTAACAAAGTCTCCCTTAATCTGAGCAATCAATCTATTCTTGCAGACCAGAAAAAGGCTAATATGTGAATAGACCCCACCAAACTCACTGCCTTTCCTTGAGCTCCTTCCTCTCCCTCGCCTGTTCTATCATGCACCATTTTTTCTTTCTCTACCTTCCATCATCTTCCCGAGAGGCCACATTGAAGAAAAGGTGATGCTGAACATGATGAAATGTGACATAAGCCCACATTAAGTGGCAGTAGCTTTCTGCCTCCACTTTGCTTCCCAGTCTTCCATAACGTGTGCACCAGCTGCGGGTGCCATGACACACTACTGGGACAGCGACAAAAATTACACCACAAATATTCAAGAAGACGGTGTCTAGAAACAAATGGGTCTTGTTGAAGGCAAAGATCTAGTGAATCAGGGAAGCAGGCAGCAGCAGGAAAGAAATGTGTTGATGACGGACCTCAAAATTTCAGACTGCCTTCACAGAATGACTTCGGGGAGGCAATGCTTAATTACACACGGGAGCAGACACCTTTGTTATGGCCCAAAGCAACGAAGTCACAGATTTCATACATAGAGATCTGTGGTCCTTCTTAAAATAGATCTAAATTTCATTCCAATCATCATGGTTTTATTTCTTCTCTATTATTTGGTCTATTTGACATTTTATTGTAGTGTACCCACATTAATCCAGAGTCTGAGTGTTCTCTCTCTCTCTCTCTCTCTCTCTCTCTCTCTCTCTCTATGCCCTCCCTCTTTCCCTGAGAGAGACCCCTAGACCCCTTCTCCCTCTTGTCCTTCCCTCTCTCTAGTGACTGTCATGCCTATATAACTAGTGACTTCATGCCTATGTAACTATGAAATCCTAAAGAAACATGCTTCAGTTTTCAGTATTTTGTAAAAATATCCTCCCCGCTTCCTGTCTGCCTCCTGGGTCCTTTCATCACAAAATGGCTGTTAATGAATCTTATAAAGGGCTTAGTGAACATTAATATTAGACTACCTGCAATGATGTGTTAATTAAAAGTAAGTCCCTCTTTCATTTAAGATGTGACAGGAAAGAAAATCTGACACAGGCAAACATCACTGTGAATTTTAATTAAATGAAATTTAGAAGCGGGCACATTTCACATAATCACAAATGTCCATACACCTTAGACAGAATCCTTCCTCGATTTGGTCAGAAATAGCACATTACAGACGATGGTAGCTACATGTCATAGAACCGTCTCTTGCTTCTTGTAGCAACACACCAGTGTCACTATAATTATGAGTTTAATATTTAAAATCTGTTGATTTCCTATTTGCCTGCACGTATGCTGACTAAAATTAATTTTAAATTGCACACACCAATTACAACATCAGACTCATTTTCCAACATATTATTCCTTGCTGATTATGTATCCTCTAAGAATGTTTTAATTTTTAATTCTGTACTTTAAAGTCAAATAATAATATGTATTTCTAATTAAGCCCACTTACATATCTCACTACTGATGAAACCATGTTTTAATATTTTATGACGTCAGCCACCTTTAATTCTCTGACTCTGACAGCCCTCACTTCTGTGCTTGTTCTTATCTCGTAAACCCTAATGTGACATCTAAGATTATTTTCTTTTCTAATTCTGTTCTGCAGCAGAGAAAAAGTTTAAGTTCTTACTTTAAAGCTGAGGAAGAAATGGGGTTGCGGAGAGTTGTCTTAGAAGAAAGGGAATTTATTAGAATATGCCATAGAAAACTGCTGTTTGTTTCCATAGGTTATCCTAAACCTCCCTGTAACTTACATGACATCGAGCATTTTGTTTTCAGAAGTGCTACAGTCGTATTCTCGAAAAACCTATTAACAATATTTCTAACCTCATCAGAGCTGTAGTTACCACATTATAAGCCAATCTTTCTTTCTGCAATGGAAATCACAAAATAATAAAAGGGAGTTAACATTTGGTGGGTATCTACCACATGCAGAGATTCACAATTATTATTTTACTGTGTCCTTATAAAATGTCACAGCTGAGAGAACTGAGAACCAGAAAGGTTAAGAACAAGTGTTCCAGGGCACCCTGCTCCTGAGGCACAGAGCCAGGGAGGCAGCTCTAACTTACAAGCCTATTCGATTGCCCGAAAGCTCCACACTGTCTCTGGCCTTCCAAGCTAATGAGCTACACAAAGATCTTTTTAAAAACTGAGATTCTGAAAACACTGTCATAAATTCAATATTTTCAGATGTACTGATTAAAGTTCTTTGGAACTTATAATATTGGAAGGAATCTATTGAATCTCCTTTCTGCTCCCTTTTTCCTCACTTTCCCAAACTCATTTGTTTGGAACTCAAAAAGTCATCTGGATTTAAGAAGAAAAGGTACCTAGAAGAGAAAAGTCTCATGGACAACAGAAAGCAAGTTCAAGGCCGTCTGTAAACTCGTGCTGATATTTTCCCACAATAAATCATTCTGTATTATAAAATTAAACATTATGAATAAGGTAATTCTGAAAATAATTTAAACTCTAGAAGTTATATAGAACTTTTTTAGATAAACGTAAGAGGAAAATAAAGATAAAAAACTGAAAAGTTAGAAAAAATAATTAGAAATGGAAAACACATATGGTTGCAACATTTTCTTTTTTTATAATGAAGATTGAGCTTAGAGCTTTGTACTGAGCTATATCCAAACCTTTCATGTTGTTCGTTATCTTGAGATACTGTTACACTAAAGTGACCCAGGTAAAAATCTATTATCTGATGCTCCCTTCTCAGGACCTCAAATACTGGGAATACAATCTTTAGTACTAAAAATCAGACAGATGGTAGATAAATAAGACGATTAGGTAGACAGACAGATAAAACAAAATGCATAAGGCTACTTGATCTATCACTTCACAGTACGAGAATGTGTAATACCAGGAAACCAATTAAATCATAGTACCAAAAAGTATATGATAGAATACAAAAGAAAAAAATTGGTTTGGTTTAAATCAATTTTTTTAAAAATTGCATCAAAAGCTATTATAAAGTAAAAATACAATAGAATGGGAGAATTATCTATAAATCAGACATTTAAAGAACACTTGTGACTTAATAAAGGACAAAAACCTCAATTTTAAAATGGATATTGAATAGACATTTCTCTAAAGAAGATAATTGCAATTGCCAAGGAGCTCATGAAAAGATGTAATTTTTCAGAGGAGAATGCAAATCAAAAGTGCAATATCTTAAGGGTGGTGTTTTCTTTTTTTTTTTTTAAACATGGCCTTACTGTACGGTCTAGGCTGGTCCTGAGCTCCCTATGTAGCCCAGGATGGCCTTGAACACACAGCATTCCTCCCACCCCACCCTCTTATGTTGATAATTTTTAAGAGGAAAAATAATCATTATAAAGATAAGGAGATTTAAATGTTGATAAAGATGTGGCAGGGGCAACTTGCCTTCCTAAATTTTCTCAGGCATTTTTTGTTACTCTCTGCGGTTGATAAGAAGACCTCTCCCCACCAACATGGGTGGGTGTCATCCATTCTGTTAATCTGAAGACACCATACAACAAAAAGGTGGGCAAAGGGCAGCTTTTTCTCTCACTCTTAGAGGTGGTCATTTAGCTTGCTCTTCTCTTGAAGATCAGAGCTTGTGGTTTTTGGGCCTCAGACTCCAAGACTTGCAGTACACTGCTCCCCTGCCTGCACACGCACACACAAACGCACACACAGGCACACACATACACACGCTCACAGAGCACATGTATTCTTTTCTTCAAATTCAAGGATTGTAACACTTTTGAACCCCAAATAAAGTAATCCTAATTTCATAGTAAACCTCTTTTTAAAACTCTTTATATAGCTTATTAGTTCTGTCTCCTACTTTCCTGAAGAACTCTAAAAGAAGGCATGTAAACACACATAAGGCTTGGCTATCCCTATGGGCCCCACATACTTCATACAGATAACATCTGGAGACTAAAGCAGATTCCTAATAATGAGGTGACTCTGAAATCTTTGTTTTGAAATATGAATCCATGGAAAAATATTCACCATATACAGAGATCACAAATGCATTTTTCTTTCAAGTAAATAATTTACCAGAATCTACATATGCAAATCTCTACTTAAGAAAGAAATAAAACTTGTGTGTGCGGATGTTAAATTCAGTATAATCTGTAATATTAATCACACAAAATCAATTTAAAGGTCTAGACAACGACAAATAATTAAACAACATTTGTTAGATAACTTAAAATGGTTAATTATCCTGATCTGGCAGTAAAGACCTGTAATCTCAGCTCTTGTGGAGGCAGAAATAGGAGAATCCCAAGTTCAAACCCAGTTCGAACAATCTGGCATGACCCTATGTCAAAGCAAAGAATAAAAATTAGGCTGTAGAGGTAGCATGATGGGAAGGCCTTGGACTCAATCTCCAATATCATTAAAAAAAAAAAAACTCAAGCCATGAAAACTTATGTAAATCTGATAAACTCATTTTGTTACATATTAACATGGGTATAAGTTACGAGTAATACTGAATTCTGCTTTTTCTTATATTTTCCACTCTGAGTTCTTTTGTTTTCCCAATTAAAAAACAACATAAATATTTAAGATTTGCTGTGAATCCATTGTTTCACTGAAAGATAGAAAGAAAAGTACAATAATTGACAAAATGTCAAAGGAAATAAAGTTTAATTAGGCCGATTTGATTTGATTAGAGGTAGTAGCAGATGCTAGTATTTGACACTTAGCCATACTTTTGGGAGTGATGGTTTCGACGCCTGTTAAATTTATAACTGTGGATGCTGCGTTTTGGCTAGTTAATACATTTATGTAAGTTAGGGATTGGTGAATAATGGAGGCGAAGTTCTCTAGTACTAACGCTTTCACATAAACAAGTGCATCACTCAGAATCTGTCCATTCAAACCGTTCTTCCCATGTGTTTACTGATATGACTCACTCTGTTCTTTCTCTTGTTTAAATTTCCTATTTCTTCCTCCCTTTTAAACTGTCTAACATATAACTTGAACTTAATGAATGTGATGCTAGCTTTAAACACACCAGGCGCTTTACCCAAAACCAGGGTAAAAAGAAACAAGGAACGTGTCCTCATGCCACGTGACTGGTTGCTACCTTTCCACAAACTAGGAGGACAATCATGCAAACTTATTTAGCGCTTTAATGACACATCCAAATCATCAATTACAAGTACAGTCATTGGCAAGTTCATTAGTTCAATTATTTTCATCTCCCAAATATTTTTTCTCTCTCCTTCCAAGAGGGCATGTTCTTTTTAATTTCCTTCTTCAGTGATTTGTGAGAGGAAAAAAAAGAAAGAGGAGGAAAAAATAGAAGGAGGAGACAGCAAATGATGGCACGTGCTGACGTGATGACAGGAGAAGCCCTAGATGCGGCAGGCTTGGAGTTGGGGCTCTGGAGAAGTTTGGAGAGGAAAAGAATCACAACTTGGGGAAATCTTAGAAGTGCTGGAGTCAGCTAACCGTTTAGGACTTGGGCAGCCCCCTGGGCAGAGTTAAGGTGCCTCGAGGACGGCAATTAGACATTTAGGTCAGCAAGATTCAAGATGCTTGGGCCTCAGGCACCTGAAAAGATCTGGTATCCCAAGAGTGGCAAGAACATAGCGGAGCCAGTGGAACAACCTCATGAGAAGTGGAATGTTTGATGAGGCAGTTGTGTAAGCAGAGAAAACGCCCCAGCGCTTGGGTGTGCCTTTATAATGTGTGGTTTTATGTATCTTGCCTACTTGATGAGATAAAGATGCAAAAGCAAGCACGGTGCCCTGAATTTCTTATATATACACATTTTTCACAAATGTGTTTGTGTTGAAATGTCACATCTTTTGCAGAAACAGGCTGATATTCCCGGTGGTTTCAAGTAGGTGTTTGTGTGCATTTGTGTTTGCGAGTGTGTGTGTTTGTGTGTGTGTACGTGTAGATGTTTCAAAGCATTGAGTAGTTGCAACTGCTTGCTATGAGGTCTATGGTAAAGGTAATTATAATAGCTGATATACCCCTATATAGAGCTTTAAAAAGAAACATACACACTTTCATGGGTTATTGGCTTATCATGATAGCTGTGTCAGAAAATGGGGGATTATTGTCACCATTTTCTATCAGATAAATGAGAACCGGGGAAGGTTAATATGACTTGCAAATGCTAACCCATCTAGCAGATGCCAAAACGTATCAGAAACCGAAGACTTTAACACCCTCATCTTGCCCTGCGGATACAAGCACAGGGACACCATCCTTTTCCCTTCAGAGACAGAGTTACTTTTTCTTTACTTTATGTATCTGACTTCTTGCCTCAAATGTACTGAGTGAATTGGGAAGGAGTTCCAGAAAACCAGCGCAGCTAAGAGACACTGAAATAGTCCAACAGCAAACTTTCAGGAGGCAACTTTAAGACACAGATGGGCTGAATGAAGTATCTATCTAAATTGGTCATGCAAATCGGAAATAAGCAGACGGAAGTTAGAGCCTTGTGTACATAGATATCTATGTGGCCAGAATGGGAAGTGAGTGAAGCGAGATCCTTAATTTGGGGCATGAACGCACACAACAACCCGACTCCGAGACCCAGGGCACGTATTTGGAACATGGGGTTAATGACAGGTAGCCTACTCAATACTTTTTTCTGGAGATGCAAGGAGAAAATGGATATAAACTCCAAAATGCAAAACTGTGAGCTGTAAAACACTTCTCAAAAGAGAGTTAATTGTTTTCTGTCTGTTCAAATGTAGAATTTCAGAAAGGATATAAACACTTTAGGTAGGGCAAGCATAACCTAAGGGAAAAAAAGCATCAGAATGCTAATCCCCAAATTGAAATTTTTAGAACTGTGCATTTGCATATAGCCTAAAATCTCTTCAAAAATAGCTGTGATGCATTTAGTTACTTTTCAAAACCACATATTGAGTTGTTATTAATTTATTATAGATGAGGCAGTATTTTTCTTTTAAAAAGTTTTCTTCTTCATTGTGCCAAAGGCACCAGTGGAAAATTTAGAATGTTTTATATGCCATAGAATATGCACAGTGGTATCAATAATAAATAGCATTTTCTACAGTATGGAGTGTGAGCCACTCGCTTGGAGAGCAGAGTAACTCATTCTTGGTGGGCTAAAAATACCTTGGTGACAAATTTCCGAAAGAAAGAAGAGACTTCTGTGTTCGTTATCCAAGCACAGAACTTCGCCTGAACGATCCACCGTGCCCTTATTATCTCTTCTCTGTAATGCCGCACGTTAGAAGCCCAGCGTATTTGAGTACGCAGTGCTATGAGGGCACCTTCAATACTGTGCATATTTCATTTTTATAACACAATCATTTTCTCACGCTAGGCACTTCTTTCAAGAATAGCACTATGAAGATCTAGATAACGTATGGTACCGCATTTATTAAAAACATGAAATGGCGTGTTGAATTAGTAAACACAACAGTGCTGTTGAGTCATCGCCCACTCATGGCATTTCTAGTGGCACTGTGCTGAGTGCCACTAGATAAACTCACTCCTGCGAGTTTATCTAAGCTCAGAAACAACTAAGTGAATTAGCCTCAATGACAATTTTTTATAGTACTTTATCCCTTCTGCAGACATTATTGAAGGAAAAAACAGTTCCATGTACATAAAATCATGAAGCCAAAGACTGTCTAGCGGACAAGACAATCAGAATAAAAGAATTATCTGTAAACATGGGAGTTAATTGATGTGCAATGATTCTCCAATGTGGATAAAGAATTCCATATATATATTACTTGGTATTAATCATCTAAAATTAAACTGTCAAAATAAACTGTATCATGCATATTTCAAACCTCAATTTTAAGGGTTAATGTAAGGTTTTTGATAGCAGGTGAGAGAGGAATGCATTTTCAGGATAACAAAAACTTAAGTGTTTCAAATCTTATAACCCTCAAATCCTGCATGAAAATTTCCTAACGGGGCATGGCCACTGGAGCAAACAAAGTCAACCCTGAGCACACCAGATGTGTTTTAAATATGGAGCTTAAAAAGAGAAAAATAAATTCATGAGACTGCAGGAAAGGATTAGAGATTGCGTCAGTTATACTAGGGAAAGTGTCTATGGTAAGAATAAATTAACACCAAAAAAACTTTAGAGTTCAGGTCTTCTCTAGGCAACTCTCCAATGCATGACTGCAAACAAATCTTTTTTTTTTAAATTGAAATTTCAGTTTACACTTAAAAAAACAGGAGGTGGAATTATTACATTGTCTACTCAAGAGTGCGACTATCAAGATGACCTCTGATAATGCATAGGAAATATTCTTGTTAATAAATTCGTACGTACATGTGTGCACGACATCCTGCACAAGGTGAGCTTAATAGTAAATGTTATTTATTTTAAAATTAACCAAGATTGTATAATTTAACTCATGTCTTACAAAATTTTGAAGTGGTGGATGAGGAAGGTTTGTTCCCTATTATCTAAAGTTACACTAGCCTAGTTAAAGTCCCAGGCAACTTCACTTCATGAAAAAAAATTGAGCGTTTTCTCCCCATGGCATAGCATACTAATTTTCAAACCAAAAAAAAAACAAAAAGAAAGAAAGAAAAAGAAAAAGAAATTCTGGTGGTGAGTCAAGTTAGTATATTCTGAAAAACTGGACTAAAAGCTTACATATATTTCTAATTAATGTTAGAGTATTTGATATCATGAGCATAAAAATAGATAGTACTTTTAACACATACTTTTATTTTACTTTAAAGAAAACAAATTTTTTTTTTATTCAAGGCAGCTCTTTATGTTTGAAAGTGAATCATTTTGTTCATGTATCCTTCAAAGAGCATTTTCTGTTCCTTTCGGTCTAAAGTTAATTTCTTTTATTTCGTTCTATTTCTTCCCCTTCACTTCAGTTGCTAAGGCCCGCCCTGTGACATCGTCCCTCATCGTCCTCCAATGAAGCATTTGCTACCTGTCCACAAACGCTGTCTAGTTTTGCTCCAAGTAGATCTAGATATTAACCTCGTCTCAGCCGCTGCCTCTGCCTATCCAAGCCATCAGCATCCCATTGCACTGTGCAACTTCTCCATCGAAAAGATTATTCTGCTTTCCAATATACTCCCAATTCCCAATGAGAATGGTCCTCTTACAATACAAGTTCAGCCTCCCTTGTGTTCCAAGCCTGCCAACCACTTCCACTTTTGCCTCTCGTACCCTCAGCCAGCGTCACTGGGCGCCAGCCTCCCAGCCTTGTTGCTGTTCTGGAACACACCAAAATGCCCTCACCCACCCGGTCCCACCTTCCTGAAACGCTCTGCCTCAATACCCTGCATTCTTCAGCTCTTGGCCTTCTCAATCGCTGACATATTTAAGCGGGAACTCTGCACTCCCTCTCCTCACTTTCCTCATTTTTCTTCCTGTCACTTGTCACTGAATGATCTTTTATGTCTCCTGCTGGCTTGTGTACCTATCACCTCCTCTTCTTTTACAATATGAACTCTCATGACTAAAATGAATTTTGTCTTCTTCTTTCAAGGAACACTCCTTGGAAAACTAGAAAAGTAACTGACACAGAGAGGGGTCTACAGAGCACAAGCGTTGAAAAATTAGTTTTAAGCAATGGAAGGGAAAATTAAATATGATTTTCTAGGCCTGGAAACATTAAAGGAACAGTTCTCCTCATGGAGGGAGCCAAGATCATAAGGAAAACTTACATATAAAGCCTGCACTTAACCTGTCAGGTAGTGCAGGCCTATAATCCCAGCTCTCTAGGAGACTGAAGCAGAAGAATTGCGTGTTTGACCCCAGCCTGGGTAGTTTATTGAGATTCTGGCTCAAAATCAAATCTAAACAATGGGGATACAGCTCAGCACGAAGGCCCCAAGTCTCCAGTATCATAAAAAAGAAGAGTTTTCACAGAATTACTTTTGGGAAAAACAGAACTGAAAACTTTATTTTTTCCAATCGTTAACTTTTTTTAACTTGCTTAAATTGCACTAAAGAATAATGTCCATCCCAAGAGCTTTTACTAAGGGTTTCAGGCCATGTGAAGATAGGAGTTCTTACTGTTTTGTTCCTATTTCCTCTATTTTTGAAACCATAATCTCTGTCAAATTAACAGCTAAGTATATTAACCTAGGCTAGGATATGTAAAGGGCTTTAAGTTGCAACGTTCAGGAAAATGTTCATATTTCACAGTTTGAGGTAAAACTGATAAATGAAAACTGTACATATTTGAAACATGATATACAATATAGTGGTTCTGTTTTTACATACAATGGGTGATCAAAATATGCAATGTATAAGTAAAATTAATTACAGTAAAGGACCCCTTGCTTTGAATATACTTTTCCATTGCTTCCTGCTATTTCTGGAAGCACTCCTGAAGTCATTTCTTGAGTGCCTTTATAAAGTCTGATCAACAGTGCTGTGACTGCCCCTGCTGAGTGCCTCTTAGTAGAAAGTCCGTCGCAAAAACCATTCCAGTATGTCCTCGTAATCCACCTTTCTAACCGAATCTGGCAGCCTGCAATTTCTAGCCCTTCTTCAAAGTCAAAATGAGCGTGAAAGATAAACGTTTTCAACCCAGGATGTCAAAGCCCCCACAACAGCATAAGTGAAGACACTTGCACGAAAGGACTTCCAAAGCTGCTCTAGAATTGACAAGAACTACTGGGTGTGTGTGTCGAGTAAGGGGGACTATTCTGAGGGAAATTCATGGGAATATGTCTTTTATTGTTTTCTTTTTTTTTAATCTTAAGTATACATTAAGGTGCTGGGGGCACAGATCAGCGATTAAAGTGTGTGTAGGCCCTAAGCTTGAAGCCCTGGGTTCAATACCATGTACTAGCTAGGCCTCTTGATGCACAGCAGTATTCCAATACTAGGGAGGCTGAGCCAGGAGGACAGCCATGAGATCTAGGCCAGCTAGGAGCTATCTAAAGAATTTACAACTCTCCTGAACTAGAGAGTGAGACCCTGTCCAAAAAATAAAATTAAATAAAAAAGAATATATCATACATTGTAAAAGTATTACCAAAAATCAATTAAGTAACACACCCATCACTCCACGTAGTTACTAGCTATGTATGTGTGTGTGGAGAAAACATTTAATACTTACTTTGAAATATACTCAGTGTTATCTCTCTTTTTTTCTTTTGAGACAGGGTCTCAGTGTCTATATAGTCAACGCCTTCCTTGAACATGCTATTAGCCCATATCTGCCTTGAACTCATCCTTCTGCCTCAGCCTCCCTAGTACTGTAGTAACAGGCATGCATCATCACAACTGACTTACTATATTACCCTTTAAATGAAATTCATATTTACAGAACGTATAGATTTTCAAGGGGTGGATGTTGGGAAAGCGTATCAACTCGTAGAGAAGCATTTGGTAGCTGTTTGCTTCCTGTTCAATTCACTCTTGTAGGTCGAGTAATAATATTCCCTTGGTAGTCACACAACTCTAAAAAACACAGAGATTTTAATGGAGTCTCTGATCTAAATGAAACTATCACAGATTCCAAATAAAATGAGAAGTATGTCACCAGAATACCCACCAAACAGAGTACTGCAAATACACTTAGGCATTTTTCATATTAATAGGTGCATGCTTCGTGTAAGAAGGTGACAGCCAGTCCTTTCTTAATACTGCAATAACAATAAAAATCAGAGATTTCATAGTTTTTCACTTAATTTCTGTGCGATTTTGAGCAAGTTACTTAATTTTCTGACTCTTGGTGCCTCCGTCATCTACTCTTTAGTAGAGGCAATTGTAATAGCCCCCTACACTGCGTCACTGTGAAGATTGCTTAGGTTAATATATATAAATGACTTAGAGACTTCTTGAAGATAACATACTCTCTACAAATTTAGTTGTTAATTTGAGAAACATTATGGTTCCAAACATCAGTTTCTGCACATAATGGAGGAAGCAGAAACAAACCAGTAAGAATTCATATCTTCAAATTGCCTGAAACCTACAGTAATAGCTCCTGGGGTAAGTGTTAATCTTAAGTATAATTTGAAGTGGGGACAGTTATCAAACCAACTGGGTAGAGACTGAAGTCTTCCTTGAAATAGTCTGGGCATTGACAGAAGTTTTTTTTTTTTTAAGTGAAAAAATAAAACCACTGAACACAATATATGTGTCTGGGAAGAAAATTATTAACTCTGACCAGAAAATAATATCCATGTTTCATATTTTCTAAACATGACTGACAATAATGGAAAAATAGGCTGAATAAGAATGATTCCTTTGGATGTTTATTTTCACATTTTCTGTAAATCTACAGCAGTGCAGAATTCTCTGAGTTGTCTTATTATACAAGTAACTTGAGATATTTTGCGTAAGGAACACACCAAGATAGCAAGGGCAGAGGAATTCAGCCTTTTTCTTTCTTATTGAAAGGTAATTTGCAAATTGTCAAGTACATAAAAGTATCAACCTGAAATATCATGTTTCCAGAAGCACAGATACTAGGAAAATGTGACTAATTGTGCCTCATGACAGATGTTGAAAGAAGCCTCTTGATTCTTCCTTTTAATCTTGAGTTCTAGGCAATTTGACAATTACTGGAAAGTACTTGATTTAGAAGGCCAGTGAGCGCTTTATCTCAGGTTCAAACACACTTTCCTACTACAAATTCCATAGTTATCACTGACCGAGTAGAAACAGCAACAGTCATGAGTTTGAAGTCATAAGAATACAGGTAAGTGGCCAAATCATGGTAACACTTAGGAAAAAAAATAGGTTTTCTGTAGACTGAATCATTAGAAAAGAAGATACCATTTTTGAATGAAGATCATTTGTTATTAGGGAAGTATTCACCTATTTTTAATAAATAATAGGGAATAATTCTAAGTGAGCCTCTTTGTGAAAACAAATTTCTATTCTGTGATTTTTTTTTCTTTAATCATATTTCAGTAGCCTTCACTGTTCACAAAAGGTATTTCTCCTCAGACTCCTTCCCTGCTTGTTTATCCAGGCAACAATCACTTATCTGCCACCCTCAGAACTCCTCTTTATCAGAAAAAGCACTACTCTGAATTGTATTCATACTCTCAGTTTACAAGTGCCTGGTGCAAATAACCACTCAAAATTGCTTGTCTCCCACATGAAGGGAGGATGCCTTTTGAAAGATAAAAATAAAATTTTCCACAAGAAAGTCCATGTTGCTCTGCTTAGAAGCATTCCTCCTTGATACAAAGAGACATTTTAATACTGGTCCCCTCTTAGATGAATTCTGTAATCAAGCATTTGGGTATAATTTTGTGGAAGTGCCAATGAGTCCACTGGACTCACTTAATTGTCATATAATAGTTTATCCAACTGAAGGCAACTTACGTTTTGCTGATGTGAGGGGGACAGTCTATTATGAATCTATTAGAGTGTTCCATGTGGAGCCAACACAGGAAACAAATACCATAATTTACAGATTAATGTTTCGTTATGAAACAAAAGACTTACCCTTCCTTCCAAATGTCCTATGCTATTATATATCTGTCACACAGAATGGGACAACAGGGGAAGGACAGATATTATAGGAAAAGTACGTAAGTGTCACCACAAGCAAAACAGAGTATAGACACTCAGATGGGAGCTGTTTCATATCCAGCTGATATTGGCCCCTCTCCTATGTGACGCAGCCTTTTCTAAGTTGAATTTCCATTGGGCCCCAGACTCCATACCTGGTACAGGCTCTCACCGAACTAGCACAGAAGATTCATTTCCTACTGAATGCCAACAACTTAAAAATACAATGGAATTTTGAGGAATTCAATCTTTTAAAATTAACCTCCACCTAAAATAAAGAAAAAGTAAGGTTTTAATCTAAAACTAGCTTGAATTTTAAATTATTCCGTGCATATAAGTGGACCGGTAGTGATCTCTGGTATATGAAACTCTTAAAACAAAACAATAAACAAACAAACAAATGAAAAACATGGATCATTTGAACCAATACACCATACTGTTCCATCAAACAGCACCAGAAAGAAGGCTCAGTTATCCAGTAGATATGTATTCAAATATAAATGTTCATTTTCAGGTCCACGCTCCCATACAAAAAGCTTATGGATTTTTGTTCGTTTATGTTCTTTCAGCTACCCAGGATATCCTCCATTCTTTTTAATTTTAATTACAGCAATCAAAATTGTTTGTTGCTTTATCGTTTACTTGATAAGCCCATCTTTTTCTTCAAAATATTTCAATAATTAGATCAAATATCATGTAATTTAACATCTAATATGCTAATCATGTTATTTTGCAATTTGAAGCTTCTTGACAATATTGGTATTTAACAAAATCTCTTATAATGTACTAAGCATCACTGAATGCAAAATAAGTCCTTAATAATATGCATATATAATAGTTTTTGAATATTGGGAATTAAGTAATTTTATAATCTTTGTGTGTTAGTACATCCTGTCCCTAGAGATATTTTCATTTACTTTTCTAAGTGAGTTGAAATAGCCTACAAAATAAATTCTATATAAAATAAAATTATATACATCTCTCAAAAGTTGCAAATTAGACATTGGTAACCACTTGGGTAATTTAGTTTTTGAAATTGACTTTGAACACAGATCTTAAATATCTGACAAATTAAGAAATTTCATGCCAGTTTTGAGAATTAAAAATTTCTTCACACTAAGTTTTGGGAAAATATGACACATAGGTATTTTTATAGGTTTCAATCAGATGTAAAAGACTTCAATTACCATTTGAAAAGATGTATATATGTGCTCCAAATGAGGATTTCCCTATTTTATAATGTTATCTCTGCATAACCAATAATCCATGCCAAACAGGCATTTCTTACTGCAAAATGATGGAAGAATTTTAAGGAATATGAGAAGACGGCATGAAAGGATCTCAGTGAGGAAAGGAGAGATTGGCACAAAGGTCAACTACATCGAAGTGGAAGATTCTGAGGACAGGGAGCCTTGAGTCACTTTAAACCGAGGGGTGCTGTGACCTGATCTGCACAACTAAAATATCATGGAGAATGCTCCCTACAAAGTGAATGGGCATACATATATCTCTGTTACGTGTTGTTTTGACCTCTTTTGGATATATTCCCAGGAGGGTTGTCGCTGGATTGAAGGGGATATTTATTTCCAGTCTTTTGAGAAATCTCCATACTGCTTTCCTAAGTGGTTGTAGGAATTTACATTCCCACCAGCAGTGCAGGAGGGTTCCTTTCTCCCCACAGCCTCCCCAGCACTAATGACTATTTGACTTGTTGATATAGGCCATTCTCTCTGGAGTGAGATGGTATCTTAGCATTGTTTTGATTTGCATTTCTCTTATGGCTAGGGATGTATACCCATGTTCATAGCAGCACAACTAACAATAGCTAAAATATGGACGTCACCAAAATACCCAATAACAGACCAGTGGATACACAAACTGTGGCATTTATACAGAATGGAATACTATGCATCTATAAAGTCCAACAGCGTGGAGGCTTTTGCAGGCATACGGAAGAAACTTGAGAACATCATGCTTAGTGAAGTGAGTCAGAAGCAGAAAGTGAAACATCCAGTGGTCTCTCTCATATGAGAAACCCAGATCACAACTATCTCACGGAACTTAAAAAATAAAGTGAACCAGGGGAGTAGGGTGGGGAGGGCAGGAGGGGTAGGTAGAGGAAGGGACAAAAGGAGAGAGGGGAGAGTCCTTGTCACCTTGACAAGATACATATGTTCACAAAATTCCAAACTTCATTGTAAACCTTAAATTTTGCACTTATACAGAGCAATAAAATGGGGCGGGGGGGAGTGAATGGGCAGAGAGACTGGTGACCAGGGAGTACTGAGGCAGTGGTGGTTGTAGCCAGGGCTGGAAGGAGCCTCATCTCCCCTGTGGCACTTGGAACAGAGGTGGGGGAAGTCCGGGGACCCCACTCAATTGTCACAGAAAATAAACATCTTGCTGGTTGTGCATAGAATATGAATAAGAAGTGAGCTCAATGAGCGGCCCGGGTCTGACTACCCTGACAGTGACAGTGTTATGGCCCAGGAGCCCTATGTCTTTTCAATGCCCTTTCTTTCTTAAATTTTCTTTTATGTTGGTAGAAAAATTCAGACGACATAAAATTTAACATTTTTGTGTGAGTACATTGACTCCATGGGCTGGAGGAATGGCTCAGTGGTTAAAGCACGTGCTTAGCAAGCACTAAGTCAAGTGCTTAGTACCTGAGTTCGATCCCCCAGCACCACATAAACTGGGCTTGGTGGCACAGGCCTGTAATCCCAGCACTCGGGAGTCTGAAGCCGGAGGATTGCCCTGAGTCCAAGGCTAGCCTGGGCTCCATAGTGAGTTCAGGACCAGCCTGGACTACAGAGCAAGACTGTAACAAAAAGAAAAGGAAAGAAAAAAAATTGACTCCAAATTCTGTAACGCTTTAGAACCAAGGTGTTTGGGGAGTTAACGAGAATCTACGTCCACACCATTTTTCAGAGGTTCACGATTTCTTTTCTAATGCTCATAATGTAGGTCACAACCATAGCATTTATTAGCTGTTTGACTTCAAGAATGTTACATTCTCTTTTACGTCTAGATTGACCTTTTTGTAATGTTCAAATAACAAAGCATATGCTAAGTTGGTCCAATTTAAAGTGATGTATGTCTATGAGGGAGTGCTGATATGCATGGCAAATGCTCTATGAAAAACACTGATTAACTTATCTAACACAGCACAGGAGTTTGATAAAGGGTGACTGTAATTGTTATTTTTGATTATTTTACAAATTGTTAAAGTGATAGCTTGCTAATATTTTCTTGGTAATGTTTTTTGTTACCCAGTGATCATTAGCCTTTGTCCTCTTATTTCCAATCTAGCGCATAAAACTGTCCTTTCTCTGAGACCTCTTTCTGAATTCCACAGCTCAGAGAAACTCTGCTAGATTTACTAATGCCTTCCAAAGCCAAATGTTCTAGAAAGTTTTCTGTGCAAAATTGGAAAACAGCAGTTTGCTCAGCAGGGACAAAGAGCATCAGTTGATACAGTTCAGTTCCAGGTAAAGGTCAATAAACCTATACAGGGTGGTCAAAACAAAACAACTAAACAAAAGCAGTCTGGGGAGGTTGCTCAGTATTTAGAAAAAATATCTCAGGAAGGGAAAAGAAAAAGGAGATAAAGTATACTTCTCTCCAAAGATCCAAATCTGCAAGTAGATAAACAATTTTAATTAAAATTAAGGGCATAAAATATGCAAGCGGTACAGATGAGCACAAAATTAAAAGTTCTCCGTCTTTAGTTTGCTCTTGGAGATAATTAATTTTTAAAATTTCTGCTTTCATTTCTCTGGCGGTTTTCTATATTTGTTTACCATTCTATTAATGTTGTCAAATTTAATATCTATTTATTTGTTTCATGACAGTAAATGAAGATTTCTTTTGTGTTCCATAGTCTTGATTTTTTCCATTCAGCCATCACGTGAGTTCATTATTTTATTTTCATAGATCTCTTCATTGTATTTGTTTTTATTAGCCTGTTTTAAAGGTAGTTGATTCCACATTTATAAAAGATGCGAAATTGAGCACTACTCTTTTTTCTCATCTTTCTTCTACTATACTACATCTTTAACTACTGCTTCACTAAAAGTTTACCACATTTATTTTTCAAACTTTGATTCTGCCTTAAGCTTCAGTGCTTGTCTTTAATTTGATTTTTGAAACTGAAAATCCACAACTAGTTACCTGTTGGCATTACTATATAAATATCATTCATTGTAGCTACTGGCTTCCTAGGCAAGAAAAAGTCAGGTTTTTAGAGACCTGGTGGCACACACATGTGATTCCTAGTAACTGGAGGCAGATGCAAGGATCATGGGTTTCAGGACATCTTGGGTTCCATTATAAGACTATGTAAAAAAGAAAATTTTTTTTCACTGCAACATTGTCCTTTCAGAAAAGCTTTCCAAATGTTGAAGTCAAATGCACTCTCCTTTCCCCACCAATTGCTCAAAATTATGCCATTTTTGAGTTTCTTTATATTGGGGCATCACTGATTTGCATAGCTTTGTGCATAGTTTCTAACTATATATGCTTGGATTGACAGATGAGTCATATGTATTCTTCACCAATTGGGTAAGGTCTCCTTATTTCCCTCAAATACATTATTTGTTGATGGATCAATGAATACAGGATATCAGATGCTTATTCATTGTTCCCATCACCTAGAATCAGCTGGTTTTATTCTTTAGCATCTTCCTAAGAAAATTATTTGTATCACCAATGAAATAATTCTGCACTTAGAATAGGAAAAGTCCTTGAATCCATCCTCTTTTCGTGAAAAGGCCATAGTCCTTAGTGGGTGTTAATTTTTACCATTCAGAAAATGTGGTTATATCCTCAAATGTATTTTGTTTGATAATTACTTGGGTCCTCAGTATTTTTTTTTTTATTTTGTAAGGGCACTGATCTTTTTTTCTTTATTTTGATATGTATATGTGATACATAATGTTTACTTGAGTATTTTGTGCATATATATATATATATATATATATATATATATATAGCTTTAATATTACAAACCCTTCCCCTTTCTCTTTCTGACTATCCCACAGCTTCCCTCTCCCTACTCGTCCCCACTATCCCATCTACTTAGTTCTACAAAATGACTGTATTCTGGGTTTCTCATACTTAAGAAATTGTTTGATATTCAACCTTCTGTGTCTGACTCACTACACTCAGCATGATGGTCTCAAATCGCATCAGTGTACCTACAGCGTCCTCCAGCCTATGTGTCTTTATAGACGAGTAGTACTCCATTGTGTACATATACCACACTTTTGGTATCCATTGATCTCTTGGTGGGTATTTTGGTGTCTTTCACATTTTAACTATTGTTAGTTGTGCTGCTATGAACATGGGTTTCTCTCTTTTATATGATGCCCTTTCCTCTTCTGGAGAGATTCCCAGAAGATGTATCAAAGAGAATCAAAGGAGATATTTATTTTCAGTCTTTTGAGAAATTTCCATACTGCCCTCCATAGTAGTTTTACCAGCTTATATTCCCACCAGCAGTGTAAGAGAGCTCCTATACCCCCACAGCCTCACCAGCATTGACTGTTGTTCAAGTTATTGATATACACCATTCTTTCTGGGGTTAGATAGTATCCTAAGGATGTTTTGATTTGCATTTTTTCAATCGCTAAGGAAGTTGAAGAGCTTTTTATGTACTTATTGGCCATTTGAAGTTCTTCATCTGAAAACTGCCTATTGATTTCTGTCGCTCCTTTTTAGTCACGTCTTTGAATTTGGATGGTCTGGTTTTGTTCAGTTCCTTGTTTATTCTAGTTGTTAGCCTCCTGTCTAAGGTACAGACAGTAAGATATTTTCCCCATTCTCTCAGTTCTCTCTTTAGAGATAATTATCTTTGCTGTGCAGAAAGTATTTAATTTGAAATAACCTCATTCATTGATTCTGGTGGCTATTTGTTTTGCACTGAATGTCTTACTAAGAAAGTCCTTGCCTGCACTGATATAGTTTAGATTTTTGCCTAATTTGTCTTTCAGAAGGCTCAGTGTTTCAATTTTAATATCTAGACGTTTGATCCACTTTGATTTGATTTTTGTGCATGGTGACAGGTCTATGTCCAGATTCATTCTTCTGCATGTGGATGTCCAGTTTTCCCAGCACCACTTGCTGAAGAGGCTGTCCTTTTTCCAGTATATGCTTTTATCTCCTTTATCAAAGATCAGGTAGCCGAGAGTCCTTGCGTTGGCTCTGCATCTTCAATACTGAAAAATCAACCACATTCCTCTACACTAACAATGAACTCACTGAGAAGGAGCTCAGAAGAATAATTCCATTCTCAATAGCCATCAAAAAAA
>PVKB01000742.1:0-228566 GCA_004027205.1 Ctenodactylus gundi | reverse complement strand
AAAGAAAACTACATTGTACTGCAGAAACGGAAGAAGACATTAGAAAATAGAAAGACACTCCTTGTTCTCTGATAGGCAGAATTAATATAGACAAAATGACTATATCACTCAAACTAATACAAGGATTTAACGCAATTCCTATCAAAATACCAACAACTTTTTTCACACAACTTGAAAACAACATCCTTAAATTCATATAGAACCAAGGGAGACCTAGAATAGCCAATGGAATCCTGAGTAAAAAGACAAAGGCAGGTGGCATTGCAATTCCAGACATCAAATTACATTACAAAGCAACAGTTATTTTAAAAAATACTATTGGGTATTGACACAAAAACAGACAAATCATTCAATGTTTTCTAACAGCATCAAAGTGAAATTAGATTTGTAGGTAAGCTACCATGGGAAAGGTCCTGGGTTTAATCACTAACTACATACACACACACACACACACACACACACACACACACACACAGTACTCTAAGTGGGCATTGTTATATATCTTAATCTAATAACTGGATACAAATAAATATTAGCAGTGAGCACAAAATTTGAACTTTTTATCCTTTCAGAGAATTTCCTACTCAGGCCCTAAGGCACTTCATTAAGAATATATTTATAACAAAGTTCAGTTTCATTAGAATTGCAATTAATGTAACTACCTAACAGCATGCCTTGTAATGTTAGAAAATATCTCAAGGCCATTACCCAGTTACAGGTAAAGAAGCCAAAGGATGCAGATTCTCTCAAGGTCTCAAGGCACAACTAAAACTTAGCTCTAACATCTGAGTCCATGCGTGATACACTTTCTACCTTACCACGGGCTCTCTACTCGGTACTGTGCTCTGAAAATTGAAAATACAGAAGAGATACACTTTAGCCGTGCCAATTTAAAGGGCAGATTGTCAAACAGTTGGTGAAAAATGAGAGAAAAATATATACCAAGAAATTTTAAATGAGAATTTTGGAGAAAGTATCATACACAAAGAAGTCTTTGCTTCTAATCAAGATTTCACAAGATGTTTGTGTAGCTCTGATTGTGAATCATTAGTAAAACATTATCCAGAACATGTACTAAAGGTTACTTCTTTCATAGGAATATGAAAATGTGTTAAGACAAAGTCCATGTCTGACTGAATTTAGGGAACATGAAATCAAGATTAGCTATCAGTTATTAGAATGAAATCTCCTAAAGTTATGAATATTCACTAAATATACCCTGAATCTCTGTGTTTATTAGTTGACGTTTCCATTGCTGATTATGTATCAAACACCACAAATTAAAAGACAGAACTAGCTCTAGAGTAATTTGGTTTAATTTAGCTTATGGTTTCAAATTCAGTACACGATAGGCATGCCACGAGGCAGGGATATCATGGCTGAAGTTCAGGGCAGGGCAAAGATGGCCACCAAGAAGGACGAAGGAAATAGTGCCAGAGAGGTCCTAGTGCCTAGGACCAGAAAAACTCCTAAGGCCACAACTCCATGACCTACCCAGACACACTCCGAAGAGCTCTCCACCAACCCCCTAGGAAGATTCCTAACCCAATCAAGTTGATACTCCGCATAACTATCAGAGATTACTTCTCAAGTTATATCACTGGAAGAGACTTCTTCCTTAATCATCATGGCAGATGAGTGTACTGCGAAAAATCCTGTGGAGAACACTACGTCAGATCCCACCCTAAGATAAGATGGCTCCCTCCATGCTAGCATCAAATATTCCATGAAATATTTAGATTTACAAAATATAAAATTTTATCCACTTCCTTACATAAAAATTCAATAAGGAGCTGTCCTCCAGACTTGCAGATTCCAAAATTACTCTCCAGGCAAAGATAACACCTTCCTCATTAGATGTTGTTCATATGTACGCTATATAAAATTGTTCACTCGTATTTTCAAATAAATATTTTTCCATAGCTACAACTGCCCGACAATGGCTCTCCAGTGGGTGAAGTCTAGGAATCTTCATCAACATGGACATTTGTCTGAACTCAGTAAACAACTGTGAACTTAAAAATGTAAATGAACTGAGTGGGTTTGAGAGGATTAGATAAAGGGCAAAGTATTTGTCTCTCAGATAGAGTAGTAATTAATTAAATAATCTGCTTCAGCTCCAGGGCACAGTGGGAGATGTGTTAACTTCCAACTTAATACTGTAACTTTCAAAGTGAATGGCTTAGTTGAGTATTGGCTCACAGGATTTTGTGATATTAACTGGGGATCATTTATTTCTGTTAGATCACTTGCTTCTGAAGGAGGTTAATATATATATTTTTTATTAAAATAAAACTATGTGAAGAGATGCCTTTTTCTTTAGCAAGCAGGGCACACAATTATTTTCTCTTTCAGTTTTAACAAGCATTTCCAATCTTCAAGGACTTTACTGTTAGAGGGGAAAAAAAAGGAATTGATACATTCTATTAAAGGAAAAGCAAGGAAAATTTCTGAGCAAAGCCTGCTAAGAATTGGATAGGGTGCATGTCTACCACGGAGATATTACAAGACAGCAAATGAAATAATTTCTAGCATAAAAATTTATGAAATTATAAACAATTTTTCTGTACATGAGATAGTAGATGATTAAACATTCAAATATAGCCATTTAAATCAAAGAAGATATTGCTTTTTCAATTCTGAAATGTTTAATATAAAATCAGCATACTGGTGAAATGTTTAAAAACATGAAGTTTAGCATTATGAGATTCAGACATTTTGCAAATATAAGTGAAACAACAAAAATAATATTAACAAAAAGCACTACACTTCAAGGATTATTATTTCATTTCTGTAGTATAGTGTGTTTCCATTATTATGTTTTATTACCAAAGAAAGTACTTTACAGTATGTTTCTTTTCTACATATACTAGCAATATAGATTCCTGAAGAGCACAAATAATAGAAAATTATATAATAAAGAAGTTATTTACTCTTCTACTACCCATATACATGAATATTAGCAGATATAAATAATGTAGACAAATATATTTATAATTATATATTTACATTTCATTATAAATTCATATTAGCTTTGTGCTAAAAACAAGAACTTGTTAAGGAAACTAGCAAAATAATTTTAATATTTAAACATTTTATTATAATTTTTATAATATTGTCAGGGATACTACGTTCTATAAATATCCTCTGAAAATTTAGTAATAATAGCCCTTCCTAGGGAGTTTACATAGTCTATTCTATAATTCTTATTTAGTTATACATTTGAAATGTTTTAGAATCTTCATTATTATATAAAATGATTTCTAACTATTTAACATAAATCTCATTTCATATGTATAGGAACATGGAGTAAGAAACAATAGTTCCTTGACTCAAGATGACTGACATTAAACGTTTATAAATTTTCTTTCACATAGTTGCTTTGCAGATTACTGACATGAGAATAAATTATCTAGCAGAATGCTTTTACCTTTTCTTTAGTTTAGAACCTGTTTTCACATTATTTACTTGCCTACCTTACTCTTTCAATTTATTAGAAGACAGTAAACATCACGGCCACTGTTGATAGCCTATTTACGACATGACATACCAGGAGAAAGTTGTTTAAACTCTCTTTGACTTATTTGATTCCCTTATTAAAAGAATTCATTGAATCTTAGCTCTTAGTCACTTTTCTGTTGGTCACTTACTCGTCACTGCAACATAATACCCTACAACTACTACTTGAAGAAATAAAGGTTTACTTTAGCCCAGGTTTATTTTAAAGGTCCATTTCAGTTCCACCAGGTCTCACTCCTTCCACAGGCAGCTGGCAACGGTGGACGGGTGTGCCTGAGGCCCTAGCTGGAGGAAAGCTCTCATGGCACTGCGACAGGAAGCAGAGAGCAAGAGGAAACATGCACCCTTCAGGATCCAGCCCCAGTTACCTACTCCTCCCATGTTCGGCCCCAGTGACCCTTCCCTTGTGACCAAGACTCACGTCTTAGAAGTAAGAGAAATAAACGGAGTAGCTCCAAGCAAAGGTTTTGGGGGTCATACCTTTTATATGTGGTTCTTGGAAAAATGTATTATGTATGCTATTTCTGTAGGTAAAAGTAGATATATGCTCACATTCAGTGATTAAGAAGATATCAAAGATTAAGTATTCATATACATATTTTCTCAGGACGGCAATGTTTACCTCCATTAGTTTTCTCATTTTTTTAAATTTATGGAGCAAAATGTTTATGACAATATAATACATGAGTATATATACAGTAGTTATGAGTATGTATTGTGTATATGCACGGTATGTGTGGATGCAACATATGCGAGTTCACTATGCAACCTTAGTTTCTGAAAGAATACATAAGAAACCATTCCGAATCTATACATTTAGGGACATAATATGTGCTATTAAATATTATAATTAGGGAAATCAACCCTCTTCATGTTTTTAATGTCAAAAGTAGTTTTTGAATATGTGGATGTGGACCCATTGATTTCTTTTAATTTCTTTGTTCTGCCAGCAATTAAACTATAGTTAAACATGTAGAAGAAACCATCTAATCTTCTGTTTTTTCAAAGACTACATCTTCATTGTGACATTTGTGAGACCAAATCCTATATATGATGATCTATTATAAAGCTGGAAAACCAGGAGTTGAAAAATAAAGTCCTAGAGAGGAAGAGGGAGGATGTCTGCTACCAATTCCCAGAGGTCTGTAGTTCGGAATGTAAAACAAGCTGCCTCTGTTTCTAACAACTTTGGGAGAATCATCTATATAATCACAGGACTCACTCAAAGGTTAATAGAATGTTATTAATTCATTCATTAATTCAGTTAGCCAATAAATATATATGGGCCTGACACTTCAGAAAATAAGGGTGAAAGCGACCTGTTAGTGCAGAGGCATCTTCCATCCCAAGAGAATATGCATGTTCCAGTAACAAAGAAAACAATGCATGACTGCCACAATATAAAAGAAACGAAGCTCCTATGAGATTTTTAGACATTTTAAAAAGATATTTGCAGCACAGTTGAAGAAAAAAATACAGAGAGATCTCAAGCACACTCTACCATGTATCCCCAGTGACAACTTACACATCTACAGTCAATATAGCACCCGTTGTTGCAAGAATATTCACAATTTGGAGCAATTCTGTCACCACCACAATTCCTCCTCTATTGACTTTTTGTAACTATCTCCGCTTTCCTTTCACTCACACTTTCTGCTTAACTCCTGACAACCAGAAAGCTCATTTGTAATCTATAATTTTATCATTTCAAAGGTGGTATAGAGTTGGGATAACATTTGTCATCAAGAATGCCTTTATTCCCCCTTCGTTTCTGGATGGTATTTGCTTCCATGTCAAATCTGCTTTGAATTTTTCTTCTTACATTAATTTTTTCAACTGGCAAATGTATAATTCAGGTCTTACCATGTGATGATTTGATGTACATACATGCTATATAATGATGAGCACAAATCAATTAATACCTCCATCACCTTCCATAGTTACTATGTGTGCAGAGTTACCAAGTTGTGCTGCAAGTTTAAGTTGTGAGATGAGGAAGTTCTCGGGCTCAAATTATAGAATGATAACAGGTTTTCTAATTTGAGCATTTGAAAGATCCTGTGTCACTTTCTTATAGTTTCCTGTGTTTCTGGTGAAAAATCTACTGTCATTCTAATTGTTCATCCAAATTGGAACTGTGACACCGTGTCTTCGTGATGGCCCAAAGGCACTGCTTCTTCACTGCCAGCTGTTAAGGGACATCTGGCTTCTCCTTTTGCCTCCAGTGACACCCAATTCTTTGTTACTCTGGGCAAGGGTGGGAGCTTAGCCTTAATCATCATGGCAGGACAAGACAAGAATTTTTTTTTATTACTTCTCACACATCTCCTAAGGATACCACAAGTAGGTGGCCTCATTACCACTGGGTAGTAATGGAAAGTTGTGGAAGTTTTGACTCTCCACTTGGCTTTGTATCGCCCTTTTCCAACTGTTTCATTACTGCTGAGCGGCGATAAAATTTTTGTTTCCTCAAATGACCTCTACCAACTCTCAAGCATGGAGCAAGTAGCTCCTTAAAATTGTCCATGAGTGTGTAAGAATTCCATCCACCCACTGGCCCTACTGGATGCCTTATTATAGCCAAAGCAAGAATGTGAAGTTCGTGATTCATGAGGCCTTGCTGGCGTAAGTGAGGGCAACACAGCAGCCCTGCCCTGCTTGAAAAGAGCACAGTGATGTTGTTTAGAAGTCTGTGTGTGTTGTTGTTACTGCTTGGCTTGTTCCTGCTAAGCTGCCTCTCAGAGGCTCTGTGGCTGGAAAAAGTAGGCTGGTGTTGTGTTAGTCGAGATCCACACTCACTGACACCTCCAGTTTGCTGGCTTCTTCAGCTCTAGTGGGACACAGCACGGGACAATGAAACCCTGGAGATCACACCACTGGGAAGCTCTTCAGTCCTGACAACCCTGACTGACTTTACCTTCTCTTTTTACAATTTTAGGTTCGTTGCACATAGAGTACCCAGAGTTTTACTTTTACTAAGTGGTCTGAAATACAAGTCCATTAGTCTTCAATTCACCCAAATCCATCATCCCAAACCCTTCCCAACATGCCTAATTTCTTATATCTTCTTACATTGAAAAGTATGTGCTTAGAAATCTGATTTAACTTGTTGGATGTAGCATTCCCTATAACACCCCCCACCCCGATTTGCAATAATTCTTAACAATGAAACAATGATGTAGTGAAACAAAAAGAGAGAAAACATTCAAGATTTTAAAAAAGCATTCTTTTTACATTTTGGCAAGCCAATATATTGGCTTCTCAGGCTATTCAAAGATCCTGTCTACATCCTAGCTACATTGTTTATAAATCATCTATGGACTATGTATCCAGATATGAGATTTTAAAAGCATTTTGTGAGAGTGAGGACCATTTTAGTATTTAGACTTTGGAAACTGAAGGATTTTCAATTGTCGGCAAAGTTTTGCTAGCACTTAAAAAATGATTTACAACAGCTTCGAAAATCTTCATTTCCTCTGTATAAAATAATACTTTCTGATTAAGTATGGCATTCTTCTGTGTTTGTAATTTAGTAGCTCTACTAATGTAATCTGCCATAAAGCAGACACAACCGGAAGTGAAGCAATACAAGCCTTGTTATAATGAGCTTCCTTTATCACTAGTTATACCTAATGGGATTATAGTCTATAAATGATCGTGTTACCATAGCAACCACCTTAAAAGCCACACTGGGCTGTAAATGCAATAACAACACCTGTGCACTATCATTTTGTTTGGTCGTTTGTATTATTTTTGGCCCAACAAAAGGATATCAAAAAAGCAACCTATTGTTTCAATCGAGGTTTCATATCACACTCATTTTCAAATACAGTCATTCTCAATTTAAAATCAGTAGTAGTATTTAAAAGTCGAAAGAAAAACTGCTTTGGTAACTCGACTGAAGTAACCCTAAATAACAGCATCGCTGGCTCACGGGCACCAAAGAAGCTTAATTTAGGGAAGGAGTAAGTTTCCAAGTGTAGCGCAGCAACATGTAAGAAACGTTTTCCTAAATACATTTTGAATTTTCTTTTGAGAAATTGCCTGAGTTCTGCACCTACTGCTACTTAGCATACATGTATGATGCACCAGAGGGGGCCAGCTATTCAGTTGGGATATAAACCAAGTACAATTTCTGTTAGACGTGCCTTGGGTTTTGACTCAGAAAACGAGGTCTGTCTTCACTAGCTGACGTCTTATTACTGTGAAAAATCTTGAAATGCTACCTTCATTTCTCTCATCAGAAAGATGAAGGGGAGAGAGAAATATTGTCAGTACAAGCATTATTCTTTCTTTTTACTTCTCAGCTACCTAATTTGAACTCCCTCATGTGTAAGTCAGGACAGTCTAGGTTAGCCTGAAATAACTGACAGCTTCCTGATCCTCAGTCACTTGGATGGGGTGATTTATTTCTTCCTTCATTTTCTTCTATGTTAACTGTTGCTCATCTGGAAAGGAGAGGTAGTGGACTCATTCCCTTCCAAAAGCTGGCCCGGAGACTTTCTCCTTTGGAGTCTGGTAGCAGGAAATTTACACACCAACTTTTGAACGCTGCCTGCCAACTGTAACTATTGTTTACTCAGACCTCACTAGCCAGTCTCAGTCTATGAATGTGCCGGACATCAAGGGAGCAAAAAGAGTGGCTCTTGATAACGGCGAATATTTGCAAAGTCTATCACACACAAATTGATATTTTCATGACAAAATCATTTGAAAGCAAATTGGAATATTTTGAACTAACATTCGACTGTCAGTTATAATACATTTGAGGCACTACTGACATTTTCACATATAATCTAAATTAAATGGTCATAATTTTGAGCACTTATTTCAAATCCTGGTACAAGGTGTGTTAATCTAAATGCAGTCTACATTTTCTTCTACTCTGAGTCTCATCAAATGGCTACAGTTTATTCAGGGTAGGAGGAATCTAATTCTCTCACACTGGAAATCCCAGGTCACTGTTTCAAGATCTGTATAATGACCAAGTTTCCTCTATTTTACTAAATACATTGCTTTGTTCTCATACTCTAACATACATTACTTGCTCCAGCAGCAAATATATTGAAACTGGAATGATACAAAGAAGATTAGCATGAACACAATAACGTTTCAGAAAGTAAGAAAAAAATACTTTTTTGGCACATATCGGAAGTTATACATCCCCTTCCACCCCTGTTGGAACTTAACCCAAGAGCACCACTAACTCCAGTGGAAGGGGAGAAATTAAGATTTTCTTTGGCCAGTTCTGTCTGCAGTTACCTCTTCTTCTATTAGAAAAGAAAAAAATAGATACCATCACACAATCGAACCAAGTGGATACACACACATTGCATACATTCAAGACTTCCTATCTTTTGCTTCCCTTCCATCATTTGAAGACTACCTCATAGGTATTTCTTTCACGCGTCCCAAAGACACTGAAAAAATTCATGTAAGGGATACACTGTGGACATTTTCCAATTGTATGACTTCTGTTGCTTCTTCTCTACCCTTTCCTTGATCACTTTTTACCTCTCCTTTAAAAATGTGTTCAAATTCTGTATCTATGATACATCGTTTCCTTTTTTCCAATTTTATTGATATGTATAAGCACAAAATTTAAGGTTTACAATGAAGTTGAACACTTTGTGCACTTATGTTTCTTTTTTCTGATACCACATTAGTTTTTCCCTTGGGTTTCCCAACACCTTACTTACTTTAGTATACCTGTGAAACATTCTCAAAGTAGAGTTACTTGTTCTTTATTTCATGGAGGGATAGCTGAGTCCATCGGTCTATTAATGTTAACTGCATCATACGTGTCAGGTACTATATCAATTGGTATTGAATTTGGATAATATGATAAGATAAATTATAATGATCTGTCATAATAGCTAACATCGAGTATCTGCTTATACTAACACTGAGCCAATATGCCACACAGATTATAAAATTTAGTAATTACAGCAACATAAACTGCCAATAGCGTTTGGTGGTATCATTTTCTCTCCACTTGAGGACACTGAGTCACAAGAGCCCAAATGACACCACTGTTCAGGGGTGACGTGACTAGCATCCAAGTCATCCTACAGCCATGTCCTTTTATGTATGTGATCAAAATTTTTATTTTCCGAAACCAAGAAAAAAAAGGAAGAATTGAAAATTGAACCAAAGTAAGAAATGACTAAATACATGTTACTTATTTATGATATGTTCAGGTTGACACCATATTACTGTTAATTAAGTTATACACATGCTTGTAATCACAAGTAACAAGAGTTCCGAGTATAGAATAGTTCTAGAATTAATCAACTATCCCTACTCTCAAAAATGTGGTGTCGTTCCAGTTAGGGCAGTTACGAGAAGGGGAGGCTCAGCCTGGTCTGCTCCTTTTGAATATCTGGCTGTCATTCAGGAGCTTTTCCTGAACCTTCTCTGTGAGGTGAGGGCGCTCCTTTCAGGCAATACTGGTACGAATTAATTTTTCAAAAAATCTCTCTTCACTCACAGTTATTTTAGCAATTTCTTAAAGAAAATGAAAGAAAAAAGAAAAAGAATGAAAGAACCAATTGAAATTAATTAAAGAAAAAGAAAAATAATCTTCACAAACAATTTTTATGGCTTGTGATATTTCTTGTGACTGCATTATATTCTGATACCTGCAAAATATAGCAATTATATGTCCTAATCATATAAATATAAACGTTCCTGATATGTTCACTTGTGAATTACCAGAGTAGGGTTTGCTTGACTTTGTTCAATGACTTACTTTCATTCAGCAGGAGAGAAACTCACATGTGCTTCAGAATTCACTAACTTACTGCATACTTTCTGTGCCACAACGGCAAAGCTTCAGTAATAGAGGCAGATATAGTGAACACCTTTTTTTTAATTTAATTTTATTTTTTTACCTTTTTGAGTCAGGGTCTCATTCTGTAGGCAAGACTAGTGCTGAGCTCACTATGTAACCCAGACTGGCCTTGAACTCACAGAAATCCTCCTGCCTCGGCCTGCTAAGTGCTAGGATTATGGGCATGCACCACCACTCCTGGCTCTCGTGGTGCTGGGAAATCAAACTCGAGTACTTAGCATTTTCAAGGCAAGTGCTTTAACTGCTGAGCTATTCCTCCAGTCCCTGTAGTGACCACTATCAATTCATGGTCTTTTTATAGGTAATGTTTGCTGTTCCAACTTATTTAATACCTATTTGTATATGTTACCTGTTATTCCTGTCTTCTCTCTCAGTAGATATTAAATATGTTGAGGTAGAGACTTTAAAAAATTATCTCCTCTTTTTCCTTCTCACCATCAACACTTATTGTTCTATGTGCCCTATGTAATTCACAGTAGTGTTTTTTGGGGAGGGCTGATTCAATAGGGATGTGTCCAAAAAAGAAAGTGTGGCACAGAGTGGGAAGATGATTTTACTTCAAAATCGTAGGCTGAATTGAATGTTAACAGACTTAATTTTGTAAAACTGTTTTGTGATAACTGCTCATTGGCATTCGGAATCTTATTATACATGTGTGCAAATATGTGTGTTAGGTACACAGCATGAGTATGCAGAAATCCAGAGCACTGCAGAATCTGATCCTCTTGACCAGGCTCACTCCATTACAACAGGGTTTTCCACTAGCAATTCTAAAATCTGTGTCTATTTTACTTAGAAAATACACATTAGGTAAAACGTGATCAGCAGAGCTTTTACTCTGCATTTCGTAAGAGGGCCGTGGATGTTTGTGGGTTCAAGGGTATGTGAGGATATGGACTTAAGAGAAATCACCATGGACAATTTGCAGAAAAAATAATATACAATTGATTTTGAACAGTTATAGCTTTAAAAGGGTATGTAGCTAGGGATTTTATTTTGCTCTCTATGTAATGGATTTTAGAATCCATACCAAAATGGTTATTAAATATTACATATATGTTCACAATTTAAAGCAAAGTATTCCTACCATTGAAGCCAAAATGTTTAGAGTCTGGAAGTCCTCAGAGAATTCAATGGAGCATTGAGACAGGGAAAGGGTCTGGGAGTCCGTCATATGTGACATTCTGAGATCATTACGTTTTCATTGGAGAATTAAACATTAACCAGTAAAACCGAAGCTAAACTGTGAAGGCTGGAGGAACCCACTGTTTCCTCTTCCATTTTAATAGAATTCTCTAACAAGACATTAGAATTGGAAATGCTTTAATTTAGACAGCCTTGTTAGTCACTGGAGATATCAAATACCAAATGCTAATTAGGTCATAAGGTATAATAACTAGCTAGGTGGAAATGCCAAAATATTAAAGGTTATTTAGTCAACTAGAAAGGAGACTTTTTCCCCAGAAGACATGATATATGCTCATCTTGCCCAAAAGAAAACTGGAAAGTAGCATGACTTAATTGACAGTGAAACACAGATAGCTCGTGTTTACTGTGAGAAAACGGTCCCATACAGTCTTAAATATCCAAGATAGCACTGGGTGTGGTGGCACACACCTGTAATCCCAGTACTTGGGAGGCTAAAACAGGAAGACTGCCATGAAGATGGCCAGCATGGGCTCCTTAGTGAGATCAGGATCACAACAGCTAGAGACTAAGACCCTGTCTCTGAATAAATAAATACATAAAGCCCAAGACAGCACATGATGTTGGCAATATTTATCTCAGGGGAAATTATCATTATTCATGCACACATTTATTTATATATTATTTTAAATATGAAACTCTTCCAAATAAGCGTAAGTGCACATATGCCAATAATTTGAAAGAATGACTATCTTTGAAAATGTTTATTAATTCTAAGTAACCTTAGTAATATCAATTGACTAGAGACAAATTTTGCATAAACCAGGACACCACAATATGTCTAATCAGCAATGTCTTAATCTTTTTAGTAAGCAGAACTTTAAGCATATGTGTATTTAAATTATTACTTAAAAGGTAATCTTGCTTTTAAATATATATATATTCATTGCTCTATATTTTGTGAATTTTGTATTAAATTAGCATGTTGCTTTCTAACTGATGATAGCTTTTAAATTCTTATATGCATTTGTCTTCAAAATCTCAACTGAAGAGAGACAGAGTGTGTGTGTGTGTGTGTGTGTGTGTGTGTGTGTGTGTGTGTGTCTGTGTGCGTAAATTTCTACTGAAAAAAATAGATGATGTTATTTAAAGTGAGAATGGCTTACTTACTATAGGTGAAACAAGGAGCAAGAAAGAGGTACTAACTCCCTTTAAGTCTCAAATTCCACATTTACTAAACAGGAAGCATCATAATACTACAAGAGATGGTTGTGGTGAGAACTGAAGGAATTCTGTCTGCTAAGAAGGGAACCTCAAGCGCAGTAATGAATCATTGCTAGTTATTATTTGTACTTTATCAAAATTATTATTTATAGTCTAATACTTCAGGGACTTTTTACAAACTATAATAGATGAATGTGAAGTTAGATTAAGGAAGGATACAGTATTTAAGGCAATTTACTAACTACTAAGTAAAAAAACACAAAAGCACAAATTGTAGATATTACATAGAGTAGATATCCAAAAAACACTCATTTCCATTTTTCATATTTCAGAACAAAAATAAAATATTTGTGGGTGACAGGAGGCATGAAATTAGTGCGTACAGTATCATAAATCTTTTCTCTATTTAGAATCAACTTCGAAAAAATACTGAGTAATATCCTTGCCAAACAAAACCATTGTCCTGGACTGTAGGAATGGCTCAGTGGTTAAAGAGCTTGTCTAGCAAATGCAAAAACAAGTGCTAAGTACCTGAGTTTTATTTCCACCACCACATAAACCAGGCATGGTGGTGCATGCCTGTAATCTGGGCAATCTAGAGGCTGAGACATGAGGATTTCCATGAGTCCAAGACCAGGCTGAGCTCCATAGGGAGTTCAGAATCAACCTGGGCCACAGAGCGAGACCTGTCTCAAAAATAAAAAATTGTCCATCTGTCTCATGGATGTCACTTAAATAACATTTAAATAATTAAACCCAGCAGAGTAGCCTCTATATTTCACTGGAAAAAAACATGAAAAAATAAATAAATGTCATTAATCCAAAACTGTTCCATTTCCAGGAGATGGGTAAGCACTGTGGGTAACCTCAGACTACAAGCAAGCTGAGAAATCTCTTGATATGACTACTGAGAATTTTGTTATGAGATGAGAACAAGAAGACAAAACAGGGGGCAGGGGAAGGGACTGTGAAGTTGATGTGATATATGTGTGTACAAAATTCTCAAGTTCGTGAGTCACACACACACACACACACACACACACACACACACATATATTAATGAAATGGGGGAAATAAAGGTAGAGAGTGTATTGGAGTACTAACACGAATATTCAGACTTTAATTGAAATTGTTAAACAACAGCACTGTTGCTTTTTAATTATAGCAAAGACAGGAGTGAATAGTTTTAAAGGAGGCAGAGATGCCATTAATTTCTGATGACCAAAGCAAATGTGGAAAAGACATTTAAACAAACAACAAGGACAACAGAATTTTTAAATATATCTCTTATTTTTTTCTCTGCTCTTTTAGCCTGTACTCTTCGGAAGGATCTGGTGAGTCTACATGTTAAATTCCTTCTTATCAAACTACCTGAACTTAATGAAACATTACTTAGTATCACCAAAGGCTTTCAAAGATAGGACTCTGTCTTTGATACTGGAATAATTGAGAATAAACCAAATTTTAATCCAATTCCCAAGAGTTAATAAGATCACGGGGTAATTAACAACACAGAGTACCACAACTCATAAATTATCACCTGGGCATGATCAAAATGAGATGTGGCTTGGGAATCATAAGTGTCTGACATTTCCAGGAGTTACAATATGCCAAACATAACGACTTCATGATGGTTAACTGAAGAGCTCATACAAACCTCAGAAATATAAACTCAAGGAGTGGGACACCGCAAAGCTTCTTTGTGACCCTCAAAATGATATTGTTATTACATTGCAGAGTCGTAACTAAAAAATCAGATCACGATTATAGTACTGCATGCCTAAAATTTAAGTATATATTGAATACAAGTTCAAAAGTGTTATGTTTTAATTACACTGGTTGAGAAGATTTGGATATTCAAATACTGTGCTTCCCACACCAAATCTGAGGAAATTAGCCCTTTCTTGTTTGAACACACTGGAGTAATCCTAGATGAGACAAGTGCTTGACTCATCTCTAGTACCTGTCACTGTCTTGATTTAATGTTTAATTAGAGGCAAATTCTAGCATACTCCCATAAGAGAAAAGATAAAAGAGAAATTCTATCATTGAAAGAAAGAAACTAGATATAAAAAAGAACTACCAAGTTGTTCTAGTTAACATTTCTAAATGGAATATATATGTTATAAGTACATATAATAAATGTAATATATACTATATATATGCATATGGAATGTTGTGTCGATGTTGTGTCAAGTAACACACAATGCTGGATTGCTGTGAATGTGAAGAAACAGGTTTGCACACCAGAATTTTCTGAACCGCTGATTAGCTAATCCATGAAAAGCGCCTGTGACAGTCTGCTTCATTGGTTGACTCATATGTAGACTCACCAGTTTGCTACATTACAAGTGAAAGAAATGTGACAATGTCTGCAACAAAATAAAGAGAGAAGAATATCAAGTTTCAGGATGATGGAAATTTTGGAGATTATTTGTCCTGTGAGACCAGAATAGCCAACATGACCCCTGAGAGGATCGCCCCATTTTGAATACGTCAAATGTGCATTCATGAAGGGAACGCCAGCACCGTGGAAATCACTTGACTCCAGCAGCTGTAGACTGGAGAGGATGTCAGGAGATATTGCCGTGAAAGAAATCTATGTCATTCCAATGAGAAAATGTGAAACCCAGGAGTGGCAGAAGTTGCAGGTAGTTTTGTCTGCTCGATATAGCACAGAGGGAAGAGTGACAAGGACAGCGAGAATGTTTTCATCTAAAGGAATAAATGATATCAACTAATTGAGTAGATTACCTTAAGAACTCTGAATCAAAACTAACAATACGGTGCCCAGTACACAGTAATTACCTGTTGTCAAAAATCCTTTTTTGTGCACATTGTTTTGCTGTAAGCCCTATAAGAGAGAGAGTATGTGAAATTGAGACATTGTTCAGGGGATTGTCTTGCTTTCAGGGCTCAATTTGTTCTGTATTATAAGTTGTGATTTCTGAAGCTCTTGCGACATAAAGATATGGTTGTAATTCGCATTACCCTTTAGCTCCTTTACAGTTCCTTATTGTGAAAGGACAAACTCTCATGACCATTTTTTACTGGACTAGGCAACCAAAATAAATGTGAAAATCTTTTAAAAGCTTTGGGAAAATTACTGGATGTTTTATCTATGAATGAAAGACCCTTGGTACTTGGTAACAAAATAGTAGAACCTCACACTGGAGGTCCATCCATCACAGGTACAGAGATATTGACTGAAGTCAACCCACCGTTACTCTTTTTCAGGATCACTAAACCTTTCTGACTCATAATCTGAGTCATCAGAGATACAGCTATTTAAAGACAGCAGAAGAAGTTCTACCCTGTCTGTATAAAGTACTTATTCTCAAAAATACATATATAGCAAACTTATTTTTGTTTGGGTCCCAACAGAGTTGTCCCACTTATTTTGTGTCTTATTATTTGCTTCCTAACTCTATGTCAATATAAGCACTTTTGAAGACCATTCAGCAAATACCACAAAGGCTATCACTGTCTGTCATCTTAATAAAATCTTCAGCTTCCACACCTAAAATTAAACAATAGAAAACTGATGAGCTGTGGTCCCACCATGTCCATTACATGCTTTACAATGCATATACACTTCCAGTGCACCGAGTTGGCTTCAGTTCCTTTTCATTCTATCAATCCCTGACCTTTGAAAGGAAGCAAACAAAAACAAACAAACAAACAAAAAAATCCCAGAAAAAGAAAACACCCAAACAAAGAGAATTCGAGTCAATATCTCCACGCCTGTGAAGGAGGGTCCTCCAGTGTGAGATGCAGTGTGAATCAGTACTGGGACAAATACCTGAGAAAATCAACATAGAAGGAAAAAAGATTTGTCATGGTTTGCGGTTTCAGAGACTACATTCCTATTATGTGGGGCCATTAGGAAGCAGAGTATCATGTCTGAACGGACTGGTAGAGCACAGCTGCTCACCTATGACATTCAGGAAGCAAAGGGAAGAGACACAGAGAGAAAGACAGTCCAGTGTCTCAAGTATCTTTCAACAATATGTAGTTTACTTCCTCCAACTAGGACTCGTCTCCATTTCCACCATCTCACAATAGCTCTTAGTGCAGGGTCACGTGTTCATTTAAGTTCAAACCATAATGCCTACAAACTTTTTAAGTCATTCAACATAAAATTTCTCATATTAGTGATATAATAAGCTCTCCTTTTCCCTTCTTCCCACACCCCACTCATGTTTCTAATCACACTATGTACTTTAATATCCTCTGGGTGTGCATAAGCTGATATATGTGCAAGTATATGTAATACTCAGGTAGAAGCATATGCTTAGGTTGATAAACTATACATTTTCTGTTATGCATAGATAAAACTATTACTATAAATCACTCCATGTAATTTGTGTCTATATGATTTTTTCAAGCACTTTCTATAAGTATGTTGTTATTGTGTGTAGGAACAAACAACATTTTGCAAATACATATGTTCAAGTAACCAAAGCAACATAGAAATACTTACTATAGCAATTGCATTTATTTTCTGCATTATTGACTTCAAATGTAAATGTCACAACTGTGTGTGTGTGTGTGTGTGTGTGTGTGTGTGTGTGAGTGCATGTGTGTTTGAATGATTCTTTAAAACACATTTATTGAGTTCATATATTCATTTTATGACAGGTCACTGCAAGCCAACTCTGGAAGGTAAAGATTAATATATCATCTACCAATCTTGTATTCAAAGATTTTATGTTCACTGCAAGCTGAAGGGATGGGAAAATTCCAAAGCAAAAAAATTACACTATAGAGTGACGTGAGCCATATAATTGGAAGAATAATGCTGCCGGAAGCACGAGAGAAGGGCATACAACCAATCCTTGAAGAAGCAGAAATATTCCCCCATAGTTGAAGAGGCTCTGGTTGAGATTGTACGGAATGAATATGTATTTGGTCTTGAGAGAATGCCTGTATCTAATGTGGTGTGTGAATACAAACAATGCAGCTAGAAAGAGTGATTTATCGCTGTCATTTAACCCGTCCACTGTGCCACCATACAGGGCAGCTAAGCCTGTGCTTGTACCACTGGATGTGGTAATATAAACAACTTAATTGAAATGGCTGGTCCCAAGAAACTCACAGAAGAAGGATGATGTTTCCTGGTGGAGAGCAAGAAGGCATAAAATGTATCAGTGTTAAATCCTTGACATATGCAACCCTATTCCCCTCGGTTTACAGCTGTGACGGGAGCTATAGTACCCATTTGCTTTTATCATTCCTTTGAAACTGCATTGGAGAAATTACAGGGCACTATTAAGATAAGAAAATAATTGCATTTTAATTTGACATGAGGGTTTCTTCAGAGAATAAAGTAGAAATTTGATCAGGAGAGCAGGCTAAGAATATGTCTGCTAAAGTCCCACGTTAAATCATGAGAAATGACAGAAGACATTTCAGAAAAAATTTAGATCCCCTTGCAAAGGCAGCCAAAAGAAAGGAAGGGGATAGTGGGCCTCTCATTCTGAAGAGTTTCTAAAAGAGAAAGGAGATGGAGACGTGCATTTTATATCAAAGGATATAAAAGATCTGATATGTAGGAACAACAATTCCCACAGTCTAACGTACAACATAAGAACTGAAGTCAATAACATTGTGTTGTAGGGAACATGCTTGTTAAACAGACTTTAGCTGTTCTAGGGACAAAAAGGGAACTAAATGAAATAATCTGCAACCCTGTAGTAACCACTTGGCTATCTATATGTTTCCCATGACCAGTTGTAAACTGCATATATAACACAACGAAATTTATTTTAAAAACTGAAAGGAGAAATAGAACTGAAAAAGGTATGATCTGAAGTACTATGAAGGACTCTACTGTGCAGAAAAGTACAATTGTGTCCATGGCACCTCCAAGCTCAGAATGATAGTAAATCAAGGGTGAAAGGAGAAATCCACAACATTCTGGATGGTGTCTAAGGAGCAGGGGGCCAGTATGTCAAGAGAGGTGGTCTTGGTGAGTACTTAGATCATTCACCTTAAGTTCACTCCTAGGCTATGGGGACCTGTGCACTATGACTAAGATAAAACATTTGTCTTAAGTAGTAGAGACACAACAGAATTTCACAGACTCTTACCTCCCTTAATTAGCACACTGCACTGAAATCTCCCAGGATATACTACTATAATCAGAAATAGCATCCAAAGAATAGATCAAAAATTCCTAAATGCAAAAATGAGCTTAAACCTGTGGTTGTTAAGCTTAATTACGTCAATTTTATTTTCTTGGGATCCACCAAGGAGATTAGTTGAAGCATGATTCTGGGTTGCCTGGGTTGGTCATAGAGTCATGGTTCTTCTTTGTCCTGTATTCTGTGACACAGCTTCCCCAATCTGCTTCCTGTCTGCCCTGAACTAAGCATGTTTTTCCTAACTTGTCCTTGTGTGGTGATATTTCTGCCAAGGAGCCAGCCAACAATGAAATGAATACTTTGAAACAATGAGTCAAACTAAACCCTTCTCCAGTAAGTTGTGAATGTCAAGTATTGTCATCCAGTAATGCCAATGCGATCGATATCAGCAACTGGTGAGGCCGCTGCTATGACAATAACCAAACATCTGATGCTTTAGAAGTCTCTGGAACTGACTTTCACGAAGAGCTTGGAAAGGTTTGGAGATACCCACTAAAGAAGCTGTAAAATGGAAGTAGAGTTCAATGGGCTAATTAAAAATGCCATAGGGAAAATAGAAATATAGATAGAAATATAGATAATAAAGACCAGGATCATGAGTGTTCATTTGATACTTGGACTGTAGGCGATGCATGTTACTCTGTGACAAAAAAAAAAAGTGTCTACATTTTACAAACGTTTTGAGATTTTGTGAGAGGATGAGTTTAAATACTATAAACTGATTGATCTGGCCAAAGAAGTTTCAAGATAGTCTAATACTCAGGCTCTGGTCATGAACATTGCTGGCTGTTTTTCTTTTTCTTTTTCTTTTTTTTTTTTTTGGTTTTGTTTTTAAGATTTATAGTGAGAATCAGATTCAAAAATTGAAACATATTTTTTCAAAAGCTATGACCCAAAATGATGATTCAAAAAGACGTATTTAATGTTAGGGCCAAAGAAAGCATGGCTGCCTAAGAGAATAACATCATTAAAAAGAAAGCAAGTATTTTGTACAGAAAAGACAGGAAAGAAAGGATGTCTGTAGGAAATTCAGAAACAAGTAAGACCCCACCAATTGTAATCTTAAGAGTGCAAAAATTTCAGCTTTAACTTGAGAAGAAAGTCCCTAGGACCCCAGCTCAAGAAGGGGCTTCCGAAGGAATGAGTTCTCTGATATTTATTTTGCAGTGTTCAGCAATCCCGCCATTCTGGGGCTCCTGCAGTCAAAGCCCAAGATGGTCTGAATTTTCCTCATGCTGATGGTCATCACTGGCATTATCTGTGCAATACTGTTTTTATCAACATATGGAACGCAAGAGAGTTTGGACCAGAGAGGCTTCCATCAAGACTTCAAAGGGGTTCTGAGAGGGTAAGCAAGGACCTGGGAGAAGGCAGTACTGAACCTGAGAATGTGAGAAGGCAGTACGTGAATCCGTGAAAATGAAACCCAGGTACACAGGGATCACAGGAAGCTGGAGACACCGGGAACAAGGAATGCTGACTGAGCAAACCTGCAGGCAACAAGCAAAGCCCAGGGAGAGGCCCAGTGGACTGCAACCACGAAGGACTAAGTGACTGAATGGCCCAGACCTTCTGGAAATGACGCCTCCTCATGTTCTAAAAGACAGGTGTGCAGCTACAAGACTTACTGTTTACTCTGTAGGCTTTTTTTCCCCTTACTTTGGTATAATTATTTTCAAATCCTGCCTATTTTTTCTTTTTGAAATGAGAACATTTATCCCTTGCCATTGTACCTTGGGATCATGTAACTTGTGTTTGATTTTCACTAGAGCTCACCCCTTGGAATTTGTCTAGAGTCTTAACAAATATTATTGATTTGGACTTAAAATAATGGAACTTTGGAGGCCTTGAGGAAGGAATTATTGTATTTTTGATTGTAGGTAGGACAACTGTAACAGAATTATTAACTAGCTCTTTTCTTTATTTGCAGGTTAATAGTAGTTTAAGATGTGTTTAAAGTTGATAAGGAGGGGATTGTGGAGTTTAATGTTTACTGCACTGCCCTAGTCAGACTTCTTGTCTATGGGACAAAATACCTAACAACCGCAACTCAAAGGAGGAGAGGTATGCTTTGAGTCACAGACTCAATGGCTTCAGCCCATGGACAACATGCACCAAGACAAAAATGGCATGATGCAAGGCACAGCAAAGGAACACAGCTCATCTCACAGTAATCAGAAAGTCTTCCAGATTATGCTAACCAGGTCAAGCTCTACCAAGGTCGTATCTCTTCGTAAGTCAGCTATGAACTTATGTATACACTGATCCACTAATGAGTACAGCATCTCCATGGGCCAGTCACTTCCCAAAAACATGAAATTTGGGGGACAATTCTGATTTAAAAAAATAACATATGTTGACCTGATTAACTTGTGGCCTCTTGAAGAAACCAGAAAAACACACTTCTATGTATATCTGGGTGGGTCATGGAGCCACGACCTTGGGTGCTATGGATACTGCAGTCTCTGACCCATTCCTTTCTAACACTGACCCGGCACTGCTTCCTGGTCACTATCAGTGAAGCAGTCTCGCTCTTCCGCCATGATGTTTCACCGTAGAGTTAGCCAATCACAGACTGAAACCCTTAGAAACAACTGCAACCTCTCCTCTTTTCAGTTATGCATGCCAAGTGCTACGTCTCAGTGACAAAAAAAATAACTGATATGCAACTGATAACGAGAAAATTCAGAAAAAGACATCTAAATATTAAATCAACTAACACCAAGAACAACAGATGATATAGCAAACAAAATAATAAGTAGAGCTCATTATCTAATCCTTGAAAAAGAGCTACTGATAATCTTAACATATAAAAAATTGGATAAATGGATTTCATTGCAAAAATATACAGCTAGGGAATGAATAATAAGCAGAACACTAACCCCCGGAAACATTTCTTAATAAAATATAAAAGAAAAATATAAAAACACAGAAGTTATATACAGATATTCAAAATATTGTGTACAATAAATTTTCAAAGAATACTTTCATAAAATAGATTATTTTGTTTATAGACAGCATCACAGAAAACCTTAAAAGTATACATGCAGTTTGACAACACAAATGACTACTTGGAAAAAATTTTAAGTAAACATTTGTGCAAAAGTAAAATTAAAAATATTAATAAAGTATGGATCAACTATGAAGGCAAGATTGGGGCAATCTCATGCATTCTATACCTTAACAAATTCAGTATAAAAACTGAATATGTATCATTATATGATATTTACATTTGGAATTTAATGAAATATTTTTTAAAAGCTACTATCTGTAAAATCAATGAAATTATAAACTTGAAACCCTTTATACTTGATCTTAGTCAGAAAGCCAAGAAATAATTGGAACTCTTTTTTTAAAAAGCATTAAGAGGTCACTCTAAAATGCTAGGGAAGTCAAAATTTATTTTAAATTCATGGGGAGACAGAGCAAAAAAAAAAAAATCTTAGAGATCCACTGATTTAGAGAAGTCAGGTTTTTCGTAACTCCAATCGAGGAAATACTATACTGTTTCCTCTTCAGACATATATTCTTCCACCCACTTTCTGCATTACATAGAAGCCATATTTTTTTCTGTTATTCAGAAGGTAATGTCTTGCAGGACATCCACTCAAGAGAAAGAGGTTAAAATTAACCCTTACTCTGATAGGAAAGATTCAATGAGTTTCATCCAGAGTCCACGCCACGAACAGAAATGTGATGAAAACAAAGCTATTAATTTAGAATAGTTGCAGAATATCTAACATATGGCACCTTAGAGGTTGATTTTCTTTATCAAAATTATAAGAGTCAAATAAATTGAAAACCTGCTACCATCTTTTCAGTACATTCCAGGAAAGCAATGGAAGTGAATTATTAGTCATGTTCCCCTCCCTGGGATATAAAGCCAAGTACCCACAACTTAAAACCAGACAGATTTATTTGGCTATTTTCTAGTAGTTCATGATTGGTTGATTCCAAGCAGAAACGGCAGGTGGAAAGGCATTGTGGAGGAAAGCCATCCATCTGACAGAATTCAGAAAGCAAAGAGAAAGAAAAAGAACAATGCACCCTTCCTGGTCGCATCATTAGTGACGCACTTCCTAGCAGCACTTTTAGTTACTGGACTTACCAATGAACAAATCCTTTGAGGAGTATAGTACCACCATAATCTAATCCCCTTCCAAACACACGAGACTTTTAAAGGACATTTTAGATTTAAACCACAGCATTCTGTTTCAGCCTCTCAAAAGATTCATGTGCATCTCAGTGCCCGAAATTCTCCTTAGTAAAGGATCCCATGTTCCTGGCATCTCCAACTTCCTGGGACCAACAGCACACTTTCGGCTTCAAAGTCACAGTAAGCGAAGACTTCCATTTGAAATATGAATAGAATCCTCCCTGAACACACAAATACTGCATTTTGCATCCCTGAAAAACCAACAAAGTCTTCCACAATCTTGCTCTGTAGCCTTGTCCCCTGGGTAAATTCATAACAACCACTAAGTACCTGGATGGCTGAGCACATTGCAATAAATTTTTTTTAAAAATCCCTCTTAAGCAGGAATATCAAAGACTACCTTCTCAAGTGAAAACTTTAGAATTCTATACTCCTCACCCTTTGATGGGTGGGGTCTAGGCAATTTCCCAGATATCTTTGTGTCCTCTTTCTCACTGTCCCCGATGCAAAATATTCATGTTAATTTTTTAGCAGCAATCTTCTCTCTTTTCTTAGCCTCAATGTTCCAGATACTATTTTCCTGACTAGGACATAAGATTTTCAAATTATTCAGCTTTATTTTATTTTATTTTTTTATATTTTGGATTCATACTGATCTGGATAAAAGCAAACCATAGTATCATACCAGAAGCTGAATATTAGACAGCCTTGAAATTTTCTCTACCAGATCAAATAGTCCGCTATCTTTAAATTCATAATCACATATGTGTAATTTCTAGGCCAGCTTCCAAAAGAGTGTTCATTTCTAACTGAAGTTTCATGAGATTAGACTGTGCTGTCTATACTCCTCTCACCACGCTGGTGCCTGGGGTTTCGATCTGAATCACCCTTCAAGGATGGCTGCTGATGTTTCAGATATTCCCTAGCCAGCATCTCCAAATCTTTCTAAATTTCTCCAGCAAACCAATTTCAAAGGTCTAAACTACATAGTCAAGTGCAGTCACACCCTGATGACACTTTGTATATAAATTACATTACCATTCCTCAAGCACAACCCCTAAAATTTACAACTTTAAAGGAGTCTCAGAAATTTAATGACCTAGGGAAACATTCTCTCAAAATAAAGAAAGAAAGAAAAAAATAACAAAAGCCTGGAAATGCAGCTCAGAGTGAGGACCCCATGTTTTATATCCCACTTAAAAAAAAAAGGCTTGACAGGTGGTCATGGTGCTAGCCAGGAAACAATGAGAGAAGGAAGGAGCCAAAGGGAAAAATATACCCTTCCAGGTCACTCATCCGACAGATCGGCCTCCAGTCAGGCTCCTTTTTGTGAAGGCACATTTCGCTACAGAAACCATCAATAGATAAGTTCATTGATGAGTGGAGCACCTCCAATGTCCAGTCATCTTCCCAACAACTGGGATTTCTGGGGAATATTCTAGATCTTAACCAGAATAGCTATCATCAGCTGAGGAAATTTATAAGCATTTGCTGCGGCATTTTTATTGTGGTTGTGAGCGACTACAACATCTTGGAGGATAGGAAACAAAGCCTGCGAACCTGAACTACTTGTCCTTCTGCTTTCGGAGCCTTGGAAAGACTTGAGATTCCTTGACTTTCTCGCTAGGAAATGTGTTATCAATCAAAATCCCTGTATTTTTATAGGACTCATGTTTAACTGTTGAACTCCTCTAGTGTTGCAGTGACATACTGGCACAGGAGAACAACATGCTTGAGTCTTAAAATATGTTTTTCAAATATAAAATAGATTAGATTCTTCTTTGACTATAGTTTGTACATGTTCATGAATACCTACCTATACCTTGGCTTAAGAAATTAATTTCCATGTTCCATCTTAATCAGTAAGTCTAGATGTTTACTTATGAGGTCAAAATATTGTGATTACTAATGGATTTTTGTAACTTAAAGTTCAAGAGTTTATTGGTTTGAAAACCAAGAAAACGATTGTAAATTTTATATGGAAAGACAAAATTTATCTGAAAATTATTGACAGAACGTTGAAGAAGAACAAAGTTGGAGAACACTAAGCCTTATTGTAAAATTATAGTAATTAAAATAGAGTGGTAGAAAAAGAGTGCAGGGAATTAGATCAATGAAACAAAAGAGCCAATGAATAGACTCACACTAACACCTTCAACTGATTTTTGACCAGGAAAAAAGACAAATTACTGCAGAAAGAAAAGTTTCTTACATGAATGGATCTTGAACAATTACACATTTACACGCAAAGATAAGAGAACTGGTAAAGTGTTGGGCAGATACAGGAGGATGAAAACAATGGAAGAAGACAGAGAAGGAGAAAGAAGAGGAAGAAACAGAAATAAGAGGAAAAAAGAGAAAGAGGAGAAGAAACAGTAGTTATTGGGCAAATAAACTATGTAATATTAATGAACTAGAATATGGTGCAGAAATAATAACGGACATTCTATCAAGACAGGAAAAAGACACGGAAAACCTTAGCTGCACGTTGATAATGGAAAAGCCAAATACAGAACTGTCCATATTTTATGATTCTAGTTATGTTATATTCTACAAAAGACAATAAAACTATAGAGATAATAAAAATATCTTTGGTTGCTAGGAGTCTTGGGAAAAGGAGTGAGAACAGATTTATCAGAGGGTTTTTTATGGAAATGAGGCTATGCTGCTGTATTATACTGTAATGATACATTCATGCTATTATATTCTTACTAAAGTCCATAAAACTAACCAACAGAGTGAATGCAATGAAGATTATATTGGTTCATCAGATATAACAAATGTAATGTACAAGTGCAAGATGGGCTTTGTATTTTCCAAAAAATTATTTTTATCAGTGTATATTTGCAATACATAACAACTACATTCACTTTGGAATATTTGAACACTGCATATTGTACTCTAAAGTGCATCCCTTCCTTTTCCCTTCCCCATCCACCTGTCTCCTATCCATCTCCACAAAATTCACCGTTTTCTGTCATCTCATATTTTATTCTTTAAATTATTTAGATTTTTGCATGTCTCACACAATAGAAATGATGTGAAATTTAAGCTTGTGTCTGATTTATCCTACTTAGCATTATGTTCTCAAGGTACATGCCTTTTCTTGCAAATTACTCCAATTCATACTTCTTTTTAAGCAAAGCAGTATGATGGTTTGTGTATATTCCATATTTACTTTACCCATGCCTCTGTTTACGGGACATGGGCCACTTCTCAGATTTAGCTCCTATGAGTTGTGCTTCTAGCAACACGGATATGCATGTATCATGTAATACCATGACTTCAATAATGGAAACTCTGTGTTGGATTGAGGAAGACAGAGTTGATGTGACTTCTCTGTATATTTTTTATTAAAAATTTGCCTTAAGCCCAACACTGCTCTAAAAAAAATTAAATATGTGCTCAAAACTTAAACATTCACTGTTTTAGTTCACCCCTTATATTTTCATGTTCCTTTCTGGTGGCATCTTGTGCACGGGAACCATTCATAATTCCAAGAAGATCCACGAGACTTACATCTATATGTGCCATTGACGCCTGCTGCTATCTTTAGAAGGGCAAAGGCTGGAGGCATAGCTCAGTGGTTAAAGTGCTTATCCAGCATTCACCATGTCCTGGGTTTGATGAGCCAGCACCACACAATAGTACTTACACACACCTGTAATTCCAGCTTTCTGGTGGCTGAGGAAGGACGATTGCTATGAGTCTGAGGCCAGCTTGGGCTACTTAGTGAATTCAGTACTAGCCTGGACTACAGTGTCTCACAAACAAATAAACACATTAACAAAGAAATTTAGAAATAAAGGCAAAGTGATGTAGAGGCTTCTTGGGCACAATCCCAGTGTGACCCCGACGCTGCAGTCATCCACGAAGGGCAATATCGGTGCTTTATAACCCTCTGGATAATTCTAAATTGCATCTGCTTCTTTAGCTCTATTTTATCAGAAAGGCAGAATCTATTTTTTTAGAAACTTCAAATATATGTTTCCAACAGGTTGATTTCTATTAAGTGCCTTTGATGGGAATTTCATTTAAAAAAGCAGTAGACTAACAACATTTAATCACGCCAACTATTACTCTCGGTTATCTATCACATTGCTAAATGGTGACAGCTTGTGAGCCCAGGTAGTCACAGTCGGTGGCATTTCTTACATGTCACATTGCTCACCTTCCATCTTCATTTGTCTTTTTGCAGGTTTGTGACACAAGTGACTTTGCCTATTTCTGAAATTTTCCATTACCCTATAACGAAAAACATCACAGTCTCTTGTTTTTGTCCTTTTCTCCCTCGTGTTATCTCTGTTTTCTTCTATAACTCACCTCCTTTTGGAGCCCAAATATACACATACTGTGCTCCTTTTAACTCTTCTTTGAAGTAACAAAGCAACCTATGCATCCTTGCTTTTTTAAAAAATCACTTGTCAATTTCTCCTTGCAAATGCGTTCTGTAGTCCTTCCCTAGTCTTTAAAACTGCTGAAGTCTTCAACTGGGTTTATTTTATAATCAGTGTGACCTCCAGGAAAACTGCTCTGGAGCTAAAAGAACCTCCTTTTAAAAAATAAGATAGGTTGATTTATAAGGCAGTTCTCTGCTAAATAAATAGAAAACAAAGAACCTGATAACACAATTAGAGCACACACTCATTTGTGCCTGAAGAGCAAGTCAACCCTTTCTTTCATATAATTTGAGGCAGGAGCAAATGATTTAAATCTAGAACAAAGGAGAAGTGTTGCAGGAGGCTCTCTGGGAACATAATATCAAATGCCTGACAGTCTAATTAATGCGTGGATATTGCTCAGGACAGACCCTGGTCTTGCATACTCTTTTTGACATAAATGACTCAAGATAACACAGCACGAGCTTAAAACAAGAAAAAGTTCTGTGCCTTCCCCTAATAAAGCTTTGCTATGTGGCCCCTTAGCCAAGCATATTAGCTTTGAGGTGCATCCTTACCGATCACCTGGTTTTGCCTTACTTTCCACATTTCCCCTTATAACTTCTTCACTTTTTTTTTCCTGTTTTTAATTCTGCTCAAAGATATGCATCTTCATAAAACATCTTGAATTATTTCTTGAATGTCAAGTTATGAATAAATAAATACAATAAAAATAGACAAGCAACAGGGACCACACTTGAATTTATTATGTTCGAAATTTTTATATCCCTGGGAACTTTGGAAAAGCATGTTAAAAAGGTTTACATTTACAAAACTCTGAGCACCCTCCCGGCATCTTTTAAAGCACCAATAACTAGAGGATTAATGTGCCACTCATCACAGAATTATCTCTGTATCTTAAAATAAGCAATGCTTTCTACTTTTCAACATTCATATTTAAGAAATAATATCCATGAGCAGCACATTGAAAAAACTTTATTGTCTAAAATAGCTCAATGTTGGGTTGGAAATAATTTTAATATATACACCAAGACCCACGCTGCAGATGTTTTCCTTCTGAAAAACATGTTTAACGGTCCCCGTGGCCAGAGCCACGCATTATGGTGATTCTACTCCATCTTAGATGCTCCAGCTGTGGGTTTATACCTAGGCTCTCTCGTGGTGGCAACCTCACCATTTGAACTTGGAAATCAGCTCATTAGCAAAGGATATTAGTCAAAGATATTTTAATTAATGACAGGAGACAGGATGCAAATTTACCTGTGTATGGGAGAAAAGGGAGAGTGAGCTAATGCCTTAGCATGATTTTCCATTTAAAAACAAAAACAAGTTACCTTCACTTTTCTTAATTGGCAACCTCAGATCTATAGAAAGTAAAAAAGTACCTTCCACACTACTTCCATAATAGAGTCAACTCCTTGTAACTGGAGCATACATTCCTAAGGAGAAAAAAGACAGCTAACCCGCCCTCCTCTAGAGGCAGGAAATTGCATGTGGGCTGTGATAACTGATGTGAAAGGATCCAGGTCCAGTCAGGCATCGGTCCTAATGAGCAACAGAATTTGTTGAAAGAAAGATGACAATATCCTTTGTTAATGAAGTCATTTCTAGAGATGCTGGCACAATGATAAGAGGTTGCATGTCTTACATTATCTAATTACAAAGCAATCTTAAAATAGCTATACATTCTCAAGCAATCCTTATCACAACCCTAAGGAATCGGCATTATTATTATATTCACTTTCAGGAAAAACAATGACGCTCAGAGTGAGTAAGCATCAGGTTACTGTTCATCACAAAAACATTTCTCTGAGGCACAGAAGGGTCTTCCCCTGCATTTTCCATCCTGTTTAACCACCTGATCATCTCTCAGGCAAAGTTAGAATGCTTCGAATGTGGTCAGAATTTTGCCCTTTCTCTACCACCTCTGTTTACAGGATCTGACATAAACCTAATTTTGAAAGGAGGAATGCACTTTGTCAATTCTTACCTTTTGCATCACAATTAAAAATAGATGGGACCTCACTCCTCTCTCCCACCTGAGAGCAGCAGAGTACTCTACTAGTGGGGGCATGGGGATACTCCCTAATAACTTCAAGCACTAAAAAGATCCCAGAATTCTTTTCCTCTGACGATCTCACCAGACACCTCTCAAAGTCCTCTGAGTAATATTTTTTAGTTTGGTGGCCTCACAACATCAGGACAAGTCTGTCTACCAACCTGTTTTTCTTTCTTTCTTTCCTTCCTTCCTTCCTTCCTTCCTTCCTTTCTTTCTTTCTTTCCTTTCTTTTCTTTCCTTTCTTTCTTCCTCTCTGTAAACCAGGCTGGTTCTGGCTCACATGGACAAGCAATCCTCCTTCTTCAGGCCCTGAATGCTAGAATGAGGTAAGTGTATCACCACGCCCAACTTATGTACTGATGGAAAATGGAACCCAGGGCTTTGTGCTTTTGGGGCAAGTGCTGTAACCACTGTGGTTTTCTTCCATCCCTCACCAACACTTCTTCCTCAAACCAAGGCTGCCTCACCACAGCTCCCACAGCTTATCAATTCTCAAACACCTAGATTCACTACCTGGTTCACCTGAACAGAAGTTTTCCGACCTAAGGACCTAAAAAAGAAAACTACTATTTAAAATTCGGAAAACAAAACAATTTTTCATTCCATTCACACAAATCTGTCGTCACTTAATAAAACAACTTTCTGAGCCTATTGCAAACAGTGACAATTTTGTGAATTTTTAAGGGCAATTTTTTTTCCCTGTATAAAACTATTCCCTTTTAGGATTTGTCTCTTTCCCCTCTACTCATATTCAAGGATTTCTAATTATAAAACTAAGAAAGCAAATTGAATAGAAGAATATAAAGCAAAGAAAACAAAGGAATACTGACAGATTGTGAATATGACTCATTTGTAAGAGAGGTTCATTAAATATTCTCACTTCAGTTGGCTGCAGAAACCACGGCTTCACTATTATTGCAGCCTATTGTGGACACTGCTTTTTTTTTTCTTGTCTTTTTTTTTTTTTTGGAAGCCCCTCCATCATCCTAACTAGCAGAGGACAGACATTATGGTCTGTTCATTTCATTTTTAACGTGCTTTCCTATTTAAACTGAGGAAAAGAAAGCCAAACAAAGCAGTGAACACTGTTCTATATAAAGTACTTCCTTTTTAATCAGGTGAAAAAAATATCAATTTTATTAAATACTAGTTACCTTAGCATCTTTTATTTTTCCAGGAGACTGTTTTCTCCCAGTCACTTCTAAATAAAAGTCAAATTAATGATTATATGTGTACAAAAGAATAACTCGAACTGTTATTTAGCCAAATAAAATGCTTCTGAATTGTCAAGAGGAGAGAAAATCATCCACCAAAGTAATGGTGCTTTATTATTAATATCTTCATTTAAAAATTAATCATCTAATAATGGCCAATAGGATGGTCTGCATTTGACAAACACTGAAAAAAATCAGAGGTTACTTAGACACCCCCACCAGCTGTTATCTATTCTTTCTTATTGGGCTTATAAAAAAAATCTAGTCCCACAATTTAAATGACTTGTCCAAAATCAAGTAATAAAGTGTTGGAATAATATCTATCGTTTCTTCATCAAGCAGTATTTTTTCGAATATGGCATGCTAAACTAAACACTTCATTCCCGAGCCACTATTAATATCAGTGTTGACTAGCTTACTGTGCTGTGTGTTAACATTCCCTCCATCAAGTTTTATCACCTTAATGTGTATTTGGTGATTCAGACAATGTCTGACTACTTAAAGCAAGTTAGGAATGAAAGAGAATGGACAACTAAAGCCATATTTTGACAGCCTGCTTTTGACAGTTATTCAAAGATCTCAAATAAAACTTCCTACACAACTTCAGAAACTTCTTAGACCAAGTCAGACTACTGCTGAAAAACAATGAAAAAGAAACCAAATATTTACTATGTATTGTTTTGTGTACCACCTGCTTTACGTATGTTAGTATTTTGATTTGTAGATAACTCAATGAGGTCAACATCAGTATATTATATCATGATCTCTCCAAACCCAGCATGAGAGAGTGAGACACATAGGACAAAGTTATCTGAATACTTTGAAAATTTAAAGCTCGTACCTCTTAGTAGTGAGTAGTGGAGGTTCCAAGGGATGGCAAAGACCTCTACCCTCAAAGTAGGCAACACAATTCAATCAGAAAACTTAGTTTCTACCATATCTTCCTCACTTGTTATCTAGCTTAAATTGCATCAAAATTTTTTGAGAACCCACTATATGCTATGTTGACCAGTTGCTTTTAATTGTCCTTTTGACTGAATTGAAAGACTCCTGGAGAAATGATTGGATCTTGGGAGCTCTAAGCTCATAGATGGACTAACATAATTTATGACAGAGTAGGCTGTTAGGAGATGGAGCTCAGTTGAAACAGGTGGCCGTTGGGGTTGTGTCATCTGAAGCTGTGAAAAACAAACCGTCATTTCCTTTCTGTTCAGTATTTCAGGCATTTCTGTCCCAGCAACGGGAAAGCTGAGAAATACACTAAACTGGTAGCAGATACGTGGGTTGTTGCTGTGATTATAAATGGCTACTTAGTTCAAAAGCCTTTGACATTGGTTTGAGAGAATTTACACAAGTGTTAAGAATCAAGCTAGAGAAAGTCTAAAATGTCATAGAAAGAGCTCGATAAGTGACTCAGGGTAGAGCTCAGATGAGAATACCAACAGACGTGCATACAGTAAAATCCAGGCTCATGAGGTTTCGAATGGGAATTGGACTAAGTACCACTTGAGTTTCTCTGATATTAAATAAATAAATCTGTCTACATTATGTCAGTGTTGTAAAAACTTTGTCTACGGCTGAATTTAAAGGCAATGGACTAATTCTGGGAAAGGTTATTTCAAGGCAATCCAACAGTCTGTGCCATAGATATTACTGGCTGCTTTTGTCCAGATTTGTAGTGAGAATTGGCAGCACAAAACAGAGCTGAGAGATTTTACAAAAATCTCAATTTGTTTTTTCTGGCAGAGTCCAGCTCTGAATTGTTAATCAACAGATTTTTGCAGGTGAGTGTGTTTTTAGGATATGCCCAGTGAAAAGAGGTGTGTCATCCGGCAGGCATGTCTTTATTTAAGTGAAGAGTTGTTGAGTATTGTTGGAGCAGAAAACAAAGTAGAAGCCTGGTCCTTTCAGAGGAAGGCAATAAAAAGCTACCATAAAATATAAAACAATAGAAATTCTGAGATTTATTTCAAGTAGAAGACCCATATAAGGAAGAATATAAGAAGACCCAGAGTGTGGTTTAAATTTCTATAGGCTTTCTGCGGCAAAAAGATGAGGGAAATTATGCAAGCTAGCATCCACTGGAAGATCATTGGTGGAAGAGAATGAGGAAGAGTTTTATATGGCTTAGCCGGAGTTTACCATAGTTGGGACACTAGAGTAGGCCTTCAAATTCAAAGGGCTCTCTGGTCCCAGTGCTCTCTTTTATCAAGTAAATACATATCCTTCATTCTTCCTGCATCTACAGAAGACTAAATATCTCTAGTAACAGAAGAAGCAAACCTGGGGCATTGTGTTATAAAAGATAATGGTGACACATTCATCTAGAGATGATACAGAATAGTAAAGAGAGTATGTTGTAAAATCATAAAATTTAGTAGAACATGGGAAGAACACATTAAGATGACTTTGCTAATTCCCCCTAAATATATGTTAAAGAAACTCCTAATGTAGAACAAAGAACCATCACAAAGTCAATTTAACTTGTAGATATGAATAGTAGTTTTGTTGGTCAAACTCTGACTCTGTAAACAAGGTAATTTGGAATTCAATTTCAATATTTAACTCTGACATGCCTATTTCTATCTAACTTTCTCCCTAGACACATCTCATAAACTTGTTTGCTCCAACAGACACTAGTAACACCTCTGAATAGTATCGTTGGGCTACCTGCATCTCTCTGTCATTCAGTTTTACTGAAAACTCATTTACAAAGGAAAATAATGAAGAAGGAAAGAGACTTCAGACACACTCCACTCCAAATATCTTGTTTGTGAATATTCAGAGCTCACAACATATTGTCAGCTAAGGAAATACAGGCATAAAGCCTACCAAAGAGGGACCAGATATCCACAAACTCCTGGACAGCATAATACCATGTACCAGTGATTTCTACTTAACAGGAGAACTCAATGGGATGATAGACTGGGACAGAAGGGCCTCATCTGTTGATTTCAAGAAGAAGCAGCTCTTACTGCTTGCCTCAAGTAAAGACGGTATGTCTGCCAACTAAGCTTAGAATTATTATCATATAAGCTGGGATTTTGATAATTTAGAATAGGAATTAGAGAAGGAATGAACTTAATTCTGAAGCCTTCCCATTGAGTGAATGTTGGATAAGACAGAGGAATGCTAAGGTATTATAAAAATAGAAATGCTCATATTATAGGGATCTAAAGAGGAATCTGATTAGAGATCAAGATAATTCATCTAAATTTTCTTAGGTACCTTGCCTGGTGTATTGGGATGCTTTCGCATCATAAAAAGATACCAATTATTTTATGTCAATGACATTTTCCAGTTGATCTTTGAGATCTCAGGGTTTCTTGAATAGCAATGATGGCTGAGGTATTTTTTGTCTCATTTCATTACCAAAAGAATTTGGAATAATGTATGACTACTTCAAGCCTAGTAGAGTTTTAAAAAATAAAGAAAAATAGACACTCATTAAAGTCTTTGTTTTAGGCTTATCCTAAAATCATTACCAAAGAAAACAAGGGCTGATACTGAATCTAAAATGAATTCTTTAATGTTTTAGCATGAACCTCAAGTACAAAATTAGTAGTTATGCTAAATATAAGAAAATAAAAGGATACCTAGGTGATGAGTTTTCATTGCAATTCAATGAAAATAACACTAGGAAGATATTCAAGCTAGAAAGAAACAGCAATGTGAGAAAACCAAACTAAAGAATGTTCATAATTAGTAAAAACAGAATCTGCCAAGCCTTAATTTAGGATTATCCTACTTAGTTGTAGTGACCAAAACACAAGTCCCAGGGATCTGTGTTGACAAGGATACCAAAAGCACAGGAGAGTGAGGAAGGGTAGATGTGGCCATACCACCGAACAAAATCACAAATCAGTCTCTGCAAACCCCACTGCCTGAATTTCTGTGATAAAGTACTTTAGCTTTTAAACACCACAGTGTTTGAAAAATACGCTGTGACACTATTAACACCAGGTAGAAGTTTGACTAGCCAGCATCTTGCGATCAAGCACCTATTGGGAGTGGTGAGAAGGGATAAGTAGAATGAGGGCTCAGACAAGAAGAATGGGAACAATTACTCCAGCCCTTCTCTAGAGAAACCTGTGAAATGTCTTGGATTTCTGAGTCCAGAGCTACCTATTACTTGAGGGGCCAATAGAATCTACTCTAAGAAGACGGCAGGCCTTGGAAGAGTCTTCACTGATCACTTGGCCACCAGTTTGCCCATCCAGCGCTGCCCTGAGGAAGCATTCTAAGCTGCATAAGATGTATATTCGTCACCGCAGATACCTCTTCACTAGCGAATTGAAAATTATATCATAAATATTATGATGTAAAGGTAGAGACTCCATCCCTCTGAATTTGGCATTCATTGAAGAACCTCTTAGAACAAACAGAAAGGCTTTCCATTCCATTTGACAAACTCAGACTCAAGAATATCGAAAGCTTACCTACACCCTTGGAAAATCAAATTCGGGTTTAGTTAACGGTTTCCCATGGCTGACGTGGCTACTTAAGGAAAGGTAACGACAGTGCCAAGATGTTTAATTGCTGCTTAATCAGTATTTCTATAGCTCTTGCTAGAAAGAAAGTGAGGAAAAAAACTGTTAAACTAAATGTGAGTGAAATACTAGCGTATCAGCCCTAAGTGAAATATCCTGCTTGTATGCGAGTACTACACCCATACTTGAGTGAAGTTTTTAGGGCACCTGGACATCTGTTTGTTGTGCCAGCCAATCAGAGAGTAGGCGGGACAAAGTTGCTGTGGGCCAGGTAATTAGCATAATGTGTGAGCAAAGGGAGAAGCAATTCAAAAATTTAGTGCAAGTGATTGCTGTTCTGCACTTAACTCTCATATTTCAAGAACAAGCTTTCTTTCAAGCTGAAAAACTTCCTTATAATATTTTTGCACCAAGTTCTAGGATCAGGGCAAGTAATAACATTACCAGAAAATGACTCAGGATTAAGATCATGACCCGGGATTAAAAAGGGTTCATCTGTCTATGTTTCTGCAACTGGCCGTAAAGGTATTAGACCTACAGATATTAGGAGCACTCTGTACTGAGTAATCTAAGCCATCTTCAGCATCACACATCATAGGACAATGTGTCCCAGCTCACCAGGAAATCTTCACTGTCTAACACAGTGACTGCCATATAACGTAGACACATCGAAGAATAAAGGTCTGACTCTAACAGTTAGATACAAGACCGGCCTAGCACCTAGGAATGTACTCTGTTGTTGAAGATGCCTAACTGTTAAGAATGTCTTGATCAAGAGGAACAGATATGCAGAAGCCAGGAGATGGGACTTCATAGGGATGGGCTCATGGTGCTTGTCTACGGGAGCTGATATCTTAGGGACTAATGTTGAAGACAATGTGACCAATTTGGAAAAAACAAATTGGCTTGTGATTCCTTATCTTCACCCAATAGTTTGTATCTTTTATCAGGTTTTAAGAAAAAAAAAGTGTGGCTTTGATATTATATTTTCTTGTTTATTTTTCTGCAACTTCTGTGTGTCAGGAGTGAGAACTATTAAAATAAAAAGAGAAAAAAGTAATGCATTGTGCTAATTTCTTTTGATACATTTGAGATTTGAAGTGCTCTTTGAGCTCTAGTGGACTTCGAGACTCTACTGGATTCTGCTCCACAAAAGGATTTATATTTACTAAGACCTGACACTCAATTCTACCAGAGCATGATTAAGGTATATGATTAATTGTGGTTTTAAAAAAAAGACAGCATTTTTTTTCTTGAATAAACTTCATGGTTCATCATAAAATGATCCTATTGAAGAGCTTTTCACAAAGATGTAACAAGGAAAGAGCGCGCTGAAAGGAAACACTTTGTTTCATCTCTGTCAGATTTTCTGTTACAAGAGTTCAACTGCACTTGAACGATTCTCTCTTGACGCATACTTGTTTCAAAATAGAAAACGAGCTCAGAAATTGCAGATGCGACAGAAAGCTTCAAATCTTCGACTCTCTGAGCTCAGAATGTCTGGTCATCCATTAAGGTCAGGAATATTGTGTATGTAAAGCCATCATTTGCTGCACTGCAAGGCCAAATCTTCCCGTTTGTCTTGCATGATAATCCCTTCAGATGGCTCGACAAATACGATAATAACAAGGGATGTGAAAGGCAAAATAAATTGAAGAATGGTATTCGAAGACCTGGCTGTTTTCAGCACAGGAAGATGCCAGGGAAGAAACTTAAGACTTACTGAGCATATTGTGCCGAGTATTTGTCTTATCTTGTTAACTTAATCATATTCAAATTGGATGTGAAATAGCCTCGATGTGCTGTATACAGATTATGATGCAACTAAATAATGGAAAGATTGTCCCCATATCAAAAAACATAAAAATTGGATTCAACCAAAGAGACATTTTCTGCTTCTATTAATTTGAAACAAAACGCATAATTGTTTTTAAAAAAAAAAAAAAAGTGGAACATTCCCTTACACATAAAATGCTAAGCACAAAGTGGCGAGCGAAGCATAACCTTTGGGAGACCCTTTTAGGCCTGTACTGGGCAAAGCTGTGTAGCAAGTGGTGTTTTTCCTCATATGTGTGCATTTCCCACTTTCCCACTTTCTTATTCTTTGCTCCCCTGTCTTATTCCAGAAAAATGACGCCCATCCTGCTGACTGATGAAGGCTTTTCCACTTCAAGCCTTTCCTTGGGTGTGACATACAATAGCTTTTGTTTAAGCACTTTCAGATTTCCAGATACCCTGGGGAGAAAATTAGGGAGCAGAATTGCTCTTGTAATTGCACAAAATAACAACCTGAGCCCAAGCTTAGGGTGCTACCATCAGACTCTCCCAAGGCAGGGACAGATGAAAGGGTAGCAGCAAGAAAAGCCCAGTCTGTGCAAACTGACCTGTCTAGCTGCAATTGCCAGGTGGGTCCCCCTCTTCCTCCTCCTGTAGCCAGCTCTTCAGACTACATCCCCACGCTCCACCTCTGCGTCTCAATTTCTCCAGCCGCAGCCCATCAAGCAGCAAATTCTCTCAAAAGCTTTTTTAAAAATATAGGCTTCTCATCAGATCACTTTTCTTTCATCTCTACCTCATCACCTTGCTCAAACTTTTCTTCCCCTGGAAGATACAAGAGCCTCTTAAACAACCTTCTAGCTGCTAGTTTTCTATTATTTATTTTTATATGTCATCAGAGTGATTTTTTGGGGGCATTTAAACAGATCAAGTTACTCTAATGGTTAAAACCTTCCTATGTTTTGGGGTTTTTTTTTCTCAATAATCTAGGGATGTAGTATTTTCTCCTTTTTCTGAATGTCCCTATGAAACCAGGATTCTGGCTCCTCTGCTCTCCAGTCAGAAAAACAGCCTCCAGACCCGAGGAGCCTGCCCTCTTAGAAATGTTGACGCATTTTTTTCCCCCCTCAGAGTACCTTTACAAGGTACCTTTTCTGCCTGGGTGACCGTTCCTCTTGAATTTCACAACTCACACTTACTTTACTAAATGTTTGTTCAAATACACCTGTTCAGAAAAACTATCCTGCTCATCTAATGTAAAATGATCCCTTGGTCTCACTTTCTTCCTACTCGTATAACCTCATTTTTTCTCTTCCCTTTACTACATTTACAATTATCTCGAATCATAACAGCCCCTTGATTTAACTTATTCCTTATTTATTTTTCCTATTGAATGTAGATATCTTCAAGGCAAGAAATGTGTGTTAGTTTCATAGTGACGAAAATATAACATACATATTTTTACACTCATTAAAAGGTAAATATACTCATTTTATAACCCATTAGATGTATATTTATTGACATCAATGAGAAAAACTCAATCATATGTAATTTATATATAAATAAATAAAATACACAGGAAGATTCTTATTTAAGAAACACTTTTTAAAGAACTCTGAAGTACATATTTAAGTAAATTATACCTAAGAATTATTCTAAGTTTAGATTACTTTCACATGCGTACATTTCTGCATTCCGTCTTCAGCTTACTTTAATCACTTGGAAAATACGTCTTCATTTTGTCCTTTTTTATGTTAAGTGGGGCCTTTGAGACTAGGAAGAGATCCTGTGATTTCAGCATAACTTTTTGCTTATTGTGAGAGAAACTTCATACATCATACTAGCTCACTAGTTTTTTTCTTTATATTTCTTAGACATAATTCTTCCAATTAATTTTTGATAGTGCATAAAAGAAAACAGCCCCTCTTGAAGTCCTAAAAATTGAAAGGACCGTGACACCACATCCAGATTCCGTCAGCAATAACTTCTTGGCTTACTGCAACACTTCCAAAAGAAAAAAAAAAAAAAAAGACTAGAGTTGTATATCCATTGACCTTGGCTTCATTAGTAGTGATCTTCAGAAGAGCTTTCTATTCAATTAAAGTACACCTATGACAAAGCAGTTCATGCTGTTTAGCTTTACTTTATGCCAGCAAGATGTTAAGTTCTCTATGTACATTATGTAAAAGTTGCAACCACCACCCTCCTCCCTCATTCTCCCCCTTGCAACTTACTGTCTACGTCAGGAGAACTTGCGAATTTAGAGTTTCAGGACTTACAGAATGACCTGTCCACTTTCAATAACAAATACAAAAAACAAAAACAAATTAGGTTTTCAAATTCTACACTGGTTGACCTGTCCACTTTCAATAACAAATACAAAAAACAAAAACAAATTAGGTTTTCAAATTCTACACTGGTTCGCTTTACCATCTCACCTTCCTAAACATTTCTATTGTGATGTTTACTCAATTCTGATTAAATTCCTCCTTAAATCAAACTTCAAACTCTTGTAAATCTGATTTTTGCCCTACTGGTGATGTGACCCTACTCCATTTCTTTGGAAATGATGCTCCTCTTTCTTACAGAATCAATGAATTCAGCTATATCTTATCAAGAACTTTTGTTGACCATATTTGGGGAGCTAGTATTGGAAATCATTATACTCGAATCAAATGCAATGTAATTATAAGTCGTATTTAAGATAAGGAGGCATTAAAAGGTTCATAAGTGTTTCTTAACCTTTTGGATCATAGGATTAGTAAGCAACACAGCTAGAACTTAAACTTGGGTGGTTTGGTTCTGGAATGTATTTTCCCAACCACATAATAGGCTCCTCAACCCTTGGCAATCACACAGCAAGTCTGAAAGAGTGAACTGGCCAGCTGAAACCAGCTAGTTCTTTATTCAAATATAATAATTAATATCCTAGAGATTTTAACTCCAAATTTAATTCCCTTTAAAAATTGTATTTGCATTGTATTAACCATAGACTTAGTAACAAAACATCGAATCAGAATCCTGAATGGGATTTCCTAATTGTAATGTTGCCTAAATTTGTTTGGCCAGGGAAACTTGAGCTAGTTCCACATCCAACACGAAGCACTTCACCTGCCTCCGGCTGTCCTTGGCTAGTGCCCCCTTTTCTGCACCAGCCTTTGTACTGGCACGGGTCTGCATTACTATCATCACCACCAACGGCCACCAGATCATTTTGCCCACAGGGGAAGTGGGACTATCCAGGAGAATGGAGAGCCCTCAGCAAAATTAACAATTCAGGCTACTTGACTCCGTCAGTGTTTCTCAACGGTGGTTCTCAACCATTTTGACATCGGGGACCAGTTTAGTTGAAGACCATTCTTGCAGGGAAAGGGAGAGGTCATAGTGGTATGCAGTAGGTTGCTGGAGGACAGCTTTGAGATAGCGGGCAACAGCAGGAGGGGAGCAGGGAGCAAAGCTTCTCCAGTCAGATCAACGGCGATGGCATTAGAGCGCAATAGGAGCGTGCTACCAGGAGGTGGCGCTTTAACAGCTGCTCACTGCTCCTCAGTGCTGGTGGCTGGGTCATTCCACGGTCATAGACCAGTACAGGTATGTGGCCTGGTAGTTGGGGACCGTGTCCTAGAGAATATTAAACTTTCCATCTTTGTTCCCCCTGCTGAAGGTGACTCAAGAGACTGTGAAAGATTTGGGCTGAAGGTAGTCTTCTACCTTCATTTTGGGTGAGAAAACACATACAAAAGAAAACACGAATAAAAGGCTAGAGCTCCCCTTCACCTGACAGGACCATCTCAGATTCCGAGCTCTAGGATTCATGGTAACTGAAGCACCAACCAACCATTATATTGTCTCTGTCATTTAGTGAAGGGCTATTAACCGGAAAAAAAAAAAAATTATGAAGCTTATTTTCACATACGCTTGTGTGGACGAAGCTCGTTTTTTGAGGCAAAGACACGACATGTTAGAGCATGAGTCTTTCCTCATTGACTGAACCTCTATTAGCCCAACAGTTAGGTTTCTAAAAATTTTTGATTCTTCTATGCAATGCTGCATAGATATGCTTGTTCCTTCTGCCTATGCACATAAGTTCTCTTTATTATATGCCTTGAAATAAAATTGCAGTCATAGCATATAATAATTTTCAATTTTGTTATAACTAGGATGTAGACTTCCAGAATGACTGGATCAATTTAAATAATTCAATGTATGTAATTTTACCACAAAATGTTATTAAGATATGTTCTGAGGTACTTATATAAGTCTATTTTATTACAAGATTTTATGGACACTTAAGAAAGGTGCATTATTACATTTATGAAAAGATACTGGTAGTTCAATCTTGGAGTAGGAAGAGTACTGGATACAGGTTAAGAAGAGGCAATTTCTTCTCTGTGCTAATAATAATGCTAATGGAAAGGAAAGGCTGTAACTAAGAAGATCTTCCGACTGTAATTTATTTTGAAACCTAGAATGACTGCCATTGTCATTCATTCTCCTTTTCTTAACTTCTTTTAATGAAATATTCATTTTCACTGTATTTTCTAAACAGGATTTTTATCCTACAAGCTTAATTACCAAAGCCAAATAATAATGTATTCTATGATATTTTTGCTCATTCTTACATGAACAAAAAAATAAATATACTTATTTCTTCTTCAATAATTGGCCACATTCCATTGTTAGCTATTGTAAAAGTGAAATGAATGGCGACTAAGTTTACTTTATTGTCAATATATTGATGCTTTGCTGAAACACAAAGTAGCTGTTGGTCATACCACCTAAAGGACCAGCCCAAGCAGGTGTACAAAGACACATGTAAACTCATATTTTTCATGATGTCTTTCACTCTGAGGGACTGTAGATAATTAGAAAAATGGATAAGATAAAAATAGTGTATGGCATAAAATACTCCATAGCAGTCAGAAGCAATGAACTAAGAGTATACAATAAAAAATAAATTATTAAGCTCCTGGAGTAAAACAAAACAAAATCAAATAAGCAAACACAATCTATAACATTATATCACTGCGTAACAGTTAAGCATATATTTACATACACCACATAATTTCAAACATAAATATGCAAGAAGAAAAATCAGATGCATGATCTTGGTGTCTGGAGAGAAAATAATAATAAAAAAGAAAAGGGATCTTAGATGAAAGAGTAAACGTAAAACAGAAATCAGACAAACACAACATACACCTTAAGCGAAATAGTAAAGTTTGGGAGAGGCATTTTAAATTACTTGTCATTTTTATGAGCAACAATGTAAGATCGCAATTTCTACAGGAAATCTGTTCATGCTTTACAACACAGAATCTGAGCACTGTCACCATCTTTTCTCCCCTACTGTTACCATCTTGTTACCACGAGGTTCAGGCACCAGGGGCTGAACTCCAGCATCCTGCAGGCTACAAATAATAAATGAGTTGTGCTCACGATGGTCAAGGGAGACAGCTGCGAAGTCTACGGAAGCAAGAACACACCAGGAGTTGGTGGGCCCATGTTGGCAAAAGAATACAGCATGGCCTGAGCATAGGCTGGGGCTTGTTCAGGTTTAAACCCTTTCTCCCAGCTCCATGACGCCTCTCATAATTTACTCCCTTTCATACATGAGGGGCAGTCCATATGTATGAACCTCAATGAGATCCAATAAAAGAGGGTTATTAACAGACCTGCACTGGGGTCCCACTTGGAATTTCCCCAGACCAGCTTTGGGGTCTTTTTCTTATTTTGACCTCTCCTTACCACTCTTGTGGTAGTCACTGGGTGGAGATGGATCTTGGCCCTGGGGCGTTGCCCAGGTTTGGTTGAACGCAGGGGAGAGATATGGGAATAGGAGGTCTTGCAGCAAATGGAGTGGAAAGGTCCCTACGGAGGGGAAAGGCCTCATAACCCCAGTTACGCTCTTCTAATTGCTTCCAGCCTTCCTTCCTTCTAGTCTTTTGTCCCCCAAAAGAGAAACTATTATCAGATCACATGGCTCATTTGCTCAAAATAGTCCAATTTTACCAGAGTAAAATTCCAACTCCTCGACTTGCCCACAAGAATCTCGCTTATCCTGCCTCACGTTTCTACCCCTGCTCGTCTTGCTCCACCAACAGTGAGCTCCGTGCTCCCCCTGTGTGTGCGCAATGTGTCCGAGTTCAGCGCCGTTGCTCTTGTTAGTACCCCGTCACGGTACCCCGCCATTACTTGGCTCGTCCCTCCTCTTCTTTTTGTTTATCTCTGCAACTGCTACCCTGCATCCTCATTCACTCTCATTTTGATCTGTTTCTTTCTAGACAAGGGTATTTAGTAGTTCTTGACTATTATTAATGTTTTTATTCATATCTCTCACTAAGATGCATGAGAGAATACTGATCTTTTATGAAATACTGAACAATATTCGGCTTGAGTTTTTGGTCATAGCTACTGAATGAGTTACTCACTGACATTTGAACTGACCGATAAAGTACAACAGAAAATAATAATCATGGAAGGTAATAACAGTACAATATGTACTATTTTAAAACTTAATATGTAACCTAGTTGAGGTGGACTGAATTGTGTGTCTCTGTCCCCAGTTTTTATTTTGAATACTTAGCCATTAGTGTAACAGCACATGGAGTGAAACTTTGGGAGATAATTCCCTTTACATGTGCTAACAGAGGTGGGGCTGTTAGGATAGGATTCATGTCTTCATAAGGAGGATGACAGATCACAGAGCTCTCTGTACCAGGCGAAACCCCAAGTGGGAGGCCACCTTCTGAAAGTTAGAAAGAGCCTTTTCTACAGAATTGATTTGGTTAGCATTTGGACCTCGGAATTCCCAGGCTCCAAAAATATAAGTAAATTCATGTTTAAACCATGCAGTCTATGCTATTTTGTTATATTAGCTCATATTGACTAATTAAAGATTCATTCCTCCTTTTTGCTTTCTTTTTAGCAAAGAAAAGTGAGCCTTTAGTTTCAATCCTTGCCTAAAAGCTCTTCAACTGGCACAAGTCAGTTCCGAGGACCGCAGTCTTGGATTATCTGTGACCCCTGGAATTGACTGCCTGGAATCTTCCAATGTGTTTTCAGAATTTATCATTTTTACCCTAAAGTCTGTTATTTAATTCTAGATTACAACTCTCTGAAAGATCCTTCTGTGAAAATAGAAAATGTGTGAAATTTTAGGTGGATGGTCTCACTTTTAATGAAACATTGAGCTTATGTAAATACAACCTGTAAAAAATTGCACCTTCTTGATACATTTTAATTGGATAGACTTTTAAAAGGGGGGAGAGTTGATAAAACAAAAAAAGACCTCCCAAGCCTAACTATGTTTGAATCAAACAGCTGCAAATCAGTCATGAACCATGAGACTTACTATAAAGCCATAACTTCATACAGGATATAAAACAAGATGGGTTTACCGATGGGAATGAATCAAAATGTTCTTCAAGGACTGGTTCCACTGGAGAATTAGCTCTTCATAAAACATACTTTGGTAAATGGATACCTGGTGAAAAGATTATGCTATATATTATGTCCTTAGTCACAGGCCTTTCTGGAAAGAACAAGAAATTGTTACATTGTATTGTCTTATAACTTTACTAAAGCCACAATGGGACCACAATGCTCTCCTTCGGGAACATAAGAAGGATCAGGTTGGTAGGGAGAACACCTAGGTGAGGTCTCTTCACTGCAAGCACTGCGAAACTGTTGGGACTGATCTTTCTTAGCTTCTTCTTGAATGCCAAGGGTGTAATAATGACATTCTATGACATATAATAACTATAGGATTCAGGCTAATATTTCTGGCACATTTTAAAGGAGGCTTAAAGCAGTGCATAAAAGTAAGCATCGTTACGCTGGTAAGAGATCTAAAAGACCTTCCTAAAAAAACTGAGAAAAATAGATTTCCAATTCTCTACAGTTAATTTTTAAAATAGCTTTCTTCTTCATGAGTTACCTTCCTTGGCTAGTTAGGTCAATAATAAGTGTATTAAGTATTTACTAAATTACACTTTCACTTCCTGCCATGTGACTCCAGAGGGTGCATCTCGTGAACTCATAACCCTACGCTCTTTAATTAGCCTCTAGATATTTTCAAGGGTTTTAGGTGGACACAATAAGAGACAGTACCAAATGAATATTAAATTTGGAACACGACAATGTGTGACGAGCACAGCTGTGATTTTCTGCTGCATGTCCTTAATATCCAAATTTATATATGCTTGGCTTAAAAGTTTCACATTATTCTCAGTCTTTGAAAATTTGCCAACACCTAGTCCACACAACCTATCTGAACCCAAGAAGCTAAACAGAAAATTACCCTGGATGTGGCATTACATCTTTACCCGCAAGCCCTGAGTTTCTGTACCTGTGAAGCTATAAGATCTTACCAATTCTAGAGCCTCCTATGCCTGCTTTTCTATAGCTGTTCATTACTGGAAAGTTATTTTATGTATACCACTCAAAAATGTGTACTCATTTGGTTTTCTTCACTTTGCTCCATACCTCTGGGGTCAGATGTCATACAATATCACACTATACATATCTGTTTTCTATTGTCTCACATCATCACCCAGGTCTGGAATTAGCTTAATCTTCTGGTTGGGAATACGGGTTTTGCATTTACAGTATCAAAAAATCCTGATTCACTTATTAATTTGTTTGCTTAGGTTCCTCATGACTGAATTTTCTTACTGCAGCTTATAGGGTTAGTGTAATAAATAAATAAAGTAACCATTTTATAGGAGAATATCTACCTTAAAGAATTGCTAAGTATAAACTAATTACTTTGCCACACCCCAAATGGCCTTGATTTAGATACAGTTACTTTTGAAATGTATTATTACTACTTCGCTCTATCACAAAACACCAGTTGTGTGATTATTAAACAAATTGTGAAAGACACAACAAAAGTTTTCAAAAATCACTTTGGTTTTATAAGGGAACTCACGCACACTGTACTTTTCATATTTGCTTGTGTTTTTGTTTCTATATCGTTAACAAATTTATATTAATTTAACACTTGCTGTCAAAATTTGGACATCTGGACACTTTAGTGAGAGACACTTGGACATTTTAGTGCAACGTTTATATTCTGGCCATGAAACTTTGCCTGTAATATTATTTCAAGATTATAGCTCTTGTTTTCTTTTATATTTTTTACTCTAGGTTATAAACTCATCTGAAATAGGTGCTAAGTTTATCAACTACTTTTCTTCTCCAAAGATGAACATCAATTATTCTTATAAGCTTTTAAAATTAATTTGTGAGAAAAGTTCAGTGAGGTTGAACTGAGTACTGTTAGCTTTATAATTAATATGAATGTATAGTTATCTACTTCAAATCTCTGTGTGCCTTCTTTCTGATAATCCCAACTTATAAACTTGTTCAGGGTTCCTCGATGGAAAGCTACTTTGAGGCAATTATACATATTTATTCTATAACAAGTAACTCTATGGAAATAACACCATCTTAAATGAATAGCCATTCCAAAATCAAAATAAATACACAAAAGTTTTATTTTTTAATTGATGAAAAATCTAGACTAGCATCTGGGAGTAAACGCTAGGTAACCATTTGGGGCCGTACAGAAGTGGTTTAAGGAAGAAACTTGTCAAGAAGCCTATTTCCAACAACACGTATTTATTAAGCTTCTATTAGATTCCAGATCTGATATTAAATACATGAATGAAGAGTGAGGCAGATCTCTATCTTTATGGAAGTGTCAGTATAAATAAAGAGAAAAACAGAATTGAGCATTTTCTAAGAAGATGTAACATATTCATTATATAATCTCTATGTACAAAATCTTGCTCTGAAATTTTGGATGCAGTAGGAATTGTAATACATCTCTTAGTTAAGGAATTAAGGATGTAATGAAAGAGATAGACACCCGAGGCAACTGTCATTTTGATATCATTACCCTGTAAACTTCTACAAATGCCTTGTACATGTCTGATGCTTCGCTAAATCACTGAAATGGATTCCTGATCTGTTGAGTGAAAATTATTTCTTATTGTTTTCTAGTATACAGTTGGACTGAGACCCAGAAAACTGCAGCTGTGGTTGTAATTTACCAGATTCAACAGCCAAGAAAGAAACCACAGAGCTTTCTAGTTTTTAATAATACAGATGTTAATCTAAAGCCTATGCGATCAATTATCAAAATCTTATAGTTCTCCAAAAGTCCCATTCATAAACCCTTAAATCAAAAGTTTATGACTTTTCTTGCAACTAGCAGAAAGATGAAGTCATAGGAAAACCAAAATCCACCGAAAGATTGATGTCTAATGAGAACACAATCTAGGTCATTGAGAAATTAGCCAAGGTGGCAGGTGAATGATTAGAAGCCCAGTGTGGAAAAGTCAGGGAAAACATGAGTGGTCCTAGCAGGTGGGGCATCTGCTTTCTTCTGTAGGCTCTTGAATCATCAATTTTTGAGTGCTTAGAGAAAATACTATAAAGTCAAGATATTGTCCCTTGTTATCCATACCACAAAGGGGATAGAAGTCTCCACCCTGGTGCTGTGTCCTTATCAAAGAAAAATATTAATCATTATCATCTCCTGGAGTGATTAAAGATTATTATAGTTGAAGAGGAAAAAAGACAGCTAACTAAATAACCGCAATTGTAAACAAAACCTCTTCTTGTTAGAGGATCACAGGGTCCAAAAAAGATGCTGGAGGAAAAGCAAAAATATCGAGAAAGCCACACAACCGTGCCTGTAGAGCACAACGCTTGTCTAAGACCAAGGATTCAGCAAAATAGAAGAAAATGCTTTCCTCCTCATTGCCCTCCAGTGCACAGCTAAAAAGCACTTAGTAACACACAACATCGGCACGCACTGGGGACAGAGCACTGAGAAGACGTAAGAGTGTGGAAGAGGATGCTTAGCAAAGAACAGCAAATAAAAGATTTAAAGCAGAGAGAGGAGCTGACATTTGCCAAAACAGACTCAACCTTAAACACAAGTTCTTACTAAGGAAAATCAAAGCTGGTAGGGGACCATATAAAAACATCACACTCTATTCCAAACTAGCTTAACTTTTAACTAGATTTACTTAGAATCCGGAACTATAGGCAGAGCTGAATAAAACAGGCCTATATTCAGCCATGAAAACTATTTCTCTTGGGATCTATTATTCTATTTGTTTTTCTTTTCATTTCTGCAATCAATAAAACGTCCGAGGCACACAAAAGGGCAAAAACCCCAATACATTCTCAAATGCAAATTAGATTCAGATATGAGACAGAGGTTAGAACTATTCAACAGAGAGTTTAAAATTATGATGATTAATATGCTAAATGCTTTAATAAAAGGGTTGGCAAACTATGGCCTTCAGGCCAGATTTAGCTGACAACACGCTTTTGTATGAACCATGAGCTAAGAATAGACTATAGATCTTTAAATATTTGGGAAAAAATTCAAGAGAAGAATGGTTATTCAACTCATGTGAACGCTGCATAAATTTTAAAGTTCAGTGGGCCTACAATCAAAATCTAGTAAAATATCACTCTGAATTATTGTATACTTTTACATTTTTAATTCTAAATAAGATTTTTCTAAGACATTTATTCACACTAACAGTTTAAAAGTAGATGATTCCATTGGAAAATTAAACAGTAAAAAGTGGAACAGCAACTCCTTCTTCACCTGCACATAAAAAAGTTCCATATCTCATAGACATTATAGAAAGGTTTTCTCTCCAACATCCAAGGAAAAGTACATTTCTATGATATATTAGTTGTTCTAGGGAAGAGAGACAGACAGAGACAGAGAAAGACAAGTGCGAGAAAGACATACACAGAGAGAGATTCCCTTTATTTTGTAAGGCTAAATAAATAACTGAAATCCAAAACAGATAACAAAAAGATACACAAAAAAAATTATTTATAGGCATAAATGCAGAAATTCTAAATTAAGTATAGACCAATTTAAGACCTCATTAAACAGTAATATATCAACGTTGAACTTCAGAGCTCATTTCAAGGACACAAGGAACACTTGAGCAATAAAGAATATATTAATGTATTTTTTAGTAAAGAATGGAAAGAAAAAATGTGATTAACACAGTAGACTCAAAGAGAAATTAATGTTTCATCATTTTCTCTTTTTTTTTCAAGTTACAGCTTAGAAAACTGGACATATAGACTTAAGGCAAGTTTCTAAATTTAAAAAAGTTATAAATTAAGACCTGTAACAGACTCCTATTCCACATGGGCCATTTTATGTTATAAGACTGTGAAGCTGGCAAGTTTGGTAAAACAACTACTGCTCACGACAGTTTCTGAAGATCTATGATTGCAATAGGACAGAAACGCAAAAATTCAAACAAAAGTAAAGAAGTAATATGGAAAATTTACTAGAAATATTACAAAACTTGGTCACCAATGGAGACAATTCAGCAGAATCAACAGATGAATTATATAAACAGGACTGTGCAAGGTCAAATTACAAAAACCAAAATATATCTGTATAGGCCACAAATTTCTAATCTAGTTGAAAATATGATGTAATTTACAATAGAGTGAAAAAATAAACATATCAGAATACACCAGACTTTATGGGTAAACTTTGGACATGTACTGTTAATTTACATAAAGAAAATCTTTAATGGGAAAACTACTTCATAAATGAAACAGATGCGTCAGTGTTATAAAAATACTGATTTTTACTAAATAAATCCACAAATTTGATTCAATTTCAGATTTATAAAACTCACCATCTCTGGCCACTTCTTTGGTTTGTACGAAATGAAGACAAATTTTAAAATAAAATCATGAACGTGAAGTCCATTATTTTAATATTACAAATATTCTGAAGATCAAAATATTGAACGAATTGTATTAAGAAAATAGAGCAATGATGGACATTAGGGGACCCTCTCAAGACACATGAGATGAGGAAATGACAGAGTTAACATAGCACAAACCCAAGGGTAAATGATAGACTAAGTATGTATGTACGTATGTGTGTGTGTATGTATGTGTGTATGTATGTAGATGCTTCGTGGAACTGAAGATAAGCTCAGGGATCTCACACTGAGTCCACTTTTGGTCTTGATTTTGGGACAAGATCTAAGTTGTTATGTTGCCAAGGCTGGGCTTGATCTTGCTCTTGTCACCTCAGCCTCTCAGAGTACTAAGATGGCAGGCACATCTAATAACGCATGTTTAGTTGACAGCATTGTGAAGACTGAATCCATACATCAACAAAAATATAGTTTCATTCATATTTTCTGTAACGGCAAGAGGGAGCTAAAAGTACAAAGTTGATAGGAAAAAAAAAAACCATTAAGTTGTGTCACTAACTTCCTGGGGTAGACTGAATTCTTAAAATGATATCACAAAAAACATGCAGAAACTATTGACTCATACACAGAATATTCAATGAAATATTGAAAGTCACTATGAGAACCATGGTGCACACACGCCTGCCTTTGCCTCCCTTTTCCCAACCACACACAGATAACTGAAACTAGACAATTCAGAGAGCAAAAAATCTAAATGACAAGGAAGTGCCTGAAAACATGTTGTTTCTCAGTACTCACCGAAGAAATAGTAACCAATAAAACATATCACATCAATAAATACTGTAAATAAATTATCAATTATTGAAATTACTAATAGGGTAGTAGCAAATAAGGAAGGTCGTAGACTTGTGACGGCAATCCTTAACATTAAGTATTTATACAACCTGTCAATTAAGATTGCACCACATGTAAAATCAAACATTTGTCATTTAGTGGACAAGTAAGAGATTTTCCACAAACGTTATTTGTGTTAGGAAACCAGAGGTCTTCTAGGGTGATTAAAACAGAAATTATGATAGGTGTACCTATAAAAAAATTACAGGTATATACCATAATATGAATAGATTTCCAAAGTGTAATTTTGAGTAGAAAAGTTATGGTAAGAAAAATACATAATGCACAAACACACACTCAACACACATTTCAAGCACACATACTTAAAAAAACACTGAATGTTTTTTCAAAGACAACGCATAGCTTAGCATTTATAGCAATTTAAATTTATGGTGTAATTTAAAGAAAATGCGGGAAATCTTGGGTTGGAAAGGAAAACATAAAGAGAATAAAGAAAAGGTAGTGAAAAAAACCTGCATTCAGCTAACTGTAACTGAGACACAGAGAAGAAACCCTTGCTACCGGGTCTTCCTCCTTGGCTAACCCTCCCAGGTAATTTAAGCTGGGTCTCCACCAGCTGATACTAACAGGAAATAAAATTTGGTCATTAAGATGTTCTGCCTATTCCTGATTTTTCCCAGACTCCCTGTATTTTTGTAGCCACACAAAGTTGTACAGCTTTTCTGGATGCTGGCAAGGGATGGTCCCTGACGCATTTTAGCTTGTCACCTTCATAAAAGCTAGACTTCAGTTACTGCTGGAATACTGTCCCTCTGGACAGGTGGCAGCACCACCTGCCTTCTGCTGCCCCCCTTCCCATCAGTGGTACTTAGAGTGGCATGGCCAATACCTTCCTCCTGCAAGGCCAGGCTCTCCTAACTGGCCACTCCAGCACCTCCAGCCTTCCAACTGACTTCCGTTACTTCTTCCAAGGTGGCCCACGACAGCAACAAAAAAGAACTGGCCCTTGGAGTTATCAATAACCTGAACCACAGAACACAAAAACCCACGTCTCCTTACAGAAAAGAAATGGTGGTGTGGAAAACAGAAAGAAAGCCATTATTTTATACAGGTCTACCTCAGCCTACCAGAACCTAGCACAAATTAATGTTGTGAAGGGTCAACTAAGCACAGGTTTGAAGCAGGCTTCTTTATTTGAGGACATCTCATATCATACCATATTATTCATTATGTTTAAAAAACGTGCCTATTTCCCAGGGTATCTATACATGAAGGTTTGCACATGTGTCTTTAGATATTTTTCTCAGAGCATATTGTAAAACACTGTTGGTCCAATTTGACAAAGTAGCTGTTTTACTTGATTAGACGTCGTCGTTCTGGCTAACTCCGATACAGAGCCTGAGCCACACACAACTATCTTTGTTCATCCAGGATTCTTTCAAGGCCGGGAAAGAACTGCACTTCCAGTGTCTTTCCTATAATGTGCATTTTCACGGTGAAACAATTATATCTTCCAGTTTTTTCAGATACAGCAGGAGAAATTGAATTCCGCCACATGGCTAACGAGGAATCGATAATATTTGATCTTAGGCAATTCACTGGTGATTTGCTCAATTAGCTCTCATAAAAGCCTGCTATTCGCTCTGTAGGAAGGAGAGTCATTCTGTACTGGCTCCAATTCACAGGTAACAGCAAGCTTTTATTTTCCTTACTATAATATTTTCTGGTAATATTAATGACATTATGCTAATAATTATGAGTAATAAAGCGTTATGAAATAACTCTTATAACTTTCTTGAAGGCATTAGAGGAATTTAGTCACCAACTTCTCCATCTCTGCATACTGTATGACCCATGTTAGCAACATGTTTAAAGAGAAGCAAGGTCAAAATGGAAGTAAGTATTTTTTAATTTGACTTGTTTGGCGATGATAATTTATGTTTACATAGCATATCTGTTTATGCACAGTGAATTTTACTAGAACCCCAGACTGGAGTAAAGTAGAGCTTAACAGCAAAGAAAAATATGTAAGCAAAACATCGGAATACTTCACACACACACACACACACACACACACACACACACACACACACACACCAGTCTTTATTAAACATGAAGAGCCAGGTCCAATGAGAAGATTGCAAGCTTTCATTTCCACCAGAATACATGCACAAAATGGAGCAAAGCACATGACTGGAATGGCTAAAAACTAAATTTTACCTACCCACTAATGAGGTAAGAATAAATTGTAGTATATCTATATATTGGAATATTCTACAACAATAAAATGAATGAATTACAGATACAAGTAGCAACTTGTGAGATAAACCAGACACACCTATCTGTGCGGACGTATATGTATTAATATAATGCAATTTGTATAGGCATACACAGATGAATTATAGTGTTGGAAGTTAAAGCACAATATGACTTCAGAAGAAAAGGGAAATGATTTACTGGAGTTGAGACTGCAAAGTATCTTTAGGAATGTCAACAATATTTTCTTTTAAAACCTCATGTACGTGCACATCGCGAGTAAAACATTCTCCTGTACATTCATTTTGTTCAGTTTTTCCATGAAAACCATATTTTTAGAAAGTGTTCAAGCAACCCCTTCCAGAAAGTGAGGGGAGGAGAGTGAAAGACAGGAAGAGAGAGAGAGAGAGAGAGAGAAAGACAGAGAGAGAGAGAAAACAAGATTTGGGAAACTGAAGATTTCAAATCAAGTCTTAGGAAAAGGAATCATTTAACTCTTAGAATCTAAGCTTCCTCATTTAGGAAATGAAAATGTTATTATTAATGAAAATTCTGTCATACGATTTTTATTTTGTATTTTTACTCAGTTTTCATTGGTTATTCTGAGCGCTTCATTTTGGCAGATTCATACCTGCACATAACATATGTGGATCTTTTCTCACTCTCCTTGCTCTAAACTCCCTCTGGTTTCACATTTCTGAAGGGATTTCAGTGTACACAGGACTTAATGCCTTTTCCTGAGTCGAATTTCCATAAAACTAATCAAAGTTAATTCCTTCCTTCTTAACTTTTAACATACGATTTCTGGAGAATACTTAAGAACTCTGTACCCTTCAGGTAAGAGAACACTGGTTCCACAACTCGGTCATCTCAAAAATGGCATTTCTAAGCAAGCAGGGAAAATAATCTTCAATACATGTTTAAACATTTTTAAATAATTATAAAGATTTATTGTATAGAAGTTATTGCCAACAGGGGAAGCGTCAGCCAATCACAGGACAAGCACAAAGAAGACACTTGATTGCTAAATCATGCAGATTAAGAAATTTTGGATGAAAACTCAGTTTGATTCAGAGATAAATATGATATTAATCAATCCATTTGGTTCCTGGCTTAACTATATCAATGATCTAAGATTTCGGGAATTGACTTGGATAAATATTTTAACTCCCAAGAAAATGTGCCCTTTTTGTATGTTCACAACATACAGTGACATTTACATTAAGAGGGGGTTGTTCTGAATTAGGATGGGTTAACATGGAAAGGGGCATTAATTAACCTATGAATTCAGCCACAAGATATCTTCTAATCACCAACATTGTGTTGAGTCACAATTCATGTTTGCTTTGGTGACACTAACTATTATTAATATACGCCTAAACATGGTGTTAGTCCACACATGGACTTTCCTGTGGTCTCTGTCCTTAAATAAAACTTAAAAAAACTATAGTATACCTGGGCTCAATATACTTTTTGGAAAGTAGTCTCTGATACTTCTGGTTAAAAAGAAACACAGGTAACACTTCTGTTTTCATTTCCAAAAGAAATTGATTTGCAAACATACACAATCTGAAGGTAGAACTGACTTAGGTCAGATTACTAAAGCAAACTATCATTTTAAACCAGTTCAACTAACATTTGTTCAAGGAGGGAAAAAAAAGTAGGAAAAGGATTAAAATGCAAATATGAAAGGCTCTATTTATATATGCATATTAAGCAAAGTGTTATAGTATATATGGCAAAATTGAGACAGCTTTGTAGTCTCAATATATCTAAACATATTTTGGAAAGTTTTGTCTTCTTTGAGGTAGACACGGAACATTAAGCCAAACTTCATCTGTTTTGATTTTAGCATTATGTTTCCTGTGAGGATTAGAGAGTTACAAGGCCATAATAATGGCCCATTTCAGAATCTTTTTATATTCCTCATAACCCTAAATATCTCCAAATAATCAAACTGCTCTGACTCATCTCAATACTTTGGAAAGAAGAGATTCCATCACTAGTAACTCTCACTTAAATTTTTTATTGGCTTATGCAACGTCGTAAAGATGGCGTCAAATAGTTGTTAGGCTCTGGAGTCAGACTACGGAGTCCAATGTACACTCTCTTAGCAACAGTGAGCTGCAGGCAGTTAGTTTCTTATCTCCTAACCGGTTTATGTATCTGTATACTAGAGTTTAACCCTAATGCATGAATTTATGATGGTGTTTTCCTTGTAGAACTCAGAATGACACGAGAAACATAAATATGAATTCTTAAGTCAAACAGCTCTGACATCAGAAGTTCAGAGCTTCGTGTTGGGTAAATCTAAAAGCTGTTTTCCCAGATAATCTGGGTCTGGTCCAACAGTGTTCTTTATTTAAGTAATTTATTTCAAGATAAATTTAAACCTACAGAGGAACTGCAACAGTAGTAGAGGGTTTTTACATACACAACGTACAATTTGCACTAGTGTTCATGTACTGACTAACCAGAGTTCATTTAGGAAAACCAAGACGTTAGCATTTGGCTACTTTTAACTATAATCTTTACTCGATAACATCATCTTTTTCACTAACACTCTTTTTGATGTTTTAGTGTCAAACACAGAAATGTTTAGTTGTTAGGTCTTTTTTGTTTGTATCCTCCAAATTATAACCATTACTCAGGTTTTTTTTTTTAATCTTTCATCTCTCCAATGATTTTTCAGAGAACAGAATATTATTTGGTAGAGTTCCTCCATTTGAAGTTGTATGATTAGACTGAGTGTACACATTATTGGAGCAAGAACTAGAGCTTCAATATGCTTCTTTCAGTGAATCAAAAAACAGTGGGGACACAGGTTGACACTACAAAACTCTCTCAATTTTTTCCTCAGGAGTTAACCTAACTCTTGGAACCTACTGGCAACACTAAGCTATCTGCTATAAGGAGTGTATTGTTCATTATAGGACGCCTTATAAATAAGACTGTTTCTTCCTGTTAGCAAAAACACCTAAAATTCATCCACATTGCTAAGTGAATAAAGAACTCATTCATATTTTTATTGAGGAGTAAAATTCCAGTGTGACAACGTACCAAAGGTGTATTCAGGCATCATAAGATATTCTTGTTTATTTCCATCTTTTGGGGTTACAAAAAAGTTGTACAAATTCTTACAAGCATAAATTACTTTCTTTTGTAAAAAATACCAAGAGTTAAACAGCCGAACCAAACAGTAGGCAGTTAATTAGACACCAAGGAAATAGGCACACGTTTTCACAGTGTCAGTATCTTAGGGAATCAGCCTCCAAGACGTGTGACACTCCAGTGTTCCAGGATCCCAAATTCTCCCCCAGATTATCTTTTTTTGTTGTTGTTTTCTGTCCCTCCCTTTCTTTCTCCATCTGTGTCTTCTTTCTCTCTCTCCTTTTCTCCTCTATCTTTTATATTAGACAAGGTAAGGCATCTCATCGGGGTTTTGCATATTTCTGATGACCAAAACCACTTAATGCTTTTATGTGCTCATGAAACGTCTACATACTTCACTTCAAGAAACGTCTCTTCATACCTTTTGCCAATTATTTTAAAAAGCAACTCTTACTTTTAGATAATCGGGTGAGCACATACGCTTGCAAGGAATAATGTAGAGAAATCTCAAGTGTTTGATTATTTTTTTCCAACATCACACCACCACATCAATCAAAATTGAAATACTTCAGACACAGAACATTTCCCACTACCAGATCAGGGCACAACCCTTCCAGACATGCCCACTTCCTTCCCATTGTTAAAGAAGACACTTTCTGCCTCCTGTGATCACTGCTGAGTCATTTTTAACTGCTATTATTGCTATCCCAGCGGTCATTTGATACATGTTTCCCTAATGTATCTTTGTCATGCTTTCATTCCAAAGCAGCCTTATGATTACATGTTCAGTTGATTTTAAGCTATTTAATGTTAGATCAAACTTTACCCACGTTATCACTTCTCCCATTCTGGATATCTGTCTTTTAAGCTCCATTCAATTAAAGTAATACTGAGCTGTACTACTTAAGACTTCTTTTTAAAAAATAATTTTTTCTCTTTGATCTGTTTTCCTTTTTCTTACTTTCTGTGGCTTGTTTATCACTTGTTTTAAATTTTAGCTTTAATTTATTTATAGCTTTTCTTAAATATATTTCTTTAGAGCTTTTTGGGTGTCTGTTCTAGACGTGACATTATATATACAAAGCGTATCACATTCTGTGGCATTGTTATTTTATCGTTTTGAAGGAACTGTAAAAAGCTCTGCTGCCTTTAGATCACTTTATTCTCCCTTTTTTAAAAATAATAATCTTAAGTAGTTCTTCCTACACTTAGAATTATGTATGACAGTGTAGTGCATGTTAATTCAATTAACTCAGAAAGTTCAAACAAAGGAAGCACAAAAATATATTTATCCATCTTTTAATTTTTCTGTCCTGTTTTCCTTGATGTTCCAAGAGTCCTCTTTTTATTATTTCCTTTTTTTATTTTAGAAAATTTAACTTACTTTTTTGAGGATAGATCTGTTGTAACTTTTAGGGTTTTTTTCCATTCATTTTAGACTCTCTTAGCTTACTTCTTGAAATACTGAGTCGTTGATAAGCACTTTTTCAGTTGACAAGTTTTCTTCTTTGTTTTTGTTTTTCTTCTCCACTTGTAAAGTGTGTTTCTTTGGGTCTCCATGATTTCTGACGAGAAATATGCTTTCACTATAATTGTGTTTCACCTGCAGTTAAAAAGTTTCTTTCTCACTGCTTTCAACAATTTTATTTTGTCTTTTCTTTTCAAAAGTTTAACTCTTATATAATATAGATGTGATAGATGTGCACATAGCCAATCTATAATTTACATAACTTTCTGATTTTGTAGGCTTGAGTCATGTGCCAACCTTATATATATTTAGCTATACTTTTATTTAGTTATTGAGGTATAATTAAAAATAATACATATTCAAAGTATACAATAGAAATATTTACCATCACAAAGTTAACATATTTATTACTATTTTTTGAGTACCTAGTCTCTCCAATTTCTTTTCCTCTCCTTCAGGAGTGGAGGATATGATTATTAGGTCTTTTGTTATAATTCATATTTCCCTAAGGCTCTGCTCATTTTCACCCCATCTCTATTTTCTCCCCCAAAGTAGCACAGAATGGGTAATTTCTATTATGTTATCATACAATTCAGTGGTACTTGGTAATTATCATCGCTTTTTAACAGTTTTATCTTTCATCTACTTTCCAGATCTATATATTTATTCTAGGTTTCTCTTGGTTAGTTGCAGTATAAATCTTTCCAATCATTTTTTCAACCTATGCACAAACATTCATATGTTACGAACAGCAGAGAGTTGGTTCTTACTAATGGAATCTGACAGTATGTATGGTATAAATGAAATTTTAGATAATTGGAATTGAATGTAATTATTTGATATGCTTTGATGAAAATGTACCATCTTACCAGCTATTTTCTATTTAGCCATCTGTTCTTTATTCTCTATTTCTGTCTTTCATTTCCTGTCTTCTCTTGAATTCATTCAACATTTGTAATTCAAGTTTACCTCCCGTGCAGATTAACTTCACGCCTCTTGAAGTACTTCCAGTGATTTTTTCCTACTATTTCCAATCTATTTCAATTAACCTGAGTCAACCTATAAATGACATTGAGGAGCCTAGCGTGCAGTACAGACTTCATAGCAGTTTATTCCCAATTACTTCCTCATTCCATGTTTATTGTTAGAATGCATCATGATTTCTATGGGCTGTTAACACAAAACATGCTTATACTATTTTTGTTTATGTAGTGAGTACCCTAATTGCAAATTTCAAATAAAAATACTTCTTTTGCTTTTATTTATTTCCAGTTCTTCTTATATTTTGCATAGGTTAATTTCTTATCTGGTATATTCTTTGTGCCAGCAAATTTTAAGACTTTTTAAAAATAGGCTCCCTGACATTGAATTTATTTAGTTTTTCTTAAGATATAATACTGTATTTCTCATTGTTTAATAGTGTGTCATTGAATATTAACTTCTGGTTAGCCATTTCTTTTTAATATTGAATTCATTCTTCTTATGATTAGGACACACACTTTTATTTTATGATATAAATTTACTTACATTATTAAATCTTTATCTTCCTTCTGAGAACAATTATTTCCATTTTTCTGATATAATAACCACTTTACCACATTATTGGCAGTCTGGGTTAAATATATAAAGTCACCTTGCAAACTGGGGTGACCATTCAGAAACACTGACTATACCAGATGTTACCATTTCCCTTAGGGGAACAAAACTAACAGTGTCTCTGACATATGTCAACCATTCAGACTTAACAATGTGCCGATTATTATTTCAAGACACTACTGTCACTCATCCTGTTTTATTATATACTGACCTCATGAGGAATTCTACTGGCCTTGGTTGACCAGTTCATATAAGGGCATGAGCTTCTATTTCGAAAATAGGAAAAACTATCAGGAACACTTACACATTTCACTTCATGAACCTTCATCCTCTATAAATAGGTCACTAAAACCCCAAACCCAATAAACTCTTACTTACTGCCTTATGTCTCCTTGGGTACTAGAACCTCATCAAAGTAACCAGGTAAAACAATACTGTAAAACAATACATAGTTTATGTTATGAAGGTGGTGGAAATTACATTCTTCACAACGGGGGCTTGGAAAGAACTGAGTGAAATACTATTTAAAACATGGCTTTTGATACATAGTAAATAACTAATGTGATTACTATGTAAGAGGTGCAACTGTATCCTCTTAATTGACTCCAATGACATCATAAACATGAATATTTAATAAATAGTTACAGAAAAATAATTTCTCTTGACTATGTAAATTTTGTCTTTTATGGTGGATGAAAGAACTTGGATAACTTTCTGATATCTTATGTTAATTTTGAGACCCATTGTTTTCACTATAATATGAAAGAACTGCAGTATTTCTTTTCCCATTAAAAATAAAAACATTCCGCCCCAGATCTGACACGTGGGGGTTACTGACACCTCAGTTCTTGCCTTCCCTGGGCATTCTAGCTTTACAGTCAGATCCCACTTGTACCAAACCGGACATTTTCAAAATAATCTAATCAAGTTTTTCTCCTATTAAAAGTATTTTTTCTGCATCCATAGCCACTGCAAACCAAATTATGTACTAGTTTCTGTACTATATATATATACACACACACACACACACACACACACATATGCCAGCCCTACTGCTTTGCCAAAGTGGGCACTTGATAGAAAAATCACACTCAGTGTAGAATAAGACAAATAAAAAATTCTAGATATCCATTCACAGGCTGTGTATGGATTATAAAAGGAAAACTACATATACAAGTGCATCTTAGTTACTTTTCTGTCACTATGATGTAATACCTGACATCTACAACTCAAGAGAGGCACCTGCCCCTTCTAGCCTGGCTTCACCTCCCAACAACACACAGTACCCACAGGTACATGAGGCTTTTGGGGGACACTCCAGATCCAAACAACAGCAAATGCAAATAAGAGTACTAAATAATGTCAAGTGAGAAAAGTGGGTTTCAATGTATGGACTTCAATTACATTTTCATTGTGAATATACACCTATGAAAATATTTCTTTGTACTAAAAACGTTGAAAGTAAAAGCACAGGTGACTGTACTGATTTTTTTCTGTAGTCTATACTTCAAAACTCATCTACAGTATTCATAAGTATTACACTATTGGTTATCTATTCCTATATAAAACATACTGATTCAAAACAGTAATTATATGTTACTGTTGGTCACAATTCTACGGGTCAGGTAAGAAGTAAGCTTGCTTGATTTCAACATGTGTTGCCAACTGTCATCTGTTCAATGACAAGTTGAGGGAGCCCACATGGTGGGAGATTATTTAACACATATATTTTGATGGCTCTCTTCAGCATCAGGTGTCTGTGGACAACATGTCTCTAAACACTCAGCAGGAAGGATCGGACTTCAACATATGGCAGAGGGAGAGTTTGCAGTGAGAGTAAATGTGGTCTCAAAATCAGTACAGATTTTTTTTTTTTTTTTTTTTTTTTTTTACTGTTCAGGAAACAGCAGTCCCTGGGCCATACTCTGGTACTGGATCACGGTCTCTTAGGAAGCAGGATGCACAGCAAAGGTGAAAGGTTAGCCACATGCAAAGCTTCACCTGTTCCCTATCTCTTGTATTACCACCTGCCATCTGCCTTCTGTCTCATCATTAGGGGCACTAGATTCTTACAGGAGCCGAAGCCTACGGAGAAGTGCACATGCGTAGGATCTAGGTTGTGCACTCCCCCTAAGACTCCAACGCCCGGTAATCTGAGGCGGAGCTGAGGAGTTGATGGTAGGGCCATCCTCTCCAACCCTTTCCATGGAAAATCTGTCTTCCATGTAAATGGGTCCTCGTGCCAAAAATTTAGGGATGCTGCAGGACATAGTTTTGTTCAAAGCAACTCCCAGGCAACCCAGGATTTGAGCAGTTGAAAAAATGATTTTATCCTTTTGTCGGAGATGCTGCAATCACACTTCAAAGTGTCAAACAAATAAGAGTGAAAGGTGTATTTTTTTGCCATAATCATGTGCTTTTCCTACATTATACAAATTGAAAATTATAAAAATAGAAAAACGATGTAGAGTTTCTTATATTTCCATCCTCACTGTCTTTACAGAGCACATCTGCTACACCGTATTAATGATCTATAAATATTTACTATTGAATTGCAGGTGGAGACAAATACTGGTATTGATAATATCCTTAATTTGCTATAATGTTAATCCTAGTGTGTAAAGCAAATTAAGTGATACGTGTGTTTATTTGCATGCAAGTAAACAGAACTCCATATTAGATGGTCTCATCTAAAATCTACCCATCCACTCATGTTTTACCATCTGTTAATAGCAATATCATCAGCAGAGACATCCAAAAGTTTACACCACCAAATTCATTTTCTCTTTTAGCTCACCACTCTTTACCAACCTCTTAATTATTAAGAGGTTTGCGTTCCCTCTTTGTAATTACTCTTATGATGGTATTCTACTACCCATTTATCTGACTGGAGTAGGAAATTCTTATAACCTATCTCCTTCTATGACTGAAGAAATCTCCTGATTTCATTCTCCAGCTCTAACGTAGCCCAGTTCAATCCTCTACATATTTTCTGCATTATCACTTTTCAGACACAACACTCAGATAATAACATTGTCTTACCTGAAGCTCTAACTGCTGGCTAAATACTACTGAAAGTATTTTAAATTCCTTACCATAACCACACCATTCCTCTAGAGGATTTTTTTTTTTTTTGGAGAATTGAAGCAAATCACACAAATTATATTAATATTAGTTATCTTCCCTGTAAAATGAAGTTATATGACTAATTCTTTTGTTTTTCAAAAAAAACCCAAGATAATGTATATGAAATACAGGACCTGAGGAATACAGAGTTTTACTCATTAACATCAGCTATTACGTTTTGTGTGCCTTTTAACCCAGTACTGAATGCATCACTTTTCTTGAACTATTAGTGTACATGTATGACCCTCATCATGTAGGCCTCCTCTTTCTGAAATGTCATCTTCCCACCTATTTCAGTAGTTATCTTTTTTTAGAAAGAAATGTAATTTCTTCTTTCTGTGTTTGTGTAGCATATATTACTTTCTTACAACTTTCATCACATATTACAGTGAATTTTAATGAATGCCAATAAATCTACTAATGTGCTGTATAACTAAAGATAGATAAATTATTTTGAAGAAAATAACTGAATTTAACAGGTCCATATCTTTTAGCCTCTTCTTTTAGTATGGACTTTCCATGGACGTGGCTCTGGATATGGTGAACATTCTATGTGACCCATCTACCATTTTGGTTTCTCTCAGGAATTAGATGATTGGTCTTCCCGGAAAGTAACAATTCTCATCTTAATTATTTTATGGGCTAATTTTGTTTCTATTTGGTTTTTTGTTTTGTTTTGTTTCCATCTTGTCTAGCTACATCATTCTGTTCATTCTTACTAACCCATCACATACTATAAACACCAGTCAACGTTTAATAACCAATGAACATCAGGATGCATAGATCTTTATGAGATGGTTATTTTATTCGTGAATATTTACCCGGAAAAGAGATATCTTGGGCCCTTGGTAATTCTATTTTTAGTTTCTTCAGGAAAATTAAAGTTGTTTTTATGGTGGCTACACAAATCTGAATTCCCACCAATGGTATATTAAGAATTCTTTTTTTTTCATAATGACATTTGTTGTTTCCTATTTTTAAAAGTATCAAGAAAATTTTATTGAATTATATTAATTGTGGTTGTTGGGCAAAATGTGGTAATTTCATACATGTATACAATGAGAAAGAATCAATCAGGCTAATTACCATTTCCATTTCATTAAACATTTAAACATCATTCGTATGATGTGTTGAGGCCCTTCAAATTTCTCTCTTCTAGTTATTTTTCTTTTCTTTTTCTTTTTCTTTATTTGAGACAGGACTCCGGGCTGGTCCTGAACTCATTATGTAGCCCAAGCTGGCCTTGAATTCATGATAATCCTTCTACCTCAGCCTCTCAAGTGCTTGGGATTACAAGAGTGCACCAACACATCCAGGTATTATGCAGTGCTGGGGGAGGATCAAATTGGTGGCCTGGTGCTTCCTAGGCACGTGCTCTAATCACTGAGCTACAGCCACAGCCCCACGTCTACTTTTTTATAAGATACACAGTGAGTGGATACAACCTGTATTCACCCTGATGTACTAGAAAACACGAGAACTTACTCGTCGCATGTATCTGTACTGTGGTAATCACTGTCCAATCTCCTTCCATTCCTTCTCCCCTCTACCCATCCTAATGTCTACCGACTACGATTCTACGTCTATGAAATCAGCCTGTTTCCGCATCTCCACATGAATGAGGAGATGTAGAGCTTGTCTTCGAACGCCTCCCTCACTTAGCATAATGTCTTCCACCTTCTTCCATGGTGCTGCAAATGAAAAAACAAGTTCATTCTTTTGTAATGGTAGAATAATATTCCAGGATGTCTGTGGGCCACATTTTACTTATCCATTCATGGATTCTGGTATTGATTATTGTACCACTTTGGTTATTGGTCAAGAGCCCTGTAATCAAAATAGGAGTAAGTATATCTCTTTGGTATACTGATTTCAGGGTTTTTTTTTAAACACATTTCAATGGAAATGATGGATTAATAGTAGTCTTGGCTTTAGTTGTTTGTTTGTTTTTTTAGGGGGTGAGGTGGAATCTCAGACTGTTTTTCTTAATACTTAATACATCCCAACAATTTATAAGTTTCTTCTTCTCTTCATCTTTATTAGCATTTGCTATTGCTTATCTTTATGTTTTAAACTATTCTAAATGGCATGAAATAGCTTATTAAGGCTTGGAATACATTTTTCCTGATAATTATATTGAGTATTTTTCATATTCTTGGTCTTCTCTTACTTTGAAAAATGTGTATTCCGGTCATTTTCTTTATGTCTTAAATGGATTTCTATATATTTTTTTTTTGCTATTGAGTTTTTTTGTGGGAATTCTTAGTATATTCTGAATGTTAATTCCTTTTTGGATCAATAATTTACAAATATTTTCTTTCATTCTATAGGATTTTATTTTGTTGGTTGTTTTGTTTTCTGTAATCCCATTTACTTGTTACCTATGATTTAGACGTCTTGCTTTCCAAAACCACGCTGTCTTGAAGTGTGGTTCAGTAGATTCATTCTTTCACACAAACTGCATATCTATAGTAACCAAAGCAGCATGATGCTAGCATAAAAACTGACACATAAGCAGAACAGAGACAGAATAAAGAACTCAAAAAAAAAAAAAAACCACACATGTCGATGGCTCACTGATCTTCAACAAAGGAACAGAAAACACACATAGAGGCCACTCTTCTCAGTAAGTGGCTTGGGGGAAACTGGATATCTATAGACAGAACAATGGAGCTGGACCTCCATGTCTCACCAGATATCAAAAGAGAAACTAAAAATGAAAATAAGACCCCTCATCTTTTTGATGGCAGTTATCCTAAGATATGAGAATATATCTCATAGCTGCTTAAATTTTCTTTTCACTGGTTATTAGGGATAATTTTGATCTTTTTGTGTATTTGTTGGTCATGGTCATGTCTTCGTTCTAAAACTCAACTATACACAAGCAAATTCATATTTCAAAAAGGAGTCAGTGGATAAATGACTACAACACTCAAAGAAGGTGGCTAGAAGAATCTATCATCTGAATTAAATAGTTTGCCTCATGTAAAAACAATCCTCCAATCTTTCTTTCTCAAACCCAAGGAATAGTTATTCTTATTTTACAGCTATACCAGGCAGCTGGACCTTCCATGAGGGGAAAAATAATGCTCTCATTTTGAGTTGATCCTGCATAGAGTCTCACACAGCTCATACACAAAGCCGGTGACCAAAGACCAGCACAGTGCATGGGACTGGCCGACTCCTCATTTGCTCCTCGTCTCTCTTCTAAGCTACGCGGCTAATGGCAGATTTTTCTCCAGTTTCAGTCAGGCAGCCCCCTACTAGCACCACCATGGAGACAGTGTGTCACAGCTCTTTGTCAAATGAAAAAACATTAAATAGTAATCTGCCTTCAAAAGCCCCGACAGGGCTTGAAAATGGTCTTAGAAGAGCTGCTGGCTGTGTGACTCTGTCTGACATGGCTGACCTCACCTGGCACATCCCCCACGCCACTGGGATGCACTGCGCTGTCTCCTCTCTTTCTTAAACTCACACAACTGAATCTTCTTTTTTTTATGTTCCGTCTTGCTGGAACTCTCTTCTCTCGGCTCTTTGCAGAGCTTTCGATTCATGCCATTTAGCCCTTCTACAAGAAGCTTTTAATTCTCCTGTATTCTTTTTAGAATCTATTACAATTGTATTTATTCAACTGAATCCTTACCCTTTTTTCCCTCTCCAACTTCTATACTCCTTTCAGATCCTTCAAAATGTTAACTTCATAACGGCATGAGCTACGTTTCCAAAGTTCGCTATAATGCTCCACACATAGTAGTACTAAATGAATACTTTAATGATCACATAGGGCTGTAAATATGGCCTCTAAAATTTACCCATAGACATTTTAAGTAAATGACAAATTTTTGATTGTTCAAATTGCAAAAGTAGAATAAAACTGTCCATCTAAGTGGGGTCACAGAAAGGTCATTTGCTCCGGAAAAGGAGGCTCCTTCCTCTTCCTTTTTCGTGGCCCTCTGTAAGGTTGGGCAATAACTAACCTTCCCCTTGCACATGCACGCAAACATCTACATCTTCACTCACACGTACTTGCATGTGTTCAGCCCTCAGCTCAAACAACATGAAACAGAGAAGGAGAGCATGGTTTCCTGAGCACTCAGCATCACACGTGTGTTCGCCAGTGCTCTCACAACAAAAATTAGCACACACTGGTTCAAAAGATAGCATTTTAGTGCTCACAGTTCTTCAGGAAAGCATCCACTGGGTGAACTTGTTGAGAGGCTGCTCCCTGTTGTGGATCACAGCTTCTTTCTGGGTTCTTGCACTGTCTTTTCTCTCTCTAAGCACATCCTTATTGCCTCCCTGTGCATTTTAATAGCCTCTTTTTAAAAATGTTTAATTTCTACCATTTGTATTTAACATGTGAGTCTGATGTTTGATATCCAGGCACACAGTAAAAAAATGATTTCCATAGTTAAGCTGATCTCTCTGTGGGGAATCCCCACATCCAAACCCACTTCCAGTGTGAGGTACTGAGGACTTCACCATATGAGTTGAGAAACATAATGAAATCTAAGTCAACAGAAAAGCAGTCAGCTCGCCATTCAAGTGTGAGGAGCGGTAGTGTGTTGTGCCACTTCCTACTTGCTGTTCTCTGCCGTCAACCTCTTTTGCAGTGTTCCACACACACACCTATGCTGATGAGATAGGAGAAGTCTCATGAATTTCCAAAAGGTCTTCCCATTAGAAGATCTCTACGCGGTAAGGACAAGACAGGCATGGGACGGATTATCTCAACTCTTCAAATGGCAGCTCCAGCACACACTAGGTCAAACACTGTCTTCAACTTCCTTCTTTTAAGTGCCACTCTTGTCAATTACTGCTGGGAAACCCTGACTTATCTAGCTGAAACACCACAAATCAGCCTGAAGCAGGGTCATCGTTTATTGTCTTGTTCAAATGCCTTATTCGTGAGGCACCTATGGGTGATTTTAATGAGGACTTTGAGGAGATGCTGCTTGCATTAGAACAGCAGGAAGCCCTGGTTCAACATTGCCACCTTCCCAAAGGGACTCAGATTCTCCACAACCCAAATGTGGCAAAACATGGGTGAACAGGAAGGCATCTCTGACGGCCAAAGAGGAGGGCAGTGAGCTTCTTTGTGCTACACCCAAACAGAGGCAGGCTGCTATGGGCAGACAGTCCTACCTGTTAAGTCAGGAGGAGATAGGAACCTTAGAAAATGCATCCTTGTTTTCCAAATTCCAGATTATATTATTACCAAGAAAATTCTAGAACAAAGCTTTTAAATTTTATTTAGTGAGGTTGTTTATGCTTTTATTGCTTTGTCTGGCCCACTATAGGCTGATATTTTAGTAAAATTTGAGGTGAATTGTTAGAAAAATGACCTAAAGACTAAAATCTAAATGACATTCATTTTTATTATGATTGAACACATATTAAATTATTTGGCACCATCAACTTACAGTAATGCTTTTATGCATCTACCTATATAAATATGTCAAGTAATTCAAATTGTTTGAAAAACATAAAAATGTGATGGGTAAAATTTTAAAAAGAGATAAATTCAGTCCAGTTACCTGAACATGGGTATATTAATAACATCTACTTTGCATCCAGTGTTTAACTATTATATATGATGCCTCCATACCCCTTATAAATACTACTTTTAGAATATACTTAATTTGTAACATTTTGTTTCATTTTTACTTGTGTTTCTCATCATAGACATATTGTAAGTTACTATTTTCCTTCCTATAAAATTTAATTCTGTTTATTTTTGGTTATTTCACACAATTTTTTTAAAAATCTCTTCGTTATGAATTCAAACAACTCATAAAAGCTTTATATTTGATTTTTAAAGGCAATAATTAAACAAAAGAGTTGTTTAAATTACATGAGATGAAATTAGCATAAATTAGTAGATGCACAGGAGGGTAAAGGAAATGATGAGTGGATGTTGTGCCTGATTCTGTTAACTTCTCCTCAAGCCAGAAGTTTTTTCTGATGCCCTATATCTGTGAGGCCTTCACTGAGGAACAGGAAGGATCAGAGAAAATATTATCATGGCTCAAAATTCTCTACAACCTATCTAGTTTTGACACCAGATTCTGACTCACATTTCAGGTTGGGAGAAAATGGCAAACTTCATCACTCTTTTTCTGGGGTGGGGGGCGGGGGGCTGTTGACACTGGAAGTTGAACCAGGAGCCTTCATGCTGAGCTATATCACGAGCTCCTTCTGAGACAGGTTCTTACTAAATGACTAAGTCTCCCAGGCTGGACTCCAACTTGAAATCTATCTGCTCCAGCCTTACAGAGTTTGGTTAAAGGACCCAAGCACAACTCTTGACCATCACAGCAATACACTAAACACTGTCTGTAGAGCATGAAGACTTTGCCTATTTTTGACACATAAAATATAAATTAATTATGCTAAATTATCATCATTTTTAATTCTCTAAGTCACCAAACACAGTTTCACTGGTTAAATTCTCCTATGACAGATGAGAATGCTCTAGGCTACGGTAAACAATTTTCTGTACGAATTTTATGCAGCATTCCATTTCCAGAAAGAGAGAGAGAGAGAGAGAGAGGGACTGTGTGAAGGTTGTGCAATGACAAAGAATGTGCATCACAAATACTGAGTGAATCCTTCCACTTCAGCTCACATCAAATTCTGTGCACACGTACCAGCACATCAGTACGGAGAAGTTACTGTAAAATGAAAATTTCAAAGCCAGATGAATGGTATTAGTCCAGTTCAAGCCAACTTACTTTCTGGCTCTTATTCAAATGATAGAAATCATTTTTCTTCCTGTATCTATGCTTGGAAACTGATGGAGGCAACAGCTTCAGGGCTCAGAAAATTTGTGTTCTCTCTGCTCCATTCTCCTAATCAGTGTTTTGTCTCCGGGGGCTGCTGTTTAAATCTGAGCTGCTTCTCTGTGACTGCTACATGAAGAGAAAAGTCAGAAGAAAGGGGCGGGGGGGACAACTGAAGGACTGCATGTCAAGAATCTAGTAAGGGAGTGTGACCTATTTCCTAATTTAGAAATTATAAGGGGCCAGGAAAATGTCTTGTACCAATGAAAGGCTCTCCTCTTTGTCCTCTGAGACTGTTGGATTTCCCATATAGGATTTCTTGAGCCAGGATGCACACTTCCCACGGTATGGAACATTATGCTACGAAGCAGTAGGACACAGGGAGAGCCGTGTGCAAAATACAAGGTAAGTTGGACAGAAGGGCCTGTGCCTGTCATCACAACATTCGAGAAGGCTCAAGCAGGAGAATCCAGAGTTCAAGTGTGACGTGAGAAATTCAGCAAGTTAGCAAGACCTCATCTTTAAATAAAACATAAAAAGTACTGGAGATCCATTAGAAATGCCTGGGTTCAACTTCTAGTAATAATAAAAGGAAGTCAGTACAGGTTAAATAGCAGGGGAGTTTTCTTCAGCCATATATCCTTACCATACCGTGCGTAAACCTGAATGTTATTTTATGTGCAAATGAATATAGGTATAGTCAGAAGAGTGCTGCAAGTTGTACAAGCATTAAGACAAACACATTAAAATTTAAACTTTCATCTCGCTCCTTACACATATAGGTTCTCCCTGGCCTCGCTGGAATGTACTTCCATTTTCTTCTACTGGTGGGGTGTGTGACGAAAAGATCTAAAAACTCCTACTGAACACAAAAGCTCACATCAGTGTTGCTAAGACATCCATAACTAAAAATAAAAGGCACAATCGCCTGCCAACATACACTTGTAAACTTTAACTCCTGAAGCAATTTTATTTTCATCTCAATACTTATTTTTTTTTTTTATTTCTTGCCCCAGGATTCCAACCTCACTGTGCATGCCCCAATAAAATGCCGTCCTCATCCATTCTACTGCGTTCTCTGTTGACCTTCCCTAGGTCTTTTATCATGACCTTGTATGTATTGTGGTCTGCCCGAGCTTCCATAGAAAGAAACCTTTGGCTGAGCAGCGGAAGTAACAGAACTGTAGTTTTCCTCAGGGTTTGGAAGCTGGAAAATTCGAGATGAAGCTACTGGCAGGTCTCTAGAAGCAGCTCTCATAACGGCTAATTATAACCACATTCTTAATGAATCTTCACGTGAGAAAGAAAGGGATAAGGAGACCAAGAGAAAGAGGAAGAGAGAAAGAAAGATGGGAAAGGAAGGTGGGAGAGGAAGACGAGGGTGTCCAAAAGGCATTCACATCTTCCCAGGTGCCCCCCTAAGTCTTAATGGATGCCAGCATCTATAATCAGTATCAAACCTCACCCAATGTCACCGTTTGCAATATGGATAAAGTGAGAATTTTCCCAACTCCCAAATTCTGGCTTCTTTTAGATTAACATTTCCTTCTTCAGTTCATCATTCTTCTTTGCATTTTAAATGATCAAAGGAACCAAACTGCTCATTCACATTCAAAGTTTTATTCAAGAATCTCCTTGGGCAAATGCCCGATTTCATTTCATGTAAGTTCTCTCTTTCACAAGACATTAGAGACCAGGAAAGCCAAAGTTGAGGGGGTTTTGCCACTTTGTTACAAAGGTCACGTTTCCTCCAGTTAACAGAATTACATTCCTCATATCTACCTGCACCCTCACCACAATCACTGTTAGCAACCGAATTTCTAACATAGACTGCAAAACTCTTTCTAGTTCCTTACATTACCCAGTTCCAAAGATGATTCCCTATTTTTAGATATTTGTTATTACAGCATCCAACAGTTTGACAGAGAAACTATCTCAGTCAGTGCAGGCTTCCCCTAACAAAATTCCACAGACTTCTTGGCTAAAGAAAGAGTAATTGCTTTTTTTCCCCTGTTGCCCTGAAAACAAGAAAACCTACTCTCAAGATGACAGTCAACTCAGTCCCTAAAGAGGGCTCTCTTCCTGCCTTATAGATGGCTAACTACTTACTGTGTTCTCTCACGGGATGTGTCAGAAATTCCCTCCAGTCGAGAGCCACAGATTTGGGCTCCATCCCCTTATGACCTCACTGAACCATAATTATTTCTTGAACTCCCTATCTCCAGATATTGACTCACTGGAGGTAAAGGCATCAATTTTGAGAAGTAGAATTCGGTTCACAGCAGCCGGTAATAACTTCTTTACTCAAAACCCCCATTAATACTGGACGTTTGAGACAAGAAATAGGGAGTCGTCCACTGAGGGATGAAAGAAGAAAACCTCCACTTCGATTTGAAGTACACTGGATCTCTCCTCAAAATCTTGGTATCAAGGATACAAAAGGTCCCATATTGGGAAAAGTTTATTTTCTCTCCAAAGTGAAGCCTTAGATCTTAAACATGAAACATCATAAGGTGCTGAGGGGAAAAGAAAGAAAGAAAGAAAGAAAGAAAGAAAACCCAAGGTCAAAGCAAGCCTCGCTTCAAAGTTTGATATGGACTTCACAAAACACTGTCTAATACAGAAACATCTTTATGATATATCTACCTTTATTTTCTTCAGTGCTGGAATTGAAGCCAGGGATTTATCCATTCTAGGCAAAGACATTACCCTGACCTAGCTGTCTTCAAGTTATAGCAAGTGAAAAAACTAAGAGGATAGACATACGGCCTCCTTTGTGCAAATAACACATAACCAGCACACTCACCACACACACACACACACACACACACACACACACACACACACACACACACACACTTATGGGAAAGAAATATTAAGAGGGTAACTAAAGGTATCACCCAGAAGGAAACACAATAGAGTGCTAATTATGCTTAAATAGGGAGGGAAATTATGATGGGTGTGAAGACTAAGGCCTGATCTCCTTTTGTGTTGTCTAAAAGATCTTAACAAGTATATGTACTCAAAATTGTTTAATTTCAAATGCATAAGCAAGTTTCTTGGTTTAGAGAAACTAACACAAAAAGCCTTCAATATTTTATTTATTTATTTACTTATTAGTTATTTTATTTTTGGTGACAGGGTCTCTCTTTGTAGTCCAGACTGGTCCTGAACTCACTATGTAGCCCAGTCTGGCCTTGAACACATGACAATCCCCCTACCTCTGACTGCTGAGTGCTGGGATGACAGGTATATGCCACCATTCCCACTTTATGTGGTGCTGGAGAATCAAGCACAGGGCCTTGAGCTTGGAAAGCAAGTACTTTAACCACTGAGCTACTCCTCCAGCCTCTTCAAGATGTTATTTAATGTGAAAGTTCATTGGGAAAATGTGAAGACAGGGCATCTTGGTACCAATGAACCCTATGTGAAAGGGTATGTGAGACACAAAGAATTCAAGACCTGGATTATCAACCTCTAGCTAGAGTCCTACTTCTACCACCGATGACAACATAAACTTATACATGGTAAACCATGGAACATTAATTTTCTTATTTGTGAAAGAGATATAATATTTGCCTCCCAACACTCTGAATGTAAATGATAAAATACTTGTGAAAACATTTAAATCTATCAAACAACGCATAAATATTCTTTAAAATGAGTGAAACAGCACCATAACAGGTCCTTTTAATACTTTAACAATCAGATTTATCTTCTTGGTGGTATTTCAGGTGGAACTTCTTTCAACTCAATTATTCTCTGCAAAATGTATCATTAAGTCATTTTCCTTCAAAAATTCCACAGAAAAGAAAAAAAGAATGGAAGGAAGGAAAAATTATTTCAAAACAAGACACCCTTCTTGTTCTAGAAGAAGAAATCATGGACTACTTTAAACCCTTCCTATGAAATATCATGACTGTTGGGCAGTGCCAAATATTTAATAAGCATTCCATATTTTTTAACAAACAAAGGTAAACAATTTCAGACGTTAATAACTTAACTAGTAAGAATGCCTTGTTCATGGCATAAATTTTCCTGAACTTGTTGTACTTATTTAAGAAAGAAAATTCTAAAATCAAGAAAAGTTAACTGGACCCATTGTAGAATTTCCCATATGTTAGATGCCCCAATAGGGAACAGGAAGCTAAAGGTTAGCGGGAAGGATGGGAATGGGATTGACTTTATAATAAAGTATCTTTGTCGAGAACAGATAATTAGTTATCAAACCGGTTAGAAAAACAATTCATGATAAACAACATAACCTGCCAAAGTAAAAATAAATAAATAAATAAAAAGAAAGATTCTTCGGCAGAGATATAAGGGAATAGAATGACAAAGTTACTAAAATGTATTTTTTCATTACAAAGAGAAAACTGCTTTAAATACACTATTCTGTCAGATCTTAGCTCTCGGGTCTCTTTCTAACCTTATGCAGACACCGTTACTCCTTTCATTGAAGACAGCGTATTTGATGTTCCCATTTTTCTTAATTATTTAGTATGTTAAAACTGAAGAAAGAAAACTAGAAAAATGTTTATGCTGTCTTTTTATTTGAAAAATAGTTATAAAACATTTCAAGCTCAAAACTATGAAAAAATAAACACAAGGCTTTATATCAGACACACATACCAAACACATGGTAACATTTTACCTTGAGGCATTGGTGTTGTTTTGTTACTATGCCTCTAAATCAATGTGTGGAGGTTAGTGTCCTGTCAGAGATAATTGATCCTGATTACCAAGAGGAATTTTAAGAGCTCTTTTGCAAAGCAGGTAAGGAAGAGTGTGTCTGGCGTGCATCGGATCTCTTAAATGTCTCTTAGTTATTACCATATCATGTGATTGCACCCACATGGAAAATGATAATAGCACAATTCAGTTAGGAATGCTCATGAGCCAAACTCTACAGAAATGAAGGCTTAGGCCACCTCATCAGGGCAAAACTAAGACCAATAAAAGACCAATACACTTCATCTTTCTGGAGGTAGAGTGTGGAATGGGTAAATGAAGTGAGAGTTATACACACCAGCAAACCATCACGCAATCCATTGAAGAAATGAGAATTGTAACCCTTACGAATCATTTCTCATTTAGTTTGTTATAAATATGTGATGCTTGCACTTATCATAAACTTTTTCTTCCATTCTTGTTCTATGATCTAATATAAATGTATTAATAATGGATATTTTAATATCCTCATATTTATGTTATAAAACCCCAGGTGAGAATATCACCTTTCAGAGAGAAAGGATTAACAAATTTTCTCCTGCAAAAACGCATCTATTTTAATTAGGCAAAGTATGATTCTGCTATTGCCCTTACCTGGAGATTATGTATGGATTAATGAGATGTGTCTGGAAACAAAGTTGACAAAGACGAGACGAGGCGATCAGTCTTCAGTTTCAGTCTGACGAGGCTACAAGCCTTTTATTTAATCAAACACTAATACAAATGTTCCTAAGCAGATATTTTACATGTAGTTGAAGTCCATATTCAGTTGTTGAAATGAGTGAGATTATTCTTAACGATTTTGACTGGGTTCAATTAATTGAGTCATTTAGGCACATTGCTGAGGGTTTTAGAAGAAAGAATTCTTCCTGTAGATAACAGGTTCAGCTCATATCTGTGGTCCCAGAGGTGGATGGACCTTGGACCCTCCTCGCAAGTTCAAAACCAAATACTCTCAGCATGCCTCTTACTACACAGCTCTTATGCCCTATGTATCTGGTTGAACCCAGACAGATACCACTGGCAAAAGAAAGACCTAAATTTTTACATAGTTTTATATCTGATGAAGATATTAAAGTCAATTAAAAACCATCAACAAAAGAATAGATTTGATTTAGTTCTCTCCAAAGGTAAATTAAGAAATAAATAGGTTTAAAAATAATGATAATCTCACATAAAAGGCTGAAGTAATGAATAGGTAATATTTTCTAAAGTTTTACAATGCCGCAATGACCATGACAATATAATAATGCAAACATATTATTAGAAAACTATCACTCACCAATAATCTTCATGTTTTGAAAAGCAAAAATTCTAAGAAAATGAAAAACACTCAAAAATTAAATAATTTTATCTTAGGTAAGCAAGTTTGACTTCATCTTTGAAAATCAATAAATATAATTTCATTTAATTCTTGTTGAAAATCATTCATGTTAACTTTGCCCAGTTTCTATGACTTAGTTTGTGACACGGCCATACTTCCAGAGCACAGGAACCCCTTGTGTAGTGTCTGCCACGGGGAGTTAATGAGTGCTCCATTTCCTGAGTGAATACAAACTTCCCACATTCTGCAGAAAAGGCTTGGGACAGAGTTGTAAAGCTGTCGAGGCAGTGACTGCCATCATTGCTCAATGCACCCAGGTTGTTGGGCACTCGACTCATCTTCCTTAATTCTCTTTTTTGTGAAAGGAAAGTAAGAGCTGGAGGAATGACACAGTGGTTGGAGTCCTTGCCTAGCACGGGCAAGGCCCTGAGTTCAATCCCCCAGCACCACAATACGCTGGGCATAGTGGCGCAGTCCTGTGATCCTTACACTGGGGAGACTGAGACAGAATGAGTGCTTTGAGTCTGAAGCCAGCCTGGTCCACATAGAGAGTTCAGGACCAGCCTGGCTACAGAGTAAGACCTTGACCCCACCCCCACCCCCCCGCCAAAAAAGTAACAGTTGTTACACAAGGAGATAGAAAAACTAAGGGGGTTTATGTGTTAATTTTCCAGATACATACCATAAAATAATAAATATCCAGTGCCTTAAATGATCAAAAACTTCATTTGTACTGCCATAGGGATACTGAGGAAGAAGCGCCTGACTTAAGTAATTTGACAACACTGTTTTTGTACCTCGGACTACATAAATGGGTCCCTTATAAAACAGCCAAACATCTCCCTTAGAAGGTAACTTTGATTTCCAAAGTCCTACCATCATCATCTGCAGAATGAAAATCACTGTTATCTTTACTATGCATTAAAACATTGAAAAAACAAGAATAGGGCTATGAAGGAAACAGGTGAATTCTAAAGCCAGTATTAATGTTATCAGTTTTGTTTTTCATATCAATATTACCTATATTATTTATGTCTAATAGATCATTCTAGCAGGCCTGTTACAGACTCCTCTGCTCCCCTGTTTAATAATTGGCAGACAATTTCATATTATACTCTCTCTCTCTCTCTCTCTCTCTCTCTCTCTCTCTCTCACACACACACACACACACACACACACACTGCTTCTGATTTCCAGAATTAAGTTCCACGAACAGCTTGTTTCTAGCTACAAAAGAAACTTTTAGAAGTTGGTGCTCAGTAAATCTTTTTACTTAGTAGGTTTGTTGATGGATGTAAGGAATTATGTGTATGCAGTTGTCCATGATACATGTCACAGTTACATTCCAGCAACTTCCCTGGCATATACCCATATATTAACAAAGCCTGGCCCAGGGTGCAATGGAGATAGGAACTACTACTTCTACTGGAAGTTAAGAATAAATGCAGATTTTCATTTCCTGCGACCATTTTGTCTGGAGTATCCTTTCACATACAATATGTACATTAGGGTCCAGTGGGACCACAGCAAGCCATTACTCTTTTGTGAGCCTCGATTTTCATATAAGCAAATGAATCAATGGGGGCATTCTCTAAAACTACTTAAAGAATAATGTAATGGAGGTGTTTGAGCTCACAGGGTTTGGAATTGTTTGGAATCAGGAATGTACAGGCTTGAGTTCTAATTCTAGCCTCTGTCATATTTGTGATGCTCGGCAAGTTGAAATCTCACCAATTGATCTTGAGTATTTTATGCACATACATATTTTATCAACATTACAATCCCACCGACTTCCATTACCACACAATTTGGTTCTATAAAATGCCTATATTCTGGGTTTCTCATCTTAGAGAAGCCATGCAATATTTAACCTTCTGAGTTTGACTCACTTCACTAAGCATGATGGTCTCAACGCCTCATCCATTTACCTATCCATGTTCATAACAGCACACCTAAGAATAGAAGTGGCTGAAATACGCATCAACAGACCAATAGATACAAAAATTGTGGTAATTGTACACAATGGAGGATGACTCTTCCAGAAAGACAGAAACATTGGAGGATTTTGTAGGCAATAAATATTTCTGGGCTCTTAAAGGAATGGATACGCTAAATCCCATGATACAGGCAGTATTGTTATTATATAAAAATAAACAGAACCCAACTTGTTAAGAGCAATGACATAAGAGAAAAACCCAAGTGCCTTAGTGTTGCCATCCCAGGACAAAACATAGAAAGAAAGTCACTCCGAATTGTCTCTGACTCAGTACTTGATGGGACTGACACATCGAAAGATTAGAAAAATCATGAGGGGGCAGGGCCACTCAATCACAATCTGTTTTAGAAGAGAAGAAAAGGGTCCTCTATTTTGGAAAGATCCCACACTCCCTGCCTCTACGTCTCCCAGGAGGACGTGGGTGACTGAAAGTTACGTAATTTAATGAGTGAATAACCCAAAGTAAAGGTAGATCAAGAGGAAGAGGAAGAGGAAGAGGAAGAGGAAGAGGAAGAGGAAGAGGAAGAGGAAGAAGAAGAAGAAGAAGAAGAAAAAGAAGAAGAAGAAGAAGACGAAGAAGACGACGACGACGACGATGACGACGACGACGAGGAGGTGGCGGCGGCGGCGGCGGCGGCAGCAGCAGGAGCAGCAGCAGCGTTGATTTGCTGGTAAAAATGTAATATATCTCCTACACATTAAGCAAAATGAACCACAGGGAGCTGAGAACTTGAGGTACTCCAGATTGTTTAGCAGTTTAAAATCATCAGCTCGTTGGAAATAACAATGATAAGACAGTTCCAGTAAAGAAGCAATGCTTGATTCCACAGAGACTGGGAGACCCATGGCAACAGTGCATGATGGCTACTGAATTATCCTCCCCCCCCGCCTTTTATTAGTATGCACATGCCATATACAGTGGTTATATTAAAGTTGAACATTCTGTGCCCATAGACACTGCATCTACCTCACTGGCCCTTCCCCTCCCTCTTACTTCCCCTCCTACCACTTCCCTCATACCCCCACCCCACTCTAAATGTCTCTCTTATTTAATTTGATTGTTTATTTGTAGACTGGGTTTCTTTTCTCTTTTTTGATATTTCACATATTTAATCATCTGCATCTGACTCATTTCTCTCAAATCACCACTCTGTAGCTCAGCCTCCCACCCCTAGAATGGGCTGCACTGGCCACATCTTGATGCCTCTTCTCTGAGTCCAGCAGAGCTCTTAATTGGGATATTTGGAAAATTCTCTTTTTTTCTCTATCTTACAATATCTTTATTGAGATTCTTTAATATGGCCTCCCCCACCAATCCACATAAGAAAAGAAAAATAGCAATGTACTTCATAAGGCTAGAAAATGTGAGAAAGAAAAAGAGAGAAGTTACATTTCAAATGCCTTAGGTGAGTACTGAAAGGTAAATGTACATTCAAGACATTCAGGTTGTCATTACATCAATCTATTTTCTCAGTATAAACTTACATCAAAGACTGAATGAGTGAATTGCTACAATAAATGAACCTAAGTCTACATCAAATTGCTCTATTAAGTAAACTTAAATCTATATCACATAAGTATATTCCACTTAAAGCAATAGATATGAAGGCGTATTTAGTTATTTCAGAATTTTTTAACTTTCATAAACTATTTACTGACATTTCACTAATTACTAACATTTTGCTAGTCTGGAAATGGAGAACTATTTAATGATTTTTAATGTACTTGCTAGTTCAGTTTGAACAACATAATAATAAAAGAGTGTTAGTTCTTCATGTGTCCAGAATCTCAGTGAAGAAAACTGTACTGGGAGGTAAATGAGGAATTTCACACAATGATACACTTTCCTTCGTAGGCATCATACAACAAAGCATCTGGTGTTCAGATTAAAAGCAAAGGAGTTATACCCAATAAGACTACCTGTGTGTTGACAAACATTATGTCTGGAAGGGTACACACTCATTTTTGCTACAAAAACATTGACTGTGGTTGGTGTCAGAGATAAAATTACAATGTAAAATTGGGAACTCTGAGCTGTACACTACAGTAACATCTCCTTATATTGTGCTTGTTATATGAAGAGAAACTTTTAAAATAAATGCAAAACAACTTCTCGATGAGATGAGTATGTAGGTATATGGACAAACAGATAAAACAATGAATAAAGACATGAGAAAGGACAAAAATACAAGATATAAAATAAAATGGCCACAGGTTTTTTTTTTTTTAAATAATAGTAACAAGACGTGTATCATCAGTGAGAAACTTAATGCTCTGATAAGGAGTATAAGATAAAGATGCTAGGGCAAGAACAGAATTTCTTATTGTTGTTTTAGAATTTCGAAACAGACTCAAGTAGGAAAATTTAATAATAGATGTGTGTCACAGATCTGAGAATTTCTTCAAAATATGAATTGAAAGAAATTAAATGTCTACAAATGACAATTGGTACAAAGTGCAAGCAGGAATCCAATGGAACAGAAGATGTGGGTAATCTGAAAATAAGGAATCACAAAATAAACAAAAAATTAAATCACAGGGAAAGAAAAATGTCTAGTGATGAAAACACAATGCTTCTAAATGACCTCAACCTACTGTTGAGAACTGAATTGTATGTCCCAAACCTAAAATCATATGTTTAACTTCTAATCCTCAGTCCCCGGAATATGGCTTTGGGAATAAGGCCTTTGATGGGACAATTTTTAAAATGAGGTTACAAGATGGGCCTCTAGTCCAATATGACTGGTGTCCTCGAAAGAAGAGACAAGAACACAGACATATAAAGGAATCCCATGTAAAGAACAAGAGTCTATGTGGTCAGAGCCAAGCCACAGAGAAATGTCCCCAGAAGAAATCAATGCTGATGACACTTTATTTCAGATTTCTAGCCTCCAGGATTTTGAGAAAATAAACTGCAGATGTTTAAGCCACCTGTTTGCAGTGTTTTGCTAAGGCAGTCAACTATAACAAAAGGAAAAGAGAAAAGTCCTCATAAATACAAGCATTTTTGAACTGTAAGGGTAATTTTAATTCCAGCAAATTTTCAAACAGAAAATTCAGGTTGTCCATGAAGTGATAAAATTAGAATAGCTTTAAACACTCATATCACATTATTTAAAGAGATAATTCACAAAAGGTTGGAATTCAAAATAGATGTTCTAGCCAAAGATTCTTTTTATAAGAGACAAAATAATATATTCTCATATATCTAAGGGCTGAAAAAAATGTTACATGTGCCTAATTTTGACAAAATTAGTTGAATACTATAACTGAGATGAACATTAATAAATATCAAAATTAATTTTAAGTAATCTTTGTATAAATTACAAGTTTGTAATATTTAAAATATTTACATATCTTGAAAAAATGTCAAATAAGGTTAAGTGATCTAGCTTAATGTTTGTATAAAAACTCAGCTTATATTAATTTTAGTGGGACTCAAGTTTTTAAATGTACATGTATGTTTATTAATTCTTTCATTCCACATAGGTATACCGAATGCCTGTCTTGTAGCAAACATTGACCTAGGATCTAAGGATACAAAAGTGAACAGGACAGATAAAAATCTGCCTGGGAAAAAAATACACAAAGACCTGAAGGTTATGGTCCAGGCTGGTCTCAAAATTATTATGCAGTTCAGGATGGATCAAAACTCACAGCAATCCTATCTCACTTTCCTGAGTGGTGTGATTACAAGCATATGCCACCATGCCCGACTTGATTGATTTCTTTGTATATTTTTGCCACAGATATTAAAATAGAAATGATTCCAAATACCAGTATTTCTCAAGTACACCACTTTTCCTTTTTCTATGATGACTGCCATATATCTTCTTGCTTTGATATACATACAACTTATACCTTATAAAAGTACTTATTTAAAAAAATCAAATCTGTAACATCAAAGTACGAATCCTCTTGCAACTTACAAATTTATGAATCATCCTTATCTTCATGTTTTTAATGTGTGTTCTTTTTACTTACTTCATAGTCACTTTTGAAATCCTATCACAAAATACCAAAGGTAATTAATTCCTGAAGACACAATTCTTAGTTTGCCTCTGTCTTGGAGGCTCCAGTCTGTGATCTGTTGGCCCTGTTGTTTGGACACGTGGAGTGGTAGTGCAAGTTGGTGGGAATACACAGCGTGACAGAGTTCCTTACATCTCAGTCAGGAATTAAAAGAAAATGAAGAGATAAAGATGTCACAGTCCCCCTGACCTAAAGGTCTCCCACTAGACTTTAGGTTCTAAAACTGTCACCCGAGGGCCTAAGCCCTTAACACATGGACCTAGGGAAGACAGGTACCCAAAGGAAAGCACTTCGGGAGGACAGTTGGTTAAGGTGACGGAAGACCACACCCTCTACCACAAGTCACCTCAGCCCTATGCACTGACTCCTCCGTTCAACAGCTCTGTGCTTACCAAGGAGTGGCTTTACCCCACTGTATTCCTGTTCCCCCTGATTAGATTAAAAACAGGGAAGAAACTACTTCTCAAGTAACTTCAGAGGATGAGCTGGGTTAACATTGTTCAGCACTTCAAGTAACCTCTATCACATGGTAAGCGCTGAGCAAATGTTAATCATATTACTAATTCATTATTAAAGAGAAAGCAGTTGTTCTGGCTCTTGTATTGAGCCAATTCTTCCTCTTGCACTCCAGTCCTAATTCCACACATTGCACTTAAGTCATGGTAAAAGCTGAAGCACAAAAGGCTATGGTAACAATGGATATAACATACTTACAGAGAAAGATACATACATATGTACCTGTACATGTAAATAGAGACTGTGAAATAATTAAAATAAACAAATATGGGTTTTGTTACAATATTAGGTTTCTAAATAAATATACTATCTTATGTCCTATGTGCTTTTACATAACTGAGAAAATAAGTATGTTATTTCCTGTTCTAAGATCAAATTTTCTTGACTATCTGACATTAACCTCTCAAAAATAAAGAACGAAAAAAGCAGATTCAGAACTCTGAGGAGCTGAAATATACACTCGTTTTCAAGGATACAGAACTTTAGCACGAGGTAATTACAGGACCTAGGCAAGTAAGAAATCCTACAGCAGAAGGGATGGTAGGATACTGGTGGTTAGCCCTTCTTCACCTGCCTCTTCATACTCATCCTTATCAAGACTTTCTCTTAGATTTCTTTTTAGATTCTGCTGCTACTGTCAGAAGTCATGTGAGGAAGCGCTTCATTCTCTCAAGGTTCAAAATCATCAGGGAACATTTCCAGGCTTGTCCACCACTCGAAGAGGTGATGCCTACCTGAGAAATATGTAGTGCTCCCAGCCATTAGAGAGATTCCCCTCCAATTTCTACCTGGTCACCCCTCTGTGGAGGCCAAAGCTATCAGTAGCCCTAAGAATGTGGTCCTGCAAGCAAGGACATGTTACCACAGGCTGTAACATGTTAACGCTCGCTTGCCTATATCACAGGTGGACTCCTGCTGCGAGACAGGAAGCTAAGGGCAATCGAGGATGATGGGAATCTGGGAACGAGGAAAGTAAGAGAGCTTCCCCAATTATTCGCGGTGCAACAAAGGGACAAGAGTGGAGTTCTCCCGAATCTACAGTAAGGTAGAATCACAATAATACTTCCAGATTTTTGGAATAAGTAACTACAAGTCCCTTGCGGCTCTCAAAAGCATACTGAGGGTGTCCTTCGTGTGGCCTTGTGGCTGAATACCTCCATACGGTGAGCATGCTGTGTTGATGGTGGAAACATTCTTCTCTCCAGAATGACAGATGCCGAGTGTGCTGCCACCCTGCGTGACTGCAATGAAATCACCTTCATTCACCATAAGTCATCACATCATGATGACGCGCACTTTACTAGGACAGCACTTACCCCCAGCAGCTATCTGATGGGGGAGACTTACTAGAGCAGGCTGGCTGTTTTAGAGGCTGTTTTTATCCTGAATCCTTAAGCCACCCATGATTTCAACTGCTCTTTGTTTTCCTTGTATGCTAATGCAAATGCCTGACAAGAAGAATGTCTACTCCTTAATGCATCCTGAAAAGAATTTTAGATAGTAGCTCTTACAGGATTCAGAGCGATGGGAATCCTCTCTCACCCACAGAATGGCTGTAGATTAGAAGGTATTTAACTTCTCCACTCCTTCGTTTTCTCACTTATACATTAACTGAAGTTGTGAGGTTGGAGGCGGTACCTCACAGGACAGGACCTACAAGTCATGTGAGACAGAGCCGAGTTTCCTCCTCATTTGACTTCACTCTGGGTCCCCCCCCACCACCACCACCACCACCACTGCCACGTTTGCTTCTGGCATCGCTCTTTGTCAAACATCATTTGCCTTATTCAAAATTGTGTCATCTCACACATGATGAGGAAGGTTACTGCAGTTCCAATTTTTAAAAATATATACTAAGTATTTAAGTAGTTTCATTAACTTCATACTGCCATGTCAGAAGGTACAAGATACATGTGTTATCTTTCTCGGTTTCGGCCCAGGAATTGAGTCCAGGACCACTGAACTGAGTTACTTCTCCAGACCATTATTTCATTTTTTTTTTTTTATTTTGAGCAAGGATCTTACTAAATTGCTAAGTTGCCCAGTCTGGCTTTCAGGTTACAGTGCTGCTGCCGTGGCACCCAGAGTGCTGGAATTATAGGCCTATGCCACCAGGATGGCTTGAGAAGTCGGTACTTTAAAAACATACGGTTACTGTGTACTTACTGTATGTTAGCTGCTACTTTATTGGGGAAGGGAATATAACCCAATCTTTCTTCCCTGTTTTCAAATAAATTCATAATAAAGGAAAAGCTATAAATGAAAAACAGACCAAATCAAAAGATTATTAAATTTAAGAATTGTTGTTTCAAGTTCTTTGAAGAAACTTGTAGGTATTTTGATAGGAACTGTGTTGAATCTATATATCAGCTTCGGTGGTACAGCTATTTTGACTATATTTATTTTGCCTATCCAAGAGCAGGGAATGCCTTTCCATTTTCTAATGTCTCCTATAACTTCTTTCATCAATGTAGTGTAGTTTTCTTTATATAGGCCCTTCACATCCTTGGTTAGGTAGACTCCTAGGTATTTAATTTTTTGTTGAGCTATTGAGAATGGAATTGTTTTTCTGAGTTCTTGCTCAATAAGTTCATTGTTAGTGTATAGAAATGCTACTGATTTTTTAGTGTTAATTTTGTATCCTGAGACTTGGCTAAATTTTTTTTATTATTTCTATGAATTTCATAGTGGAGTTTTTGGGTCTTTCATATCAACAATCATATCATCTGCAAATAAGGACAGTTTGACCTCCTCCTTTCCAATGCAGGTTCCTTTTATTTCATTTTCTTGTCTGATTGCCATGGCCAGTGTTTCAAGGACTATGTTGAATAAAAGTGGTGAGAGTGGGCAGCCTTGTCTTGTTCCTGATTTGAGAGGGAATGATTTCAATTTTTCTCCATTTACTATAATATTTGCAGTAGGCTTGGCATATATGGCTTCTATGAGTTTTAGGTATGGCCCTTCTATACCTATTTTTCTCAGAGTTCTTATCATGTAGGGGTGCTGGCTTTTGTCAAAGGCTTTTTCTGCATCAATAGAGATGATCATGTGGTTTTTGTTTTTACACGAATAGCCAAAGCAATCCTAAGCAACAAGACCAAAGCAGCAGGCACTGCAATCTCAGACATAAGGCTATACTATAAAGCCATAGTGGTAAAACCAATTTGGTACTGGCATAAAAATAGACAGATAGACAAGTGGAACAGAATCGAAGATGGAGAAACAAACCCAAATACCCTCAACTACCTAATTTTTGACAAAGGGGCCAAATCCACACAATGGAAAAAGGACAGCCTGTTCAACAAATGATGCTGGGAAAACTGGACATCCACATCCAGAAGAATGAATCTAATCACACACCTACCACCACGCACCAAAATCAAATCAAAATGGATTAAAGACCTAAACATTAAAAATGAAACACTAAACCTTCTGGAAGACAAAGTAGGCAAATTCCTAAAAGACATAGGGGTAGGCAAAGATTTTCTTAGCAAGACACCAAGAGCAAAAGAAATGATCCCCATTATCAACAAATAGGATCTTGTCAAATTAAAAAGTTTCTGCACAGCAAAGGAAACTGTCAACGTTGTTAATAAAGAACCAACAGACTGGGAAAACATATTCAACACCAACACTTCAGACAAGAAATTCATAACTAGAATACACAGGGAGCTAAAGAAAATTAAGCCTACCAAAATAAAGGATCCTATTGAAAAATGGGCAAATGAAATGAAGAGGCAGTTCACTCACGAAGAAGTACAAAGGGCCAAAAGATACATGAAAAGATGCTCAACATCTCTAGCCATGAGAGAAATGCAAATCAAAACAACGCTAAGACACCATCTCACTCCAGAGATAATGGCTTATATCAACAAATCAAATAGCAATCAATGCTGGCGAGGCTGTGGGGAGAAAGGAACCCTCCTGCACTGCTGGTGGGAGTGTAAATTCCTTTGACCACTCTGGAAAGCAGTGTGGAGAGCTCTCAAAAAACTAGAAATAGATATCCCCTTTGATCCGGCGACACCCCTTCTGGGAATATATCCAAAAGAGGCCAAAACAACATACAACAGAGTATATGTATACCCTTGTTCATAGCAGCACAACTAACGATAGCTAAAATATGGAAGTCACCAAAATACCCATCAACAGACCAGTGGATACACAAACTGTGGTACTTATACACAATGGAATACTACGCATCTGTAAGGTCCAACAGCATGGAGGTTTTCACAGGCAAATGGAAGAAACTTGAGAATGTCATGCTTAGTGAAGTGAGTCAGAAGCAGAAGGTGAAACATCGAATGGTCTCTCTGATATGAGAGACCCAGATCACAACTCTTATGGAACTTTAGATGAAAAACAGAGTGAAAGAGGGAGACAGGGAGGTGGTGGAGGGAAGGAAGGGAGGTGGGGGGGGGGGGAGAGCGGGAAAGCCCTTGTCACTTTGACAAGAAATGTATGTGCACAAAATGCTCAACTGCATTGTAAACCTTAAATTCTGCACTTCTACATATCAATAAAATGGGGGGAAAAGATTATTAAAGAAGGAATTAGGAAGAAATCAATGTGATACTAGACCAAACAGAACTCAGAAGTAAAAGGAAAACTCCATAATATAAATTCCACCTTTATATAAGTTTTTAATTTTATCATTTATTTTACATTTTTAATACTGCAATAAAGTATTATTTGTTTCTGATAACTGAGTTTTTGCTGTCCTTAAACCTTACACATCTCATTGATGGAGTTAGGAATAGAATTGTGCTCACCCTCCACCACAACCACCCAATCCATGGGAGAATCCCAGACCCAGTGTTACCTTATATGGAAACAGGCCTTTTTAAAATTATTTAACCTTATATGAGAGCATAAGGTTAGGGGCCTAATTTGACGGTCTGCTGTCCTTGTAAAAAGAGGATTATGCCTTAAAGATGTGTGCACAGAAATGAGGCCATGTGGGGACCCAGCGAGCAGAAAACAGACGTATTGTGAGCCAAGGAAGTGATCTCTGTAACTTTGCCAACAAATTAATCTTAGATTTCTAGCCTTCAAAACTATGAAAAATGATTTCTTATGGGTAAGATACACAGGCTGTGTTTGTTGTTGTTGTTGTTGTTGTTGTTGTTATAACAACCCCATGTGAAAAGCTCGTTGTGGTAAGAAGAGATTTGGTGAAAGCCGTATCATTGGTGTTTAAAGACCAAAAGGAAATACATAGAGAATAAAAGACAAGTAAAGAATTTTCAGTATAAGGTAGAAATTGAGAAAGGCTGAACAGAGATCTCTCTGAGAACCACACTACAAACTGTATGTCAGCCTATGTTGATCGAACCTGGCTGATACCAAAGCTGAGGTGGTCTAGGAGAAAAGGCCCGACCTGTCTTGTGTTTTCTTTGCTCTTTATATTTTTATTAGAAAATAACCAAGACAGAAGCCTGAATTTCAAATGTTATTGTCCATCAATAAAGTTTATTGGAACACACACACTTATTCACTCTCTCTGACTCATCTGATGCCATAATAGCTCAACAGAGTCATTGCTTCATACAGCTCACAAAGGCTGATGGATTTGTTATCTGACACTTTGAGCTGTTCATTTCCTTTCCACACTCACCTCTAACACACAACATTTCTTGAGAGAGAGGAGAATTGAAAGAGGAGAGGGAAGAACGATTAACGAAGGGAGAGAGGAATGAGGAAGGCGAGGGAAGAGGAAGGATATGTATATTGCCGCTGTTTCCCCAGTTCCCAACAGGAATAACAGCAGGAGCCCTTAATTTACCATTGATAAAAATGATCCCCTTCACAGGCTGTTAGGAAAGCTTGCCGTGCCGTAGCATCCCTGTGAAAGCACTGTGGTCCGCCATCAGCTTTGATGCAGCTCCTTTCCGACCCAAGCCAGAGACACAGGCTCAGTTTGTTGCCAGGCAGAATTCATTACACTAAGCACCCTCTGTAAACAGTCTTGGACAAAGTGCCTCGTTTGCCTGCCTAATGGAGGACGTGGCATCTCCGCGTTCATTAAAGCTCTGCACCTCAGTTGACACCCCACAGCTGAAATCACCCATAAACCAATTTATGAGAAAATCATTAGGAGAGAATGAGTTATCACTTTGGAGAAATGTTTTAGATAAATGAGAGTGCTGCTACATCCAAATTTGAAGTAATAACAAACCTTGTATCTAAATAGATCCACTTTGTCTAGAGAATAAACATGACTCACGCATTAGGGATGCGATTCTCTTAAATTAATCATCTGTACAATACAAAAGCCTCAGTGAGGTAGTGAGTTCATCGTAGACATTCTTAACCCAGTTGCTTCTGCTTCTTATACACATACACACAGATGCACTCACACATACAGACATACAGACACACACACAGACACACAACATATTGGTTGATTAAGGTGATTTTTGCTCAGCAATATCTCATTTTTAGTCTTGACTGGGAATCACAGCATAATATAACTATTTTCTACCCAGTTTTATTCCCAAGAAGTATACACACCACTATATGCATTTTTTTTTTTTTTTTTTTTTTTGGTATGTGATTTTAGGAAGACCGCTAGTCCTATAAGAAAAAGATGAGATTTGTGAAGACGATGAAAACAGAAAACCCTTAATATAACTTTCCTTTTCATCATTGTAATCAACTGCATGCTTCTGAATGCTTACGTTTCACTTACGATTTATACCATAAAATTCTAACTCCCAATGTTATGTCAGTAAGAGACAATACATCTAGAAATTGAGGGGGGCATGGGTGTTGAGGCCTCCTGGACACGATTACTCTCCTTTTGAAACAAACTCCAGAGAGCCCCCACTTACTTTTCTGCCATTTGTGAGCAACAGGCCCTCATCAGACACTGAATCTACCGGAGTAATGACCTTAAAATTGTGGGCTCAAAACATGAGAGAAACAGATATTTGTTATGTAAGCCACACGGTCTATGGTGTTCTTATTATATCAACCCAAAGAGTCTCCTACAACTGCATACTAGCTTTAAGGTTTCTCAGGTCTATTTATCTAACATTCTAGGCCTGCTTCTTTATAAGTAAAATAAAATATAAAATAAACTTTCCAAATTTCTGTGAAGATCACACGAAATAGTCCAAGTAAATCCTTTTAGCTCACTTTCTGGCATGCCCTTAGCATGCATATGTTAGTTTCTTTTTATACAGTATTGGAAAATTTAGGCACTGGAACAAAAATTGCCGATTCCTGGATCTGGGTATATATTTTAGAAACATACTATAGCTTCTCTATCTTTTTGACAACATTCTGTGACTGTCATAGAAATGAATATATGTCAAATATTACTAAATGGGAAAATACAAAAGAATTCCCAAGACTGTAAGGATGGGCAGAGTACAGGGTAGAGAAGAACCAAGTGGGAAGTATTTACATTTTACTGCCTAGGCCCAATTCTCTGGGTGGTAGAACTTTTTATGTTTTTGTGCTGATTATAAAGAGAAAAATGGAACATTCCCTCTTTTTTCAGAAGTCGTGAGCTGCTCCAAATGGAACTATAGTTTGGGCAAAGAAGGGTAAACGGAGCAACAACAAGTGTCCAGTGTTCTCTCACTGGGAAAGAAACTTTTGAGAGGCTGTTTGGTTGTTTGTTGTCAGTTTGTTCTTTTCTAGAAGCCTATGTCCAATCTGTGTACTTTACTTCTCAAGGCCCAACATATTTCACCAGCCGCCAGTTCCACACTCAGGTTCCTTTTCTGTGGTTGAGTGGAAGGTAGGCTGTTCCACACAGAACCATGAGAGGGACTGGCCTCACATGACAGCTGTTCGCAAACACGGAAGAGTCCACCGTCTCAGTCTGCTTGTGCTGCTATAACAGAAGAGGATGGACTGGTTCTCACAGCTCTGAAGGCCAAAAAGACCAAGACCGAGGCACCAGCATTCAACTGCTGGCCTCGACTACCTTGCTGAGACTTCCCATGAACGCAGGTAGAAAGAGAGAAGAGTCTAAGCAGGCTCATTCCCGTCCTTTTAGGAAACATGAATCCATGTATCAGGGAGGAATTTTCACGCCTTCATTACTTTAACTAATCACTTCTTAGTACCACCACAATAGGGACTTCAGATATTATAAAGAAAATAAAACGCTTTCTCTCCAAGGCCAGTCAACACAGGGCCAAATACTCTAGAACTGGCAAAAAATTTTAGCTTATGCATGAAACTCCCAGTGTCCAGCCACAGACACCACTGTGATCCACACACTGTAGGTGAAGAATTACTTCCATGGATAGCATTATCTATAGAGATTTATTTGATCAACAAACTTCTCAAAATATTTTACTAAAGAAAGATATGCTGTAAAATTTCAGCTACTATTTTTGCTTGGTTAATATCTTTGGAGATTCTGGCAGGTGAGTAATTTATTTCCGGAAATAATCCATCATTTCCACATACAATGCACTTGTGAGTGTGTCCAGGGCTTTGCGCTATCTCTCTGGTATAGTGTATTTTTTTTCTAGATGAAAGGTATTTCACACAAAGAGCATCTTGAATGCATACAATTACTTCACGCTGAAAACATAAAATGATCCGCAGAAGCACCCACACCTAGTATACTCCAAAAACTTTAGTTTGATAAGTGCCTAACAATGATTATTGCAAGTGCTTTTGCCTCAATTTCTTTGGAAATTTCAAAAATGAACAATAAAAACATATACTTTTTTTCTGATTTCAAGTTTTTGTATTAGAATTTTATATTGCTAAAACAAGACGGAAACAGTACGTAAAGTTAATACGTCAAATTGTGCATACAGAATGATTACCAAGATAAAAAAGAAATGTCATAATATTAAAAAGAAAAAATTCAAAAACAAAATTGTGTATGTGATTGAAAAAATAAAAGTTTTTTTTTTATTCTCCATTGACCAATTTTCCTGTCCCAAGATTTTACAACTTTTATTATGAAACGAGGATATTTTGGAGAATAACAATATTGGACAGAGATACTGCATTTTTCTGTAAACATTAAGTCAAACAGCATCTACTAAACTTTTACTCGTGCCAAACCAGACTAAAAATGCCTAAGTGGGTCATATACTGAATTTTCAACAAAACATTTAAAGCCCTCTCTTGCAGATAAGAATACAGACTCTGAGTTAGCAACAAATCTATTGAGAAAGGGGCCAATAAATACACATGCCGCTTCCTCATGGCAACTTCTCAATTTTTATGTTCCTTTGAAGTTGAGACCAGTGGCTTTTCTTTGTCTGGGATGCATTATGTACAGTGTGTTATGGATCTTTGACAAGGTGGAAAGGTGTGGAGGGAGAAGTTGGAGATCAACACCTGAGATTCCTGAACTCTTCTACCCTTAGTGCCATTTTTTCTCAGAGGGCTGATAATTAAAGAATCGTTAAAACGTGTCTTGAAATCCACAATTCTAAACTGTCACACAAATCTCCACATTACATCAGTAACATAATCCATACCTCTGTGGAGTCTTTTATCTTTTGCCTGAGACGGAGTGAGAAAAAAATAAAGCCTAGAGCGTGGAGTAACTTACACACACCGAGGCTGTTTAAGCACTTCGCCATGTAGGTAAGTTTGCAGAGGGATAAAATTTGTTGCTAACCATATCATAACTTTCTCAGAACAATCTTAAAAATTCTTCTCTGAAGGATAGTCGACGCCATGCCAAGTTATACCCACACTAACATAATGTAATACAAAATGCATAACTCTGTTCATAAGTCAACATAGTCACAGCATAATCGTGAGGAAGCGACAAAAGCAGGTGGCAGTCTGACTCACTGACTATGGAAAGGCCAACGTGTGTTTGTAATGGACAGTGAACAGGAGAGCAAGTAGCTTTAAAGTGAGGAAATACCAAAAGCATAAATAAATAAATAAATAAATAAATAAAAAGTCATCATCTGGTCCCTCCTTTATGTTCCCCTAGGGCTTTCTTTTTTCTCTTGGCATTTTCCATATGAGAATATTTTTTCAGACTAGGCTAGGGAGAACTGAAAATGCTCTTGTGCAGAATTAGAGAAGGGACAGACGCCATCGTGTGGAGTGCTATTCTTCATGCCTCGTTCTTTGTAGAAGTCAACAAGTAACAGAGCCTTGTCATGTCTGATGCCTGCAGCAGTGCTGCCCAGATTCACCTGAGCATCCAGAGAGAAGAAAGTAAGTGTCAGTGAGTACCTTACCATAGGGGGCTGTTTAATTGAGAATTATAGTCTATTTTGGGGGATCTGATGCTCATTCTCATGGGATCTTGTACAAGCTACTGCTTTTCTCACAACAGTGACAAGCTGAAGTGACACCTTTTAGCTAGGAAACACATACCTACCATTGGCATTTCTACTTATTAATAGTTTATCGCCTATTAGAGTTTCTCTATTTTAATAAATTACACATGCAGGGTTTTTTTTTAGGTATTATTCTGTGGTTTGTTTGGAAGTCCTCACTCTTTGTCCTTGTACCAACTGGCAGAGTGCTCTGGCTGTCCTTGTCCATGTCTCCATCTGGCACAGCATTAATCCTTTCATGGATTTTCATGAGGCTCTGGCTGCAAGATTTTAGTTCTGTCCCTCCCCACCCCCACCCCCACCCCCACTTGCGGCCCTTCCTCTACTTTGGAGCTGCAAAGTGAGGATATATGGAATTTGTGGGGCAAAGACAAAATTAGAAACCAGCAACAAGAATGAAAACGCAGAAGAGCCAAAGCTCAGAGCGCACCTGCCTGGGACATGAAGTGTTGTCCAAATAACATTGGGATTTTCTGTTCAGGTTGTCTTTATGGCCATTCTAAAAGGTATTCTCAAAAGGGGTGAAGTAGACAAATTTTCTGAATTTACTGCTGACCTATTTTGCAGATTAAGATAATGTATGCCAACTTTCTATAAGCTACGCGGTAAGAGAAATTTGCTTAGGTTAACCCTAGTTCTGAAACCTGACTTTATACTCTCTTTAAACTCAGTTTGTAGCTACAGAAAACTATAATACAAATAATTACAAGATAAAATGATCCAAAAGTTTGCTTCATCATATTGTTTATTGGTTTGTTGGTTGGTTGACTGGTTGTTTTCCGTAGGAAAGACTTTTGAGCATTTGGCTAGAGTACCTTGAATGATGCTCAACTCATCTCTAATTATACTCTAACCAAGTATATCACATCCCCAAAATTATCCCTTAGAACAAGTGCATGTCAAGATGTTCTGCCAAAGAAGCAAAGTAAAAATTAAAAATATATGTTAGTAATATGATAGGTACGTTAAGAGCTATATATTTCCCTTAGAGATTAATAGAAATATATACATATAGGTCTATTTGATGTACTGTAGTGGCATATAAAACTACTGTTTAATAAAGGATCTGCTGTTAAAGGCCAGAAGCTAAGTCTTTTTCTTTTTTGGCTCTTAGAGTAATCAAATCTTAATAAAGACGGTTATGAAGCAGGGTCCTCCAGGGATTGCTTTCTTATTTATTTTAACAAACAGAGTCTAGCTGGCAGGTTTACCTAGATAAGCATGAACACATAAATGCATGTGGCGCTGACTATGACCTGAAAATACATACTTTCTCTGAAAAAATTTAATTATTGGTTGAATCAAATTGGACTTTTACATTTATTCAAAAATCATTCCAATGGCATACCATTATTTAGTCAAAGTATTTATCAACTCTGTTATCCACAAGCCACATGAATTATAAACTATGTTTCTGGCTCTATGCTTCTACTCTAATACATGAGTACTGATTGAGTTTTTGGAACTGTCCTTCTTTTTTTTTTAGAATTAGTGGAGTTACAAAATCTCTTGGGCAGAAGCGTGATTTCATGGCTTAGGTGGACAAATGGTTTCACTGTACAGATTAGGCAACCAAGTACAAAAGTGTTAGGCTGTTCTCACATGAAGAAATTCTCAGGAAGCATCTTGTAGTTTTTCTTGGGTATCCAACAAACTCTAACATATTTATAAGAAATTTTATAAATTAATTCACCAAGTTTATTTCAAAATGTTCTCACAAACTACTTCTTGGCTAGATCAGGCTTAAGCAATCTTCTTGTCTTAAGAAAGTTTTCAAACATATTTATTAATCAGATTGCTATGTATCTTGTTAGGACATACTTAACAGGTCTAGTGTGCAAAAGAAAACTAGCCATGACGGCATGTATGTGTCATTGCAACAGTGAGCCCAAGTCAAGGACAGATTCATACACCATGTGGCTTCATGTCATCACATAAAATTCATGATGGCATTGGATTTAAAGTAGTCTTAAAAGTATAAATTTCAAGACTTAGTGAATCTTACAATAAGAAATTGGCTTAAATATCAACATCAGAAAAAGCAAATTTTAAATAACAGTGTGTGAGAAAATAATGGTTCTTTATCTCAATAAGGAATATAATGTATATTGATAATATTGTTTCAATAGTAATATTTGATATAAAAGTGAAAGAAATGAATACCTTTATAATTGTGGTAATATTAATTTATAAATCTTGATCTATCAAAAATTCTAAATAAAAATTAACTATGATATTTTTACAATAGAATAATGAATGATAGTCATTTAATAGCTAAATAGCATTTTCTGTTTGTAAATAAGCATTATTTGGAGATGTTTTAGAGCATGAAGATACATCAATGGTATATGAGGTCACAGGACAATCTCAATTGTATGAACTAGAGAAGATGAAAGATACTTTCTGATTCAAACCAATACAGAGAGGAAAAAGTAAAAATTAACAACAGTGTTGTAGAACAATGGGAGAAAACTTCAGAATTTCTTCTTAGAATATTAAAGAGAAATGATTAATGTTTTTATAAAGCTCCGGTGGCTAAAACTTAGCTGTTGTCAGAAATATTTACAAGAAAAAGAAAAACCCAAGTGCTGAATTTAGAACAGTTCTTGACATGGAGAACACAGGACTCAAGACTGTAGAAAATCGCCTGGCTGGAATAGAAGACAATTGGAAGCCATTTTCCCATTGTGAATGAGAAAGCTAAAAATAAATATCAGAGGAGAAGTGAGAGTTATGGAATGCCAAAGACGGATCCAAAATACCCTGTCTGGATGGGCTAAATATTTAATATCCATTCTCCGCAAAAACTCCTCAATACTAAGGATAGAAAAAAACCACCTTTGCAGTAATGACAACTTTTCGATTCAAACTAACATCCAGTTCAATCTAAATGGCAAAATGCTTAAGGCATTACCAATAAACTGAGGAATAAAATTGAAATGTTTGACATCAAAACCGTGCTTAAGAATATTCAAGATAATTGCCATTGGAGGATTAAAAGGAAAAAATCAATATGTGCTCAAAAAAGAAAATGTTAATTTCATGCATGAGAATTTCTTCAGAGTCATTTCAATTACCACAGTCCCATGAGTGGGAAGCTAAGTATATTAGACCTAAATGGTTCCAGACCAGTCACTCGAGGCCTTAGTTTACTTATATATAAAATAATGGGGATTAGATGATCTTAAATTTCATTCTAGCTCTCATTGTCAGTAAGTCTAGGAAAAAAAGAGGTGTAGATATCAATACCAATCCCAGTGCAACAAAGAGTCATTTCTCCTTTCTAAATAATGTTACCTGAATTCTTCTTATACATAAAATATTATTCTTGGAGTTTAATTTATAGCAGTCCTTTAAATTAGGCATCCAATTCAGTCCATTTTGCAGATGAGAGGTGAATTGGAGACACCCCCAAAATTAAATAATTTCCTACTGGTCTTGCCTCTAGGAGTTTACCAGACACCTGTTTTAAACTTTTGTATCACCAAAGGCCCCTGATCAGAGCCATTAAGTGGCCTTACCCCTCTCAGGTATAATATCTTAGGATTTTAACTCATTTTGACTCCTTATATTTCCACGATCCCCAAGAGACTTGTCCTTAATAATAATAATAATAATAATAAAAATTGTAGCATCCTTTAAGAACTGCTATGGATTATGTAGATCTGAGAAGTGTTCCTACTCGTGCAAAGGATGTATAGTCCGCATATATTTCCAGTACAACTCTCTCATGATATAACCTCCTCACTTTGGCCTCATGTTTGGTTCAGTAAAATGACAGCAACAATTACAGCAACTAAACACAGCTCTAAATGTCCCGGTTGTGTTCTGCAGGGTATCAGATAATATGAACATTATCAGATAATAGAAATGTATATTCAAAAATAAGTATTGTTATTTGGATTATACAATACTTCTCTGATCTCTTTAATGGGGAATTTCTTAAAATTTTTACTATACTATGGATTATGCAAAAAGTCATATTGAAATGCTGTATCAAAATACTTTGAGAAGTGCTAAATTACCCAATTATTTATTTAAATAATTACTATTTTCATCAAAATCTTCATGAAAATTAGCATGATGCTTACATAGGACGCTTTGACTATTTGAGCATGATATTACATAAAGTCGTCAGGGAAATAGACTTACAATTCCTCTGTCTCCGTTGTAACAGGAGTTATACATAAACAAGTATGCTACATCTTTATTTCTTAGAAGATGAAGGGTTTGTTCCGGGCCACTGAATGCAGAACTATATATCTGTTCCATTTTTTTTAGGACACACACTGACAAACTGGCTCATGTGTGAGCTGGTGATATCAGGAAGAGAAACCCCATTATGTTAAGTCAGCAAAGCAGGCATGTGTGTCAGCTTCACAATCCCGTTGTGAAATTCACCTTTCTTCACAACTCAAAAGCGACCTGTGCTTAACTGTGGGGTCAGGGAAGGTCAGGGCTCTTCCACGTAGGTTAGATGGAAATGTTTCTCTCCTTTGGAGCCCAGGTCTATTTACCATAATACCGGATGTACCCCACCACAAGACACATCATTCTGGGCTCATTTGCAATGCTTGAGTGATATCGGTGAAAACAGGCCCTTCATCACCAAATCACAGTGGAAATTCAAATCAAAAACAGAGACCAGAAAGAAGGCTCAAAGGAAAGTAATGGCATATTTTTCCAAAATAGCTTATATCCCTTAGAAGATTATATAAGCGTATGTATTCATACCGATTCCTGAGTTGTATTGACAGGTGTCACACATGTACATATATGTATATACACTCATATCACACACATGCACATATCACACATACACACACGTATATAACTCAATTTTTGGAATTAGCCTAATATTTCTTAATTCTAAAGTGTTTGAGTTCATTTTTTCCCCTACTAGATACTCTTCAAAATTCTTTTCTCCCTCGTGTCCCAACAGGGTATCTTTTTGTGATAAGTAGTGCAAAATCCAAAATCATAACTAATTCAGTTTTAATACACATTGTTTGGTGAAAAATGAGAAGATCAGAAAGACAGATGGGCTTTTACACAGCTGGTAATTTTCATCAACTTTGGAAAATTCTGACATTGTATACTTTGTGTCATTTATACTTTACAATCTCTAAATGTTATCACTTGTTTGAGCTTTTTGTTTGTACTCCTTTTGTGTGTTTCATTTCACTGGCTGCAATTATTCTCCTTCTGGCTGTTCTCCAGACACTTCTGGAGCCTCATCCTCTACCATTTACTCTGCCGGCTTCTTTTGTAACCATGCTTCAAACACTGGGACACTTTAGCACTTGGTCCTGGTTATATTGTCTTGAGGTATTAAAATGAAAAATAAAAATGAAAAGACCTTAATTTATGGCAGTATCTCCCACGAGGATTTGAGGTCTATTGGGATTCAAGCCTGAGCCAGAAAAAACATTGAGAACTTCCTCCTTCCCTCTTCAGACCACTGCACTATTGTCACATAAACAAGTCCCAGAATAACACCCTGATGGAGGATATAAGACCATGTGGAGCAGAAGTGACCCACTGCAGCTGAGCCATGTCAGACCTGACAGCCTGTCTTAGTTACTTTCTCATCACTGGGAGTCAATACCCAACACCCACAAATTAGGGAGAAAAGATTTATTGTAGCTTATAGTTTCAGAAGGTCACATCTATTCACAGGTGAGTAGTTGGAAAATGACAGAAACACATGGCAGGGTTGGAGCAAATGCAGGGCCAGGGCCAGAGCTCCAGCAACAGAGATCTCGTCACAACACAGTGGTACACAAAGAGACTGAGAGGAAGGGTGGAACCAGCAGAGTCCCTGTAGGTCAAGCCTTAAGCCTCTGCTCCTTGCAGCCAGGCCCCACCTCCCAATTCTACATAGTATCCATGGGAACATGAGGTTCTTGGGGAACACTCCAGATCTAAATCACCACACAGCCTTAAACCAACTTAGCAGCTTTGTGTAGAGGCACAAGTAAGACATGCCTACGGTTCATTGTACCTGGACAGGTGAGCTGAACTGCCTCACAAGCCAACTCTCAGTCCCAGGCCCAAGAATCATCAGCTCAATAACAGCTGCTTAGTTAAAGCCAGTATGTTGTGGGGGAAGCTGTGAAGATATTAGAGAGGTATAATCTCCACAACTAGAGACAATCAATTCAGAACAGATATTCAATGCAATCTCAAAAACTCATCAGTTCTTAGGATTGGTTGACACCTTTGGTTCCGACCTTTCTGAGGGCTATGAAAAGGTAAATGTAACCATGTTTATCACAAAAATAAAGTAGATCCCTTGGTTCTTCCTTGCCAGTAATTTGTTTTGGTCTTAAAATTTCATCTTCTAGTAAAGATGTGACCAAGAAGAGTTACGGAATTTAGTGAAGAATCCTGAGGAAAGTTTTTTACTTCATTAAATACCTGCTGCAAGAGGGTCAATGAAGATACCATAAGAGACCATATCACAGCTCTCTCTCTCTCATTTCCTGGGTTCCATGACAAAACATGACATTACACCAGGTTTTCTGTCAGCAGAATGCAATACTATTTCTCATCATCTTACATCCTTGAATTACTGTACAGTCCTATGTTCCCTGAAGCTCTCTTTTTTTCTGTGTTCTTTTTATTCTGCCACCATCACGTTAGGCTCCTGAGATCCAAAACGTGAAGCATCCTGTGTTCAGTCTCTAACGAAACATCTTCCTCACATCCTTTCAGGCACAGGATGAGGAGAGGCTACTTTCCTTACAGAGCCCATATTCCTTCCACTCACTCTTGCACTTTTTTAGTAGAAGTGCTCCCAGTTTCTCCTAGAGTGGAGATTTAATCAGTCTCCATGAAGAAGTCTGCCTCTGTCTCTTCAATGTCCCTGTCCTACTCACTCACTGTTTTCTCTGTCTGACATGCCTTCCTTGCTGGCTACACGGTAAATTCTAATGCACAAGTAAGAGCCTTGCTGCGTGTCGCGTCTCCTCAAAGCCCTCTTCCACACATCCAGATTATGTCACTCACTCCCTTCCGTGCACTCCTTTCTACCTTGCACAGAGCATGACACAGGGGACAGTGCTGCCTACCACAACACATCCCGATTCACATTTATGTCTTGTTGACATCGCATTCTTGGTAAAAGAAACAACTTACTCATCCTTTACCTTTCACAATCAAGAACACTTCCTGGAAACATCGGTCCTTCAACACATTTTCATTTTTAATTTGATTTTATGCATTTAATTTTATGCCTCTGCGTCTTGTTTCTAAGCAAAACTGCCTTAGTTTTGAAGTCTTTTTTTAATCTGGGTAATTCTTGCTGTGTGATTTCAGATAAGCTACTTAAGCATTGTGTATTTGTATCCTGAGAAATACCAACAGTGACAATGTCTACTTTCTAGGGTTATGCTACAAATAAATGAGTTAACTTATGAATAATACATAACACCATTGCTGACATGTAACAAATAACAGACAAAATTATTACTATCATTGGAATTGCCTTCATTATCATTTTGTGCTGTGACTGTGCTCACATTAGAGAGCATGCTTAACTCTGTATTAGCGCTGATGGTGGTCAACTGATTTATCTGTCAATTCTACTGAATATGGTATAGCCACATGGTCAAGGATTTGTCTGTTCACATGTATTCGCCCAGTTCAAATAGTAGCATTTAAATACTAATTGCTCAATTATGGTTTATTCAGTGAATGACTGAATGGGTGAAAACTACACACATTAAAGCATTAAAGGATTTACAGAAGGAAATAATATTTGATTAATTTAATAATTTCAGAAAAAGTTGATTAAAGAATATCTATGTAGCCTGGGATATGTCATTTCCACTGTTTAAATGCAGTACTCGGTGTCACTATAATGAGTAAAATAAAAAGTATGTGGCGTATCTAATGGATTTTTCTCCGAAGCACAGCAGTCAAATAGTGTGTGATGTCACCTACATTAACATCCACTAATGAGAGCCACCTCTATGGCTGATTCAACTTCTCGAGGATTCTTCTCATTTCTCATTCTTACGAGAAGACATGTGAGGGGAGACGGCCACATGGAGGCAGGATCCCTGCCGCCCGTTCCCACACCCCGCTTATCACATCCCCATGATTTTGGAGAGAGGTGATTTGGTTTTGCCTGAATCCTGGCAGTAAAGCTGCTTCCCACTCCTATGTGACAGGTGGCCCCCACACAGGTAGGCCAGTAAATCTGGGCTTCCTTTCATGCTGTCAAGGAACAGCAGCATCCTGCTGGTTGACAGCCACAGCCTCCCTGTCATCTGAGGAGCCTCTTTTGTGTTCAGTTCCCCTAACCATGAATCTCTGAGACATTCGCTCCTGTCGTGAACAAGGCTGCTGCTGGTTGGCAGCACTCGCTGTGTCTGCATGTCCCAGGGCAGGGGACTTCCATCTGTGTGGGGCATCTGCCTTCATCCTGCCATCTGACTTGTCTCAGGCCAGATGCCCACACTTTCCATAAAGAAACTGAAAAGAGCATGGAATCAACCTCGGATTCACAGGGATCCTAACTCTGCCCTTATCTCTCAACCCAGTGCTTGTCAATGTTTAGTAAGATTAGCATTTACTTGGATGTGTTGTGAAATGAGATTCTGACTCATAAATTCAAGTTCTGAGCTTGAGATTCTACATTCCTAACAAACTTCCAAGAGAAGTTACTGTTTAAGAAGAATACATTGAGTAGCTGCATTCAATTAACACATTTTACAGGCCAGCTTGTCTCCTAGTTCTGAGCATCCATGAAATTAAGCTATAATTTCCAAACTATAGTTGATAGTGTTTTCTTGACCTTTCAATGATCTTACTTCATACAACACAGCGAATTCAATGCTGTAATCACAAAATTTCAAGTGTTTAAAATATGCATTGAATTCAATTTACAAAAAGAAACAGAAACCAAACATTTTACATAACAACTAGTAAACCAACATATCAAGTCTTATCCCTTTCTCTTTCTTTTCTTTCTTTTTTTTTTTTTTTTTTTTTTTTACATTTTGTGACTATCAGAGCTTCTGGCAAAGAAATATATCGGAAGAAAGATGCTTAAAGCCACTGAGTCCAATTTATTTTATTTTAATAAGCCGATTAATTATTGAAGTAAGTTCTTTGGAGACAGTAAGATGAATAAACACGATGGTTATTTCAAGGACTTTCCAATGTTATATGGTATGTGATCACTGATATGAGAAAATTTTGTAAAACGAGGAGGAAGAATATGCGGAGGACTCTGAGATGGGTAAGGGGGAGAAGGGTTGGGAATCTTGCTACTGTATGTATGAATCATGTAACAACCTCAGTATCATTAGAAAGCTAACCAGGAATGATAATTCTTAGATTTTACTCATAATTATTTGGTTAGAATGTAGGAGTAGACCAACATTTTATTGTGTCAAGCTCATGAGGTAGACACAGCATGTTTCAGAATTGCTAGTGTGGATTATGTGAAGTATTGCACAAGGATAGTAGTTATCTTATAGGACAAAGTAGTTTTAGCCCTAAATATTTTAATTTTAAATCCTAATAACTAGTGTCACTACCATCTGAATTACTTAAAATGTGAATCAGAATCTACATTTTAACCAAAATCTCCAGGCAAGTTGTGTGTACTTTGCAACTTAAGAAGCACTGCCTTTGAAAGTAATTAAGTAACCCAAAAGGAAAGTATTCCTAATTTGTCTGCACGGCAAAAGGTACGAATGTTACTTACTCCCCCTCCCTTTCTCTGTTCCTCTCAGAGATCTCCTATCAAAGTCCTTCTAATCCCACACTCCGGAACCACTATGAAATCCAAGATTCAGTAACATCACACACGAAAGAAAAACAGTCCAATTGGTACAACCACAGATTATCTGAGAAACCCAAAAAGTACCCATATTTACACTTTGACAAGACCTCCACTTTTCCCCTGAATATATATGCTGAGGATTACATAAAAATTAAATAATAAAAATTAGTTATTACAATCAATATTAACACTTCTAAACAGAAAAATTCTCAAATGGATGTTCTTGAGAAGACAGTATATAGTTAATGCTAGATAGGAAAAAATAGACAATGCTCTGGAAAGAACAATGAAAATAAATATAGCTACTGTTTTAGTTACTTATTCCAAACAGGATACCCGACATGTATAACTTAAAGGAGGAAGATTTATTTTTACTCACGATTCAGAAGGTCTCAATTCATTCACAGGCAGCTGGCAGTAATGAGAGCACATGGCATAGGCTGGAGAGCCTTTCACAGCATGGTGGACAGGAAGCCAAGTCTGCAAGGAAAGGCAGAAAACTGATACATATCCTTCCAGATCATGTTCTACCCCAGATCACTAATCTACCCTTTTCACGTCAAGCCTCAGTGTTCCTCCACTTTCAGGTAGAGCCCCAGAAATCCCCATTCTGGATCAAGCCCCCATGTTTCACCACATCCCCTTCCAACCAGCCCCCCTGACAGCACATAGTTCCAGAGGTATCCCACCATATCAAAATATGTGAAGCTTTTGGAAGACATTCCAGATTCAGACCATGACAGCTCCTCAAAGTAAGATAAATCACATTCCGAAAAACATGTATTAATGAAATGAAAGTGATCACAGTAGGAATAAAACCAAATCACCACCAAGATTTTAAAGGATAGTTTAAAAAATAGAAACTAAAGTTATCAATGTTGTAAATTAGTTGAACAAGAGATGAATGCCTCAAGGAAAGAAAATGAGAATCTGTAGTCAACTTCCTCCTTCTCTCTTGAGCCAATGTAATGTGATTCTGTTTCTCAGGATAGAGACAAAAATAACTGTCTTTACCTCTTGGGGTGTACCTCTAAGACAATGAGTTATAGGTAGGAAATAATCATTAGAGAAAAAAAGGCCTATTTCTGGAAGAAGGGTCACAGGAGCAAAATGTTTTAGAATTCATTCATAATATCATATTTTAGCTCTTATTTTTATGGCCAACCAAGTTTCTCTGGGAATTGCTCACAGGATGTACTGGAAGTTTGCTTGTCAGAACTGGCTCGGATGCTCATAAATCGGGCAGTGAGGACTCATCTCCACATACATCATGTTGAGCAGTCCAGTTAAAAAGCAGACATATTTAGTGGAATTAGTAGAAGCAAATTTTTCTTATTTTACTCTTCATTCAAACTGTAGATAGCAAAAATATTCTGAGCCCTCCAAAGCACTTTTTAAAGTTATCCCCGGTTTCCATTAAAATATTCTGTTGTTTTTCTTCCAGACAATGCCTTTTTTGGAAAATAAGTGATTTCTGTTCCCAAAGTTCCAGCTCTCATTTATGCAACAAAAGCCAAATTGAATTATTTTTCTTTTCTTTCCCTTAAAGGACCTAAAGTTACACAGAAATAAAACTACATATAAGTGCTGGCCATGCTAAAAAGAACAAGTGATGAAAAATCAAAATCACAAAACAACTTCAATTACATCCATGGAGACCAATTTTGGCTTCAGACAAGCAGGCATATTTATTGGTCATGTACAGGTTCCTGCATTTAAAACGCATGCCATGATTCTCATACACATAATCTCACCAAAGCTGTCCATGAGCAAAATGAATAAAGACATCTCTGAGAAATCTATTTTGCAAATGCCTATACGTCTTGGAGGTTGGGGTTTATGTAGACTGTCAAACCTAAAACCGTGGCAAATCTAGATACCACCTGGGAGGCTGAGCCTCATCTTTCCTTTTAAGAACAGGAATTGGCCTCTGGTCTAAGAGGTTAAATTTCCTTGGCCTACTCACTAATGCCCTACACACTCGCTGAGCCCCTGGTTACAGGCATCAAACACCAGCTAGCACATTAGACTCTGAACTTAGAATATGTCTCCAGACACCAGCACATAAAAATACAGAAATTTACACATACCTTGACTACTTGAGAGGCCTCAAGCTGTGCTTGCTGGCTCCCTGCCTTTGCAAGCCTGGGCTCAGCACTCTTTCTAAGTCTCATATTCCCAAAAGACTTGGTTAACTTTCATATACATTTATACCAGATTATCATTTCTGGACCCTATACTCTCTTTTGTCATTATGATAACATACTTATGTTGCACAAAGTGGCAAATGGCCTAGTTGATTCCTTCCTGAAGAGATGAGAATACAGCAGAGTAATAGAACTCTGTAGTTAACGGCATTATTTGCCCAAATATAAGAGTCCTCATAAATTCCCAGCCATCTAAAAGATAAATGAATCTTCTCTGCCACGTGTTTGAAGGATCAATATATAAATCAGTACGTGCAGAAGTACATTCTTCTCAAAGGACCTGGCCTTTGAGTAATTGAAGAAACGTGTTCTCCTAAAAGGCCAAAAACATTGAGTAGAGGGAGCTCTTCCCCAAGAGTGATGTATAACAATCTCAAAGGGGGCTTTTTCAAGCTGTAGCCCTGCCTCTTTTTTCTGAGATGTGCCCCTCGGGCGAAGTTGTACAGGAGTACCTGCATGAAGCTAGTCTGGAAAAAAACTTGTGTGTGTGGTAGCTCAGCTCTGGACAGGATGATTCACAACCCTCAGGTGCACTGTGAGTTTCTGCGGATCTAGCTTTGTAGGATCAATATGAGACGATGAATATGGATGTCAGAGGTGCGAACCACTCGCTGCAGCAGCACGGGAGCAATGTGACCGTGCACTCACTTGGAAACCAGAAAAACAAAGAAAGAAAGAAAGCGCACACAGGTGAACTGGAGCTAACTCTACACATATCTGAGCCTTTGCGCTCCTGTCTACAAAAAGGGCACGTAACCTACCTGCAGGCCAACAGAGAGGATCACTACAGACAGCAGCTCTCAAGGCACGTGGTAGACACAGCCACAAGTGGGTGGAGCCACTCCTGCTCAGTGGTGGTGAGCAGCAGCAGCCCGGTATGAAGCACTGAGACTAACACATTAGAGTCGATCAGAATAAAGCTATGAGTCTCAGAAGACTTCACTCTGGCTGTGTGTAAGTCATGAGCTCATGAGGTCTCAGATTGACTCTATGACCACCAGCCCTAATTTGCAACCATAGCTAATCATGATATCAAAATGTGTAAGTCACCAAAGGAGGAGGAGCTCAGAGGGAAGGGAGTGTGAGCTCCCTCCATCCTGGACTCATAACAGAAAGCATGCCTAACTCCTTGCAACTAATGGCAAAATAGGGTCACTTTTCTACTGGTGGGTTAAATCACAGAAGGAAGGCATATATGTTAGTTAAGTTGTATAAATGTAAAAACAGCCTTTGATAAATTGCAGATTCCCATACATTATAATTAATTAAAATAAAAAATTTAAATTAATAATTTCTAAGTAATATAAAAATGAGAAAGGAAATAAAATTTTAAAACCAGGCCACTTATAAACAATGTTTTTCTTAATTTATTTTTTGACAGTGTCTCGCTCTGCAGCTCTGAAGAGTCCTGAACTCACTATTGCGCTCAAGCTAGCCTTGGATTCATGACAATCCTTCGGCCTCAGCCTCTGGAGCGGTCATAGGGTTCTGGGAAATCGAACTGAGGGCTTCGAGCTTGTAGAGCAAGCACTGTAACCGCAGTGCCATTCCTCCAGCCTATGGAAAGGAAAATATTATTGTTTTCATTTTGTATATGAGGAATCTGAGATGGTGAACAATTAGATCAATACTAAGCGTAAGGCACGACGAGAATTCACACATTAGTGCCAGCCTGGAGATCAACCCAGTACCAAAAAATGGCTTCATTGCCATGACATCTTCCTCTTTTACATCTAAACTACAACTACCACACACAAACAGCATACCAAGAGTGGGAGAGATAAATTCTTTCTTGATATTGAGAAGTTCTATAGAAATGATGTTATTTGAATTGTCTGGTTGGCTAGCTAAGTAGCCAGCACTAAAATGAAGAGTGTTGTTTGACTCAGAATCCTTCAAACGCCAGAAGAGGTGAGCTCGGTATGGGGTGAATGTTCCCAGGCTACTGAAGAGGATGTGTCAGACTGCCCTCCTCACAGACTCAGCCCTGCTGTCCCTTGAGTCCTCTGCACAGAAAGCAGGTTTCAGCTTTCTGGTCATCCTCAGGATCAGATTGCTGACAGAGCCTTACCACCTGACAAGACTGGCTCAGGAACAGATGTCAGTGCTGCCAGTTGTGCTCTCTGCCTCCAGGAAAGCCACGAAGACCTCTTGCAATTCAACTAGAAGCTCACAGACACGCTGAGCTATAGAAGGCCAAGAGCTTCTGTTTCTCAGCCTTCCAGTTCCTACCGTGTGGATTTGTGAGTGTAAATTACAGCAAGGACCTCACTGGTCAGAGAAAGTTCTTTGCAAATAAATGGACTAAGTCGCTCTTAGAGATTTTAGGTCTGGTGGCAAGGCTGTTATTTAATGAAAAACATACTATAATTAATAAACATTGGTTACATTAACTTACGCCCAGAGGTGGATAAATCCTTGTAGCTATCAATCTTGTCGACAGACCTGCCTAACACAACAGACTTGCCCAGTATCAACTATTTTTTAAAAAGCACTTAAATATGTAAATGTTGTCTCCTTCACCATGCAGCATGTCTTTGCTTTTCTAAATGTTTATATAGAAATCAGAATAGGGTATATTATTCTTTTATTTCTGTCGAATATTAGTCACTCACTGTGATGATGTGTTTGCATGATATATTAAATTATCAAATTACTTCCAGTGTAATTTTGAAATTCACAATTTCTTTTAGTAGAGATTGCAACTTAATGCTTCAAATTCATCTTCTCTACCCTCTCTTATCTTTTATTTCTTTATTTCATAAATTTATCACAAATAATACTTGAGGTTTGGAGGACCAGGGAAGAAAATTATAAAGAAATAGCTTGGAAACTTGACTGTACAATCCCGGGCATGTTAATTAAACTCCCAGGGGGAAGTTTTCCCCATTTGTCAAGTGTGAATAATATACCTATGCCTTATACCAAGGGTTTTTACACACACAATATAAGACAGTGCTTCCGAACATGAACTTCTTCAACTTTGAATGGGCAAAGCAATGCAAAAGACTGTGTTAATGAGGAAAACATATAAACTGCAAAGAAAATACAGCGTAGTAAAAAGAGAGTATATGCTAAAAGACAATTGGAAATAGTCAAGTTCATTGTTAAACACGGTGAGTGCTCAGCTTCCTTCCGCCAGTAAACTTTAACGAAAAAGATAATGGAGACATGTGACAGGAAGTCTGAAGAAGGGAAACCAAGAGAAAAAAGAAAAGAAAATGATGAAGAGATTTCAACAAGATTTTTGGGAGATCTGGAAAACAAAAAGAAGCCTGGAACTGGACTTCATAAAGAAACTGTTAGGTGCAGTACCTGCCGAGTCACCACTGAGAAGGGACAGTTTACATCTCCATGTGTAAACAAGACAACATGAAGGGTGCAGGCCATGGAATTAGTGTGGATGAGGCATGAACTTGAACATGGTGTAATTTAGGACTGAAAGTCTGCAAACTAAAACTTGAAGCCATCACCCACCCCAAACTTAATACAGAAAGATTCCTCCCTCCAAAGTACAAAATAACTTGACAGAAAATAGCTTTGTCTTCTCCAAATCACTTCACCAGGAAGCTAGGCCAATCATAAGTCACGTGTATGTATACAGAACTTGTAATAAATATTTATTTCACTTTTATAAAAAAAAATAAAATGGACAGACAGCTAAAGTCCACAAGCAACTAAAGGAAATTTTCCAGAAAACAGAGATTTTTTAAAAAGTATAAACATAAAAAGAAATAGAGAAAGTGCAGTGTGCAATGATTTGGCTAGATAAAAATAATCCGAATTACTATTGTAATCTACAAATCGTAAGAGGAGATAATACAAGAGAAAACTCTACTTTTAAAAGTTTCAATTGAAAAATGAAACCTCATAGATTTTGTAATCTTGCAGCAAAATCATTTTTAAAATCTAGAATGCTTTCGACATAAAAGTTCTAGGACTTAATTCAGTGACCATGATGGTCTCAAGTTATACCACAGAAGTAACTGAGGGGAATAATGAGAACTGGGGAGGATAAGGAGGGAGTGGGAGGGTCAATAACAGAAAGGGGAAGTATTTGTGATTTTGCCATGATATATATAAAACAATCAAGATTAATATAAGCATTATATATTGCATTTATACTTATCAATAAAACGGGAAAAAAGTTACTAGGGTTCAAGAATTTGCCTCACATGCAGAAAGCCTGAATGAACCTAACATTGAGGGGGGAAGAAAAGTTTAAGGAATCTTTTGTAAAGATGGAGAATTATAAAGCCCCAACCAAGAGAATGAAAAGAAAGATAAGAAAATTAACATATAAATGAAAATGTTTTAAATGAGTAATAATAAGAAAAATATCAGAAGGGAGAAATTATTGAAGAAAATTACAAGAAATCTCCCCAGCATTTAAGAACAAAAGTCATCAGAATAAAAAGGAATAACTGAGGTTCTAAGAAAAAAAAATCCTCCTCCATGCACATTGTAATGCATAACAATTTTCACACTTTTTGAGAAATGTATACACTATTTTCTATAATGGTTGCACCATTCTGCATTCTGAAAAATAGTGTGAGAGAATTATAACTTCCTTATATTGTAGCCATCTTGACAGGAGGTAGGAAATATCTTAGTGCTCACTTACAATTTTTGGCGGCTATGTTATTATTTGGATCTGAAATGCCCCTTCTCCACCCAACCAAAGCCCTATGTGAAAGGTTTGAAGACTTGATGGGAGTAGCCTTAGAGGGCTGCTAGCCAAGCTTGTTGGATTATTCTGGTTGGAGAAAAAAAAACAAAAACAAAACAAAACTAAAATGCTGTTAGAAGTACATAAAGTACACAGTTTACAGATGAGAAGGAGAGCTCTATTGGTGGCATTTTGGCTAGATGTCGGGTATATTACATTCTGGCAAAAGCTGCATCTGTATTTTATCCAGGTCCTAAGACTTTCACCTGAAACTGAGATAAAGGGCGGTGGAATAATAAATCTGGGAAAGAAAATTTCAAGGCAGCCCAACATTCAGGCTGTCAACAGTACTGCCTGATCTACGCTGAGAATCAGGAGGAAATGGCAGAGCCAAAAGTAAAAAATCTTACCAGTTTGCCAGAAGAAAGTTCCTGAAAAGGTGGAGGCTTTGAGAGCATGGTTGCTGAAAAGGTTAGTGTTAAAAAGAAATTAAGTTCTTTGCATGAGGACAATAGAAAAGATGGCTTTAAGTTATCTGAGGAATGGCCGGACCCAGCTCTTTGAAAGACCAAGGATTTAATAGACTTGGCTTTAAAGTGAGAGCTCTAAGGCATCCTGTAGGATCATCTAGAAAAGTAAATCCATAAGGAATTTAGCTATTCAAGCACTGAATTTACAGACACATCTATAGCTGTGGTTTAAAGAGACAGGCTACTGCCCAAACTAGTGGCAGACTTTGCTGTCATTCATTTGGTGTTGGTTTTACAGGCACACACAATGTAAGAGTTAAAGGGTTATGAAAGCTTACACCCAGATTCCAGAAGGCCTTGGAGGTTATGAGATGGCAGTGCATGAAGCTATAGGAGGGAAGCTGGAAGTGCAGGACAGACCTGAAGAATTACCAAGAGCATGGATCACTAGCTGAGGAAGGCCACAAGCTGTGGGTGGAACCACCCCAAGGGAAAGTCATGATGGTTCAAAGCAGAGAAAACACAACCGGAGTTGGGGTGGTGCTGCCCAAGTCCCTCAGAGTTGACATCTCGTCACGTGGCTCACAACAGGTGCTGGACATGCAACAACAAAATGTCACGCTTGCCCTACTGAATTTTAATCATGATTTGGTCTGATTTCTTTCTGTCCTCCTATTTCTCTCTTTAAAATAATATATATATATATTGGGAATGTTACACTGTTGCACATTGAAATTGTTTTATTTTTTCTTGATTTCCAATTGGTCCCAGAGCTAAGAGTCTGCCTTAGAAGACTTTGGACTTGAACCTTTTTAGCAGGGCTAGAACTATTAAGCAGTGGCATCTTAGAGATATACTAAATACATTTTTCATAATGATGTTGGCATGACAGCCTTGGGGGCCAGGAGCAAAGTGTAATGATTTGGATTTGGAGTATCTCCCTAGAGCCTCATATGATTGGAAGGTGACTGGGTCATGGAGGTCCATGACAGTTCACCAATGATTTCATGTGCTGTTAGAAGTTAAAGCCTGGTTCAAAGGATAAATGACTGGAGGTGGAACTTGGAAGGGCATACCTCCCTCACTAACACCTCCCTTCACTCACACCGCTTTCTGGCCACATGAGACGAACAGCTCTCTTGCACCAAGGCTTTTTACCAAGCGCTTCCACCAATGCCAACCAAATATGAGTGCACTGAAATCTCTCAACTGGGAGCGAAAATAAACCTTCTCTCTTTTTCTCAGGTATTGTTTCCAGCAACAAGAAAGTGACTGAAACAAATAATGAGACTGAGCATTTTTAATAAATCTGTTGACCTTTCACATTTCGTCTTGATACACATTCCCATTCATGTCCTCAGCCCACTTTTATATGTGAACAATGAGCTATTTGAAAAGGGGCTGTGAAGGCAATCCCATTTATAAAGCATCACACTGAATAAAATGCTTAGGAATAAATCTTTCTAATGAAAGACTCTAACGCAAAGTGTTGAACATTGATGAAAGAAATTCAAAACACAAACAAATGGAAAGGCACCCTGGACTCATGAGCTAAAAGACATAGTATTGTGAAAGTGTCTGCACTACCCTAAGAAAGATAGATTCAGGAATTTACCTATCAAAATCCCAATGGCATTTTTTTATAGAAATAGACTAAACAATTCTACAGAACCACAAAAGGCTATGAATAGCCAAAACGATCTAAAAAAAAAAAAAACAGTAAGCTGAAGGTATTGCAATTCATAAGTTCAAATTTGATTTTAAAACTAAAGAACTAAAGTAATCGAAATAATAAAACCCTGGAACAAAGGAAGATATGTACACCCACGGGACATAATATAGAGGCCAGAGGAAAATCGACACCTATCTAGTACACTAATTTTAACAAGAGTATCAAGAACAGATATTTGAGAAAAGATAATGTCCTCATCAAATGTTGATGTTAAAATTCGATATTTTTGTACAGAAGAGAGGAAATGGGCATTTGCTTCATACCATGGACTAAACTCAAATTAAAGCTGTTCAAGATTTAAATAAAGACTTGAAGCTATGAAACGCCTAGAAGAAAACAGAAGGGGGAAACCTCATGGTTTTATATTTGGCGATTAAATCCAGAGATAGGATGCTGAAAAAACAGAAAAAAAATGAGATTACATTTTTTTAAAAAGCCTGTATAGAAAAGAAAACAATAAATGAGCTGAAAAATCATCCTATAGAAACAGAAGAAAATATTTGTAAGCCAATTTCACAAAAGTTAATCTTTAAAATCCAAAAGGAATCCCTTTAAATCAATGCCCTAAATTTTCCCGTGTTTAAAGAAATTACTGAAAGACATGAACTATTAAAAATGGGTGAATAAATAAGGAAGGAAAATGAAATAGACACAGAAATAAGGAACTCAACACAGGATTGTAGTAAAAGAAAGATTTTATATAGGAAAGTAGAAATTATATGAGGAAATTTGTGGTTTTTTAACCACCGGTTTTTTAGAGGATATATTGTAGCTAAGTGTGTAGAACAATTAGCTTTCTGTGTATATACATATTTCTTAACAAATTTTACTTGGAGGCACTACTTCTAGGAACATGAAAATACTGAACCCTGTCAAACAAAGGCATGACATCAGTCTTCAAATGCCTGACCATCTTTAGCTCTGAGGCAGGTGGCTCAACAGGGCAACCAAGGCCTGGTGACAGCTTTCCCAGACTGACTAGGTGAACTTATCCAGACCTATCCTCACATTGAGATCAAAGCTGCGGCTGGTGTCACAGGCCTTTAATCTCAGCACTGGAAGACTGAGGTAGTAGGATTGCAAAACTGAGCCCAGACAAGGCAATTTAGTGACTTAGCGAGATTTTGTATCAAAATAAAAACTAAAAAATTGGCTGAGGACTTATCTCAGTTGCTCAGAGGGAAGGCACTGAGTCAGATCACCAGTAGTCCAATAAAAAAGTAAACAAACTAACAAAAACAAATGTAAAAGTTCCTTTTTTTTTTCTCTGACTTCACAGTCCCTACTTGAACTTGGCAGCTGCCCCCTTACAGCATATCAATAAATCTTCAACTCTTTCCTTGGACACTCTTTGGAAATATGCAGATGGTTTGTAAATTCTTTTATCACCTGTGGTACTGGCCTTCCACAAGTCATGCTGGTCACAGCACTTCAGACAGTAGTTGTAGGGCAGGCTGAAGGGAAACCAATCTTTCTTGGAAACAAAACACAAGAGGAAGAAAACATTTTGTCATCTGAAGAATTTTAGATTTTAACATAACATTTGAGAAAAAAGTTTGTAAGATCTGCACAGCAAAATAAATCACAAACTAATTAAATGCAAAGTCCCAGAAAAAAATTAATTAAATAAAAAAGAAAAAACACAAGGTTTGGCATTTACATGGGTGTAATAACATAAAACTCTGTGCCTGGCAGATGAAATTTATAAGATCTAAAATTGATAAATTGAAAACTAATACAATTACACTTTTATTCATAAGGTGATATAAATCTGGAAAAAAATAAACAAAATAGCAGTTAAAATGCTTTATTTTACAGTCCAGGATTGAAGAACAAGAAGAGACATTTTTTAAGTCCTTTAGTGTCAATGATTCCAATAGCTGTTTGCTCATATAGTTTGACAAAGAAAAACAAAAACATTTTCACCAGAATTACATCCGATTCCTAGATAATTCAGTATGTATGACCTTGGACAAATTACTTAATTTCTCTGTCCTTCTGTGTCTACATCTAAAACAGAGATTATAATACCATCCCAGTTAGTCAATAGGAAGTATATGAAAACAAGAAAAAGCCAAATGTGGGAATGTAGCCTTTTGCCCCAGATATTCAGCAAGTTGAGGCAGGAGACTTGTATAAACACACAGGTTCAAGACGAATCTAGGCAACAGGGTAGACTATGTCTACACCCCCCATGGTAAGAACCTGTCTACCCCCCATCAAGAAAGACAGAAAGAAAGAATGAAAGAAAGAAAAAAGGAAGGAAGGCAGGAAGGCAGGAAGGCAGGAAGGCAGGAAGGAAGAAAGGAAGGAAGGAAGGAAGGAAGGAAGGAAGGAAGGAAGGAAGGAAGGAAGGAAAGAAAAGGGAAGGAGGGAGGGAGGGAACAAGAAGATGAGAAGAATGAAAAAGGAAAGACATAGATCCTAAACATTCTGTACAGAATTGAACAAAAAGTCATCATCCTTCTATATTCTTCTACTCATTATTCACCCTAACCTAAAACTTTCGTTAAACACCCCCAGGTTAACAGCAGTCACAGCCATACCCTATCTCAGTTTCCCCCTCAGGCACTCTTTTGAACATATGCAGACTGTTACTCAAATGGTTAAGCTGTGTGCTGGATCTACTTAATGCAATAAAAAATCAAGACAAATTACAAGATTAAAGGAAAATTTTAGAATACCTAATATTTTCTAGAGGTTATAAATTATCTCATAAGAAAAGTAATTTTCCAAAGGTCAGGGCTATCATAGATTGTGCATTGTGTCAACAATTTTCACAATGCAAGAGTCGCTTTGAAGGTTCCCTTATCTATATCTTCTAATAATTTAGAAAGAGTAAAGAGAGACCATTTAGTATTTAGTAATTTAACTTTTAATGTAACGAGGACACAATAATAGATATGCTCACGAATAATTCTGTTTCTAAGTACATGGGTGCTTCTTAGGCTAAGATAGAAAGACAGGGAAGATTCCTAAGAAATGTTCCAGCTATTCTAATGAGATACCTGAAGAGCATGAATATGCTGCCCACGCTCGGCCTCTGTGCCACTCGGGCTCAATTCAAGCAGTGTCAGCTTCCTAACACTGCCCAACACAGATCGACTCCAGCCCCCAAAGAAGGTCCAGAGGGAAGCTTCTCACTGTCACAGGATGCCTGATCAGGGTCCTATTTTACACTGAATGACAGCATGAGCACCGCAGCAAGTCCCTGGAGGGAGCTGCTATGCTTATCTCCACTGCAGACACAGTAACTTCTTCCCAGCTCACACAACGCATTACTTGTGACTTCTCTTCTTTGCGAATCCACTAATGTTTCCCCAGGTACAAGAGGTCTGGAGTAAAGAGTGCAGTCCCTAAGTGTCTGCAAGAGAATGCTGACGCTCAGTGATGGAGCCTATCCTTTGTTCTCTGCCACTTCCACATGCCCTATTTAGGGTCTTTCTTTAATGTGCCTTAAAGCAAAAAAAATTCCTACCTGGTATCTGAAGAAATGGCTGCTGGCATGGTGCCAGCTTGCAGAGAACTTCTGAAACTTGCCAGCAGCCGAACTAACTTGTCTTTGAAGTCTTGGAAAGTTCTAAATAGTTTCCTTGGAATACACATCCATAGTCCCCTGTATCTCCTGAATTCTTCTGTGAATTTTATAACATCATTATCCCCCAGGGAAGAAAGGCACTTTGGTTATTTTTAGCCTGGTTCAAAGCAAGAAGTTTGAGAAGCCTCAGGAGACTCAAACTTTCATAAGCAGTTGGTCTGTTTTGTAGGATTATTCAGAATAATACTCAAAGAAGTGGCTCCAAGTAGAGACCATTTCCAAATCAGCAATGAAGTCCTCCAGCCACAAAACTGAAGAACGAAACACCCTAGATTTACCCAGCCATACATGCATAAGTGTACAACGGGTATAAGCCATGTTATAGACACTCAACTGTGCACACTGCAATCACTGACCACAGGTCATCTTGTGTTGAGTACCTACAACATCTTAGGCTCTTTAATTCACATAATGGCATGGTAAGGTTGTTATATTAGGAGGGGTTGTTCTCAGATTCTGAGGCTGTCAGTGACAGTACTTATTCAAACTCAGCAAAGCCTATATTATGAGTGCCTTTTTGTGCTTTGACGTGTTGGGAACAGACTGGCCCTTGCTCCATCTGCCCCCCGACTCAGATGTTTCCCCAGGTGACCCCTCTCCTGTTCATGGGGCTTCATGGTACCTGAACAGTAAGAAGATCCATGCTTTAAAACACAACCTAACTACAAAGTACAGAATTCCTTGGTAGATAGGTATTGTGGGCCAAGCGCTCTGTTCATCAGAATCCAGGGTAGAATAAGACAAGAGGTGTGTTTAGAGCACACAGAGAGAAGATCTACACACGGGACCACAAGGGCTGAGCCTGTGTTCCACTGATGCTTCCACTCCTCTCATTCGAGCATCACCCCCAAAGCATGTGTACTAGAGCAAGAGGACAAAAGAGCCAGAGTCATCCCTAATCTTATGGATGATAAGAAATGAGCCATTTAAGACAACGCACTGTCTACTGTGATAAAGATTTGCGCTAATGCTATGCAATCCCTGATGAGAGACCCATGAAAGGCAACTGCAGGCCAGCTTGCAAAACCATCAATGTGGCAGAGTAGTTTTCACCTACAGGCAACTAATGCATTCTCTATTAACACTCATTTTTACTCCCTAAGTCCACAAGAAAACAACAGAATTGCATCCCTTCTCCTTTTGTGGTCTTGTAATCAGTTAAAAGATCAATTGTTCTACATCACTACATCTCATTATGACTTTGGAGAAGACCAAAAATGTGCTGGTTTGCAGTATAAATTGCATGATTTCCCTTTGTATCGTCACTAAAGAACAGGACAGAACAAAATGGAGCACCACAGTTCTACTAGAATGTCTAGAAGTCTTTGGGTAGATATTATCTCGTCCAATGTATTTTTTGTAGCTTTGAATACCAGTGTCTTGACAGAGCAAGTAAAGTATATATCATTGTGATCTCAAGGGTGTAGAACTGAATGAAGTTTCCTTAAGTCTAAGTTGTCCTGTGCTTCTAAACTCTCCAGTAAGAACCCTCACGCTGCATGTGCTTTTCCAAACACACCCATGAGATACCACAATTTTGCCAATGTCAAGGGCAGAGATTAAAGTACCCAGTAAACAATAACTGATTTTGAATCAAGATTTAAAAGAAGTATTTATAGTAGCAAAGAAAGAAAACTTCATAACTTCTACATCACTACGACAAAAAATTATGTATAGAACTTTTAAAATTTTTATACCATTTATCCATGCCTCCCTCACTGGCTTTATACTTCATCGCTTTCTCATTTAAACCTAAATTTTTAAGCAATTACTTCTCTCTAGTAGCCCTCTTTAACTATCAAAGATCTGGGAAAGGATTTTTGTTGTGGCTCACGACTTGAGCTTTGGGTTCTCTGTTGAAGTAGGAGTCACCTGGAAGCCTCTTTTACATAATTCTGAAGAAGTATGCTACAGTTCTCCAATGCAGCAATAACTACAGAAACAATTCAGAGTTGAATTTCCCCCAGTTTTAAGTCAAAATACACTTTTGATGACAGAAAAGAAATTAGACTGTCATATTGCTTCGCTCCTGGGTCAAGGCAACCTTTAAATGGTCCAATTACTAAAGTCAGAGTACCAGAAGTTAAGCAGACAACCCAAATGATTAAAGACCATATTAAACAGAGTTAGCACAACAAGAAATCTGAGGCTGGCTGACCTCCTGATCATCCCTCTGTCAACAGCCATGCCAGGCACCTGGCAAACATTCTTGAGATCTGGTCCTACTTTGCAGTACAGAAAAGTAAACCAATCTCTACAATGGCTGACAGCTACAAATGAAGCAGAAGAAAAATGTGTATTCTAGATTTGGAGGTGGAAGATGATCCACAGAGGGCATAAATATGATTACTCCTACAAGTTGGGCTGTAAGGACCAGGGTACAATCCGCAGGGAGACAGTCCCACTAAGGGATTCTGGAGGAAAGCTAGACCTGATGGGGATATTAGACAAATCAGAAGAGTGGGCAGTAACTTATAGAAAAACTTTCTCTATTAAGGAGCCAGGTCTGGGGGCAAAGATCGTACTCAAGTTTATTCTAATAAGTATTAGGGATCATATGTTTATGTCTTCCTTTCACCCCCAAATTCATGGGTTAAAATTCTTAACCTCGTATTTGCGATGGAGATACTGAGATTTAATCAGGGTTATGCTAGATTATAAGACTGGGCTCCTCGTGAGTGAATTAGTGGCCTTGTAAGAAGAGAGAGGGTGACACATATTGTACTCTTCCTTCAACATGTGCTCCCCCAAGGAAAGGCCACATGAAGACACAGTGGGGAAGTGGCCATCTACAAAGCAGGAAGACAAGTCTTACCAAAACTTAAATTTCTAGCAGCTTGATGGGAGCTTTGTAGCCCCCCACAACTGTGAGAAAATAAATTTCTGTTTTTTAATTTCTGTTGTTCAAACCTCCATACCTCTGTATGCATGATGGTATCCTAGAAAGCATAAGATTAAGATTTTTGACATATCAAAGTAAGACACTGCTATAGCAAACATCTAAAAATGTGCAGGCAGCTTTGAAGCTAAGTATGGGGAGAGATTAGAAGAATTTGAGGTGCATACTAAAAATACGGACATCAAGGAAAATTCTGGTAAATTCTGAGACGAAAATAAGGAACATTTAATTTGGGACTAGGGAAATAATGTCAAAGAACTTGTGTGAAATATGTTTTAGGGTCTTGTGAAAGGTATCACTTTGATTAATGAAATATCTTGCAGAAGAGAGATCTAAGCAAAATCTTGAATATATAGCTTGGCTTCTTCTGACTTCTTATAGTAAAATATTGAAAAGAGAGAGATTAATTGAAGACAAAGTTGTACAGAAAATGGAACCAAAACTAGAGATTTGGAAAATTTTCACCCTATCAATACTGCAAAATATGAGAGAGCTTGTTCTGGAATGAACATCAGAGATATTGCTAAAAAAATCTGGTAGAAAATAGAGGTATCATTCGTGAACTTAATCATCTCAAATGGATAATGAAACGGTAATGGGGTTGTCCCTGCAATAATAACACTGCCCACTTAAACCAAAGGGGACAGACAAAGTGAAGGACAGAGACAGAATAAAAGAAGTCTGTCAAGCTGTTTGCTGTCTACAAGGGTGAATCTTGCAGTTACTCACCTGCAAACATGCATTATTTCTCAAGTAAAGGAAATAAAGACTCTAAAGTTTGACAGAGGCTACCTAGGACAACGTCTAGTGTGGTATCAACTGGCCAGAGTGCTGCAGGCAGGAGCAAGGCCACCCAGTGTTTTGGGGAAAAGAGTACTCAAATGTGGAGTAGCAGATCCACTCAGAAACTTCGAGAGCCCAAATCTAGAACAGATGAAACCCTAAGATGAACATTTTTCACCTCTAGGCATAACAGGCTTAGAGCCACTATGGGCAAGACTGCCCCGAGAACACGTTCCTAGTCAAGTTCTGCTTTTCCTTCTTTCGTGGATGAGTAGGCTAGAGAGAACTCACAGCAGCCAGTCTAGGCCATCCAGGCGCAATGAATGTTGAGGTTCTATGTGGGATAAGGGCGTGAAATTACTAAGGATGGAATTCTAGAGAGGTAGACTTGAAAACGAAGATGCTAAATCTAAGCACAAAGGTAATATATGGATAAATTCAGCATCACACTAGTCAGAAGATCCCTTGCTACATGCACAATTGTTAACAGTCTTTCCATTGGTTTTGTCAGTCAGAGAAACTCAACAGGATCAATGATCTTGCTGCATTCTGAATCTAACCTTCAAGTGCCTGTCCTGAAGCCCCACATCTGGCCAAGTGATGCATGTGATTCCCAGTCCCTAGCTCAACTATGGACATCCACACTGCCTTGGAAACTTGCCTCATTTCCCCTAACTCTGATAAGAAAGCTTCTGCTCAGGTGCACCGCTTACCCCAGCGTGTGTGCTGCAGAGGCAGGACAGCATGCACGGTCCCTCTTCCCCTGCGTGTTCCAACAAGCAGCATCACACCTGTGTTTCTGTTTCTTGCTCCTTGACCAGCGTCTGTTGTGGGCTGCATTTGAATATGTATAATACTCAGCCTGATTTCTTATGTTTGATTACACTGAATAATTATTTAGAAGATCTAACCTAATGCCACAATAGATGGAGATTGCTAGATAAAATTATTGGCTTTATTTATGAGACATGCAGAAATGATTCTTTGAGTAAATATTTTTGTTTGTCTAGCAAAATTCACAAGGAACGCGGTGAAGGACTAACGTGTTCCTTAAGTGCTTTTTCCAGGCATCCTTCCATTACAAAAAAAATGATTTCTGATAAGTTTATTTCCTGCATTAATTTTAAAGCTTGTGAAGCTCAGAGAAATTGCTCTGATTTTAAAAATGAGAAACAATGACATGATGAAAATAATAAAGTCTTCACTTCTCTGTGTCCTTTTCCTCTTCTCCACTTACACCACACTCCACACTGACAAGAACTTCAGCCACTTGCTGATGACTTTGTGATTATCTGGGTTTACAGTTCCTGACTCATTCATTTCAGTGCAGTATATAATTTTTTGATCAAGATAAATTTGTGTTCTTATGCCACCTCTGCCTTGCCTTTCTTGCTGCACTAATTTTTGTGATTCTATAGTTACATGAGCTTCCATTACAGATGTCTTTATTAATGTAAATATATATCCAAACTCCTTTCTCCCTTAGTGACTTGGGCATCGTAACTGGAATGCTCATATTTTATTAATCAAATGGTAGTACCTGTGTCCCAGTGCCCCCCACGTGCAAGCTCCTGGCAGCTGCTGTCTACTTTGTCACTGCTGACAAATCTTGCTCTTCTCTTCTGTAAAATTAATGGTTTTTTATGGATCTAGTTGACAGAACTTCACCCCTACCTCTAAACCAGTAAGGATTCATGAGCTGTACACCAGTAAACCTAAATGAAATTTAAACTTCAGTTCCTGAGTAACACTAGCTACTTTTTAAGCATGTTATAACTCCCATTTGGCCAAGGGCTACCATATGGACCACTGCATACATGGGCAATTTTCCAGTAATACAGAAATTCTTACAATACAGTCTCATTATGTGTGCAACTTAAACTAAGCAATTTCCTAACTATGTCCTGACTCAAAACTCCTAAAGTTCTATAGAGGAATGCAACATCCTCTCTACAGCCACAATTGATTAACTGTGCAGGAAAAAAAAATACAATAAATATATTTTCTAGATGTTAAAAAGGGAAGATAGTGCCAGCCAGGAGGAAGAGAAGTGTCTTGTCAGAGATCTTTTTAGGATTAATGGAGTGGGAAGTGCATCGAGCGTGTAGCTACATCCCTTCATGTGCTGCCTAAGATTGTTATTTTTGAGTAATTTTTCACTGTTAGTCTAGAACACACCACACAGCACACAAAGTATCATTTTCCCTTCTCCAGGGCTTTTTTCCCCACTTAAATCCTTTATTTTATATTCTGACTTCTATATTTTAATGCAAGGAGAACTACCTATAGCTGAAAACACTAATACCAAACAGAGACTAAATGTTATGCAAGTTATAATTCACAATAATGGAGTTTTTGCTACTTTCATGATGTTAATCATTTGGATGGCAGCAATACCATAAGCAAAGAACTAACATATACCAAAAAAGTATGCATAAGGGAAAAATTAAAGGAAACGCTTGGAAATGCTCAGTAATGCCTCTCAGAGGAAAAGAAACAATGCCTCTCAGAAAAATAGGAGGACTGCACAGCCCTGTGTGTGAGCAACTCCACTCCATCCATGAACATTAGTAGCGCTGCCCTGAAAAATCTTTTCCCCACAACTGAGGAAAGTCAGAAGAGGTGGACGAGGAAAAGCTAGATGAGAGCTCCAGTGAATTATACAAGAATCTACAACATGGGTGAGTAAGAGACAAGGAGTGAAACGAGTGAGTAAGCCATAGCTGCTCCATTACAAAAATAAACAAAACATCATCTGTGGCTCACCAAGGCTATGACAATTGTAAGCATTATCAAGCACGATGTGAAAAAGATTTATGCCTGTGTTTCCGTGATGTCTTGTTGGCCACTGCACCCCTCCTAGGCCCTAGAATAGCGCCTGGGACTTCTTAGTGTGTAGCCAAATGCGGAATGTAATTGACTCCATAGGGTGCATGGAATTTGACCACAGTGTGTTAGCAGATAAGGAGCTCCGTCACCAAGCATCACACCACACTGTCATTTCACTCTTGGGACATGGACAGGCCGCAGTTTCTATTAAGTCTTTCATCTTTCTTCTCAGTGAAATGGAGATTAGATTCCATGCCAGTTGTTATGGTTTGGATATACAGTGATCCCCAAAAGCCTCATGTATTTGGATGTAGTGGGATACCTGTGGAAATCACGTACTACTGGAAAGTAGGGCCTGGCTGGAAGGGGAAGGTGCTTGGGGTCTGACGTGGAGGGCTTGTGTCCACTTGTTGAGATTAGGGGGCACGCAGGGCAGAGCTTTCAGATGTGTGTTATTGGCTTGTGGCCCAGGACATGAGGGAAGGGCACCTATGCTGTGTTTGAGCTACTCAACTGGCAGCTTGACCAAAATAATAGAGGGAAGAAGAAACAATGCTACAGCTCCTTCCTGGGAAATCTGTGACCTTAACCTTAATATCCAAACATCAGCTCACTCATTCCTCTTTTACTTGACTTTCTGCCCGCCATGCTGAGAAGAGGTTTTCTCCCAGCACACCTCCCCCACGTGCTTCCACTGTCGCCAGCCACCCATAAATGGACTGTATGAGATCTTCTGAAACTGTGAGCTGAACTAGATCTTTCCTCCATTAAGTTGTGGATGTTGGGTATTCTGTCCCAACTACAAATAAGCAACTAAGACATCAGTGTACACTGGTTGTTTTTTCTACGTGTTTTTGGTTTTTGTGCTTTTTGTTTTGTTAGCAACAAAATAATCTCTAAAGTTCTACCACTTAAAAATAATCATTAAAATAATTTCGATGTAGTCACGAAATACTGTGTCTGTGAGGCCTCACTTTTCATAATTAAGAGAAGGTGAAAGGCAATGACTTACTCATTGGAAGAAGAAAAGTCAGAACTGATCAGCACAATGGATCTCAATGGCGTTAGACATGCCACAGCTTTTTAATGTCATCTTTCAATTTTTTCATTCCCAGACATTTTCTACTTTCTCTACCAGGCTCTGAGCCCTAATGTCTGATTGCTTACCCCACCACCAGCCCCAATCCCTGTCCGTACACTCTGGTCTCTGATTGAGTTTACTAACGGGAGACACTGACAAGGGTTTGGGACAAAGAGCAGTGGTAGCACGTTTCCCAGCTTCCTCCATGTCTCAGGGTCTTGGTTCTCTTTGAATCACACACTTGGGTCAGGAGGTTTCAATTTCTCAGCTCTGGCTCTTCTGGGGCTTCCTTTCCTCTCCTCTCTCCTTCAGACCTAGGAGTGGTAACGGTTTTCGACTTTGGCTGATCCCCGGGGAGCTTCTGCATCATTTTTTGGACCATAAGCTTGTCCCTCTGGAGTCACATAATTATATTCTATTTGAAAACCTGACTCTCTCTCATTCTGAGATCTGTTAGATACATGCAGTTCTTAGATCAGAAATAGGTCCCTAGATTATTATTTAAATTGATCTCAGTACTGTGAGTTTATGGTGCTAAATATTTTTTGGCCAGAAGTGGAGGCGGGTGGAGGGACAATGTCACATAAACGCATAGTTATTTATTTCTGCGGAATGAGTTTTGTGATGGGCTTTGGGTGAAAGCAGTTCTATGCAGCATAAGAACAGGAGACGATGACGTTGCTAATCCAGTTTTAACTTTGTGTTCTATGTCGAGTAAACATGTTTCTGTCCTTGTCTTTGAGTCAGATCCCAAATTTGTTTCCCAGTATTCTTCCAGGCTTTCACAGAATAGATGTTTGAATCACAATATACCCTCCTCCTTATTTTCCCATTGCAATGTTCTACCTACTCAGTGTGTGGGCACGTTGATACTTTCTATTCAACTTTTTTTACGGTGTGTACGGGTGCTTCAGTGGGTCTGTGAGACACACTGCTCTCTGTTCCTGGCCTTCCCCATCACATCTAGAGTCTGAATACAATTAGAAAGTATATGTGAGCTTACTTCTACACAAAAACTTTAGAAAAATATCTCCCTCCAAACCAACCAGGTCACAAGATGCCCTAGAAAGTTTCTATACAAGAATCTCCTTATTCTCTTTAACTTGATCTTTTTTGCATCTCCTATGGAAAGACGCTGTCACTGATGGATTCTAGAAAGGCTTGCGACATTTCAACTGGAGTTTAGGACAGAGATATAACTGTGCTTGTACCCAGAAAGGAAAAAGAAGCTGCTCTGAGCCTGAAGATAAATACGACTAGATGCCCAAGGAAAGGCTTTTTCCTGCAGTCACAAATTCAAACATCCAAATGAAATGGGGACAGGCACCAGCCTTCCGGAAGTTGCAGTTATATAACAAATGCTGACCAAAATCTTACACTTTCTCTTGTTAAAATACTACAATTCGAAGATAGGTTAAATGAACATTTATATTCAGAACTCTCCTGAGAGTTTGGAACATTTTAATGCTGAGTAGAATTTAATGACTCTTTAGATATTAATAATGTCATTTGCTGCTCTTTATGGATCTGTGCATGAAATGTTCTCTGGGAAATGGACCTTAAAAGTAGAACCAATAAGGGTCTGGATTCTCAAATGAAACAAACAACATCTGTGCCTACTGGAAAATAATTGCTTGTATTGTCTTAATTGTCATATGGTAGCATTCAAAGGCCTAAAATGAGGGGACCGTAGAGAAAATAGAATCATCACCAAAGAAAAGTTCCCTGAGTGAGACCACTGGACCCAGGAGAAGGCTGGTGGGCATATGCACAGATGCTCTCCCCGTACCAACTCCAGCATGACTCAGGTCAGGTGTAGACAAGTGAGTCTCTCCAAAACCAATTAAGCCTCGGACATGATTACTCTTGTATGTCACTCAAGTTTCTTCTTTATTTTGTGATGTATTATTCATTGAGAAAATATGAATTATTTAAGAAAACTTTAGTCATATTTTTGTTAAATCCACTTTGCTATCTAAGCTTGAAATATATCTATAAGTCCCTTCTATAAAATTAGTGGTTTGATGACACCTCTACAGACATTTTCCTAAGCTCTATACTCTCTCATCCTGAAGAAAACAAATGTATTTTCCTATGGAAGAATGTGGACTAGTAATGAAGACCTGCAAATGAGCCTTGAAATTACCCTGAGCTATGTGAACACAGGACCAACCCGAGAGCACAATTATTACCTGTGAAATGGGGTAATGACAGTAAAGTTCATGTCCTATGATGGTATGACAGGAACAATTGGATCCCGACCCACACTGAGGATGAAGGCGTGTAAGAGAAAGGAGAGAGAGGAGCAAGCCTGCTCTCAGCCCATCAGGAGAAAACCCACAGCCCACAGCCTGGGCCCTTTCACGGGTCCTGTGCTGCCACTCCGACAAAAATTCAGTAAAATTTTGCTCTGAAAATATCATGTTTACATTAAATTTCAGCAGAGTTCCCTCTAGCACCCATCTGAGTGCCTGTGTTACCATAGAGACGGCAATGCTTAGCATGTGGAAGGTCCATGAACTGTGGACTCAGTGTTGCTTTAATTTCTTTAAAATGCCTTGGATTCTATCCGCATTTCACAAACAAGTTAAAATTACGTCTTGATAATCTTTAGGTTCTGGATCATATTTAACAGTGTTTTCATTAATTCGATCAGATAAAAACAACATGTAACAGAGATACATGTATACCCATGCTCATAGCAGCACAACTAACAATAGCTAAAACATAGAAGTCACCAAAATACCATCAACAGACCAATGGACACACAAATTGTGGTATTTATACACAATGAATACTACTCATCTATCAAAACAGATAGGTTGGAGGCTTTTGTAGGTAAATGGAGACAGAAGCAGGTGAAATATTGAATGGTTTCTCTATAGGAGAAAGCCAGATCACAATTATTTCACAAAAATTAATGTGGGAAATAATGGGAACTGGAGGGGAGGGGAGGAAGGGTTGAAAAGAGAGAAGGGAAGGATCTGTAACTTTGCCATGATATGTATAAGCACAAAATACTCGAGATCAATGTAAACTTTATGTTTTGCATTTATATGTATCAATAAAATGGAAAAATAAAGAATTAAAACATCTGCATAAATTATCTGAGTTTGTGTTCTCTTTCTTGTCCCCTTCGTCTCTCTCTTTCTCTCTCTCTCTCTGTGTCTGTGTGTGTGTGATACAATAAAGTATGAGTGGTGGGAATCTACAATTAAATGAAACTGATAGCAAATTCCACTACTGGTCACAAAGATGAACCATCTCTATGCATGTAATGTGTTCCATCTGTAGCCAGCCATTGAAATATAGTTTAATAACCAAGAAATTGAAAGAGCTCAATGCTCAACACTTGCTCACATCACACGGCTGCCTCCTTCATTATTCCCGGCCTTCACATCGGGGAAGCAGTTAGACTTAGGAGGAAGGAACACACGAGTTAAGTGAGGAACAAGGTGAAAAGAGCTAATAAATTCATTTCACTTAGCAGATTTCCAGCGGCTAGGTCCTTTTTAATGGGTAGAGGGGAGTGAGAGAAGCGTCAGGCTGAGTGACTCATCAGATCCCACGACGTGGGAGAATTAGACTTAAGTGAAAAGGGATGTTTCCTAGGAAACTACATGATCTGCTTGTGGAACATCAAACAAGAGCAATTTCCTAGCAACAACCATGACTGAATTGATCTACCTCCGACAGCTTTATCGGTAGGGGGGAGATTAGATGCCTTTTGTGTTTTCCTAGTTACTATCATGAAATTGTCCATCACACGAAGGCTTGAGTTGCTGCATTTCTGACCTTCTCTAAGGACAGGCGTGATATTTGCTATTATGTAATTGGAAGCAAATTTCACTATTTCCTCTTTCTCCCCCATCTCCCTTCCAACCTCACAATACACACACACTTTTCCATCACCCCTTTAAAAGCTCAGTAGTCACTTCTAATAATGTCTTTGCAGAAAACCACAAGATCATAATTAGAAGTCACTAAAAATATCCTTCCAGCTTTAGTCATCCAGGGATCTAAATTAACTTACTGTCTTTTAGACATGACAGTGAAAAATCCCCGTAAGTCACACTATTAGGGAAAAGGAGGTTGGTCTGGATAAGAAAATGGTGTGAAAATAAGTGGAAACAGTTTTAAATAGAATACATTACTGCAAGCATATAGAATATTTACCGCAAATGCTTCATATAATCTACCAGAAATCTTAGTTTAGGAAAAAAAAAAAAGCAGGACTACCACTATAATTGGTCAGAAAGTAAATTCTTGACATTCAAGGAAGTTGATTACTCATGAAACCCTAAACATTTCCTGGAGTCACACATCCTGAAACCCAGGAAGATGCCACCCCTCCTCACCACTGTTAGAAGTCATACCTACTCAGAGATTCACCCAGCCATCTCTGCCTCTTATGTGACAATTAACGTAGTGATAACAACTTTCACCTACTCATTCATACAAGTAAATTTTTTCTAGCATCTAATATTCATTGGGCACTGTGCTAAAGTGTTATTTTAAAAGATGGACAATGTTTCTCCTTTCGAATATTTTTCTCTCTCTATTAATAGGACAAAGATAGGATAAAACTTTAGCAAATGTTTCTCATTTTAAATGGAAATAATTTCCACAAAGAAAGCAGGGTGGCATGATAAAGTTAGTGTTGTAGGAACGTACTTTGGTTTCATACTTATCAAAACTCTCTGCAGTTTACCTGTGATGTGAACCTGTTATTTTCTGCCTATCCTATTATCAGACAAGCTTTAGGTAAATTAATTATTAATTTCATAAGCTGTATAATTACTCTGCCAAATTACTAGAAATAGTTCCAACTGGATACTTGCAACATGGATTAGTAACACACTCCAAACTGCACAGGCGTCTGTTCTTACACTACTCTCGGGGACTCAGTTTCAGCCAGGCTAGTCAGAAAAATCTTCTCTGGAATCTTCAGCCCTTCTTGGAGCTCTAAACACACCGTCTTACCCTGGAGGTCATAGGGTTACTCAGTACACAGTACTCTCCCATAAACATCTCATTTAGTAGTGCTGAAATTAAGGATCCTCACTTTACATTTTAAGTCTTTAAGGGTTAAATTTGTCATTCAGATGCAGCTTTGACCACTAGCCATCTTCATTTTTAATGCTGTCGCTTAGAATTTCAATATTCTTTCAAGCACATTTGTTTTTAATTTAAATATGAATGAACTACAGATTCAATAACACATTAATAACATGCAACTTGGAAATATGTGCCCATACATATCATGCGTGACCACCTTTTCCCTCCATCTTGGTCTTCCTCGCCCCTTCAGTGTCTCCTCCCTTCCTAACAGTCCATCACCCCCTTCCTTCCCTCTTCTGTAGGCTGTTTTTTCGCATGTACTTATGGCAATCTCACATAAGATACACCAACAGATAACCAATATTCTACATCTGGTCCATTCAAAACACACTTTTGCAGCCAATTCATTTAACATAGCTACTATTTATTGGGCACTTTACCTTGCGTCAAGTAAGACGGTGAGCATTTTAGATATGTAGTTTCATTTCTAATTTTCAAATAATCCTAAAAGCAGAATCTATTATTATCCTCTTATGTGCTAGAAAAAAAATGTTTGCATGTGAGCCTAGAGGTGTCGCATTCCATTTGCATTTATTAAGTAATTCTTTACAACAATGGCAATTTTACATCTTCAGTTCTGTGAGTAGTTAAGTTCATAAAAATGTCTTTGTCTGGAAAACGGTCAGAGTGCCTAGGGAAAGGTCCTAAGGATCCTTGCTGTCCTCTCTTCACATGTGTGGTGGAAAGTCCTGTGCACAGCCGCATCCCAGGGTTGGCTCAGTTCTGCCCCGTTACCACTGGAACAGGGAAGGGACAGTCCAGAGAAGGCTGATGCACATACTCCTTTTATTGTCACAATTCTTTTTTCAACAACTTACTGATGTGTCCCAACGCGGTTAACATGTAACTCTTTGTTTACACACATTCTTAACTCACACAAATGTTAGTGTCTTTTAAATACCATTGTTTCTCACTGGTTTTTCCCAATTAGCTTCTTTGTTTTAAAATCAATGTTGTTGTTTCAGCAAAACACCATCACACTTAGGGCTCACTGCTGTGAATTCACCTCATTTTCCTAAACCAGTATTGCAGAAATGGACACATACATCCACTCTCGTAAGCACTGCATCAACCGGCCTTATCTGCAGCTCCTGTCTAGCCCTTTGTCAGCGTGTCACAGAGATACGTACCTAGAAACAAAAGGGCTGAATTGCAGTTGTGCATTCACAGAGATGGATAAGTCTGGGCGGACTGTCCCCCAGAATGACCCATGCCAACCGCACCCCATCTATCAGATCATGAGATTCAGTAATTCCACATTTCCTACTCTGACACTGTACCCCTAACTACCAACTTCGCTGGCCATCACCCTGGCACCTGTCATTCTTTTTGGTCTTGTCTGTGGTCACTTCTTAAACTCCATGTCTTCCTCTACTTTGGGTTATCTAATAATTTTTGTAAAATAATTTTTGCTTCCTGAAAAAGATACAGGGAGGATATATGTTTAGAGAATGTGTTTGTATGAAACATATATACTTTTATTCTCTTATTTGATTATACTTTGGATGATTATAAAAACCTGTTAATTTTTTTAATCACTCAAAATTCTGGAGCTCTTGCATTCACTTCTGTTTTTAAAAACCTTCAGGCCACTTGATTTTCAGCTGTCTATATATTATTCTTTTAATCTCTACGAGACTTGGAGGGGTTTTTAGTCTGATGTGTTCTGGAGAACTAACATGCATTATAATAATATTAATTAAAACAAAATGTATGACTTTTCATCTTAGAACAATTCTAGATACTTCAAGTATAAATAATCTTATCTCTAGTTTGGGGATATTTTCATGAATTAGCTTTCTTTTAATTACATTTTTCTGGAATTCCTATTTGCTAGATACTAAACTTCTTATTTCCTGGAATCATCCTTTACTTTTCAGCCCAATTTCTTCTATCCTTCTTTTAAAAATAATGTTGAGATTTTATTCACTATTTCTTTTCTAATCATTCTACCTCCTATCACATTTTTATTTCCAAATTTTCGTCAGTTGCTCTCTTTATTCTAAATTCTTTCCCTTTGGTTGATGTTTTGTCGTAGGGCACGCTAGCCCCTACTTTCTGAAGACACCTGTTGTGCTTTCTAAGTTTCTTCCTACCTTCTACATTATTCCTCTGATCTCTTTCTTGATTTCACAGTTTGGGTCTCAGTTTGCGATATTCAGATTTTTTTTCTCAAATGTTTGGGGGTCTTTACTTCATTTTTGTATATTGTAAAAAGTTTCCTGGCTCCCTTATAGATGAAATTGTAGCTTTTATAGCATAGACTTCACTGGTGTTAGTTTGGCGACACCATGACTTTCTGTAACTTTCTTTTCTTTTCTTTTTCTTTTTCTTTTTCTTCTTCTTCTTCTTCTTCTTCTTCTTCTTCTTCTTTTTTTTTTTTTTTTTTTTTTTGTCTCCTGGAAGAATCCTTTCTGGACTAGAAGAAGAAATTTCCTTGACAGCATATTCTAACTTCCATGTCTCGGTTATTTCATGCTGTGCCTTTACACTCAAGTGAATGCTGAAATTCCCAGTCCAAAGTTCCTCTACTTCAAACACACTAGCCATGAGCCTCTAATACCTTTGATGGCACAGGAAATAGGACATGGTCTAGCTGAAAAATGTCAGGCGATAAACCAGGCCTGGTGATGAAGCCTAGTAAGCTAGTACTCTGGAAAGCTACAACAGGAGGACAGCAAGTTCAAATCCATCCTGGGCAACTTAGCAACATAGTGAGATTATGGCTCCAAATCAAAAACAAAATGCGATGTAGTGGGAAGACTTTGGTTTTGATTCCCACTAGCAAAAAGGAGGAGGAAATAAAAACATTAGGGAAGGGATCAATAGGTATCTAACTCTTTCTAATGTATACTTTCATTCAGTCCCTCGATCCTTAGTTCCATCTCTTCCTCTACTTTAGAAGTGTTTGGACCCATCATTGTGAGACTTGTGTTTGCAGGTGGTAGAGCAAACTTCTGAGTCAGACCTCCTCCAGCCCCTCGACCTTCCACAGTTGGCTCAGCTTCAATTTTTCTTTTCCTGTTCTTTCAGTGATCCATCTGTCCTCCAGCTTCCAGAATTTTATGGCTCTTATCCGTGCCCTCTATTTTCAAAACTGTTTCTATTTGATTTTATTTCTTTGCTGTTATTTTGGTGAGATTTTTATAAAAAGGGGAAATAACCGTGTAAATCCACTTATACCATTTAGCAAAACGAGGAAGTAACAGTTGCTGTTGTTCTTAACAGATGTTAGAACACATTTTAGAAATAGTTCAAGGTCACTGTACCTGTGCCTCCTTCTCTGTGGATAGTTTTGGAAGTAGAAAAAATGGTGATAAAAATATACAATCTCATTTTTTTCCTAAAATTATCGATTTGTGTCCCTCCATCCTTCCCCATGGAATCATGTGTTGGAATATTTCAGAATACAAGGTTATTAGTAAGGTTATTAAAGGTGTAATTAACAAGATGAGGCCAAGGCAGCGTATGCTGAGCCTCTGATCCAACAGGACTGTATCCTTATAGGAGGGTGTTTCATAAAGATACAGAGATTCAGGGAGAACATGAGGAAGAAGAAGGCAGGATTTTCTACAAACAAAGGGAACCTCAAGGATTTCCAGTTGTCATCTTAAGCTAGGAGGGAGGCAGGAGACAATTTCTCCTGCAGAGTTTCTGAAAGAAATTAATCCTAACAACATCTAAAGTTCAGACTTCTAGCCTCCAGCACCATGAAACAATAAATTTCTACTGTTTTAAACTACACAGATTGTAGTGCCTTGTTACTGCAGCCAAGAAAATTAATGCAGATTTAATTCTCAGAAATCAGATGTTGCTGTAGGAAATACTTAAAAATGTAGAAGTCAATAAATTATATTTTATGGTTTTGGAGTTTTTGTTTTGTTTTTTAAAGTAAGTACATGCGCAATGAACTTAGAGATTTAGCTGAATGTATTTCAAAGGAAAGAGAGAAAGAAGTGATCTGGTTTCCACTTTTTAATAATCAGAAAAGTAGAAAGACATAGTTAGGAGAAGGATCTATTAAGCAAAATTAAGCCAACACCTGGAAATTGTGAATATTCTCAGGCTCTACAGATAGCAAGCTTCGGAAACAGGGTCAGTATTTGGCTGAACAACCTTTTGCTGTAGAGATTGCAGAAGACATGTGCCTCACATATCCAAACGATCAGATGCAACTGTAGCCAGGAAGAGAGATGTAGTTATGCAGAAGCAACTTGTAGATGGTCCTTGTATCTAATTTGGTAAATATGGTCAACATTATAGAAGACCCACACGTTTTCAAGTCCCCCATCCCATCCCTGAAAAATATTACATGCCTGGGCTAGAGATAGAAATTGAATAGAATAAGAGAGAATGAGTGCCAGTGTAGGTCAAAAATGCAGATGCCTTGGAGACCACAAGGTAACGCTGCCACCCACAACCGTGAGAATAGCACTAATGGCCAGAGGGATTGGGCCACCCCTGAACACCCAGACAGGCGAGTTGTAAGTCACAGAGAATTAGTTTCAAGACCTAGAACTTCTTATAAAATTTGTCTCTCTTAAGTTACAAACTTGATTGAGACCAACGTTGCTTTTTTTTTCTGCAATTCCTCTATCTCAGAATGGAAATATTCTATATCTGCCCCAGCACTACACCTTGGAAGATAGCTTGTGTTCTAGGTGTGTCAGATTGGTAGATGTTCTAGTTTTAATGTTCACAAAAAAAAAAAAAAAATGTTCCCATGTTCAGAGGACGAGGTTTAGGAAGATCATGAGGGTTGTAATTCCATCACTATTTTAATGTATTGGTGAGCCAATAATAAGAGGTGTGGTCTGTTTCAGGAGAGTGGAGCAGGAGGGCATGGCGCTGGGGACTATATTTTGTCCCTGACTGCTTCTTCTATGTCTGTCTGTCTGTCTGTCTGTCTGTCTCTCTCTCTCTCTCTCTCTCTCACTTTTTTCTCTCTCTCCCTCCCTCCCTCTCTCCCTTTCTCCTTCCCAGCTTCTCTGAGATAATCAACTTTTTTTCTGCCATTACCATCTACAGTGCTGTTTCCGTATCACTCTAAACTCATGAGAATGGAACCAGCTGGGCAAGAACTAAAACAACTGAAACCATAAGCCATCATCACGTTTTTAGTACTTTTTTGAGAAAGGGTCTTGCCTTGTAGCCCAGATTAGTCCTAACTCACTATGGAGACCAGACTGGCCTTGAATTCACAGCAATCCTCCTATCTCAGCTTCCTGAGTGCTAAAATTACAGGTGTACACCACCACGTCTGACATTAAGTGGTGCGGGGGAACTGAACTCAGGTCAGATACCTAAGCTTTAAGAAGAGTCCCAGTAACCCATCTCCACCGCAATACCACCACTCACCATTTGTGTAAATAAACATTTGCAACAGAAAGTAAAGATGATTTTTCTTCTCCTTGATTTTGGACTGACTGACTTGTGACTGGCATTGAACAATAAAATATGGTAGTATAATAAAAGTAGCAAACTGGAACTTACATGCCCAGGCTTTAAAATAAATGATAGATTCCACCTCCTTTTCTTAGAGCCCTGTACCACCTTCTAAGAATTTTAAATCAGCCATCTGGAGAGTGTCAACACATGCAGAGTGAGACCACACAGAAAAGCACCAAAAGGCTATCATAAGTAGTGCAGCCCCAGCTACCCAGTAATTGTCCACAATTACTTGCAAGATACCAAATAAAAACAGAAAAAGGAGCTCCCAGGTGAGTTCAACCAAATCAGAAAATAATAAAAACTAAATTTAAAACTTATTACTTTAATCCACTAAGTTTAGGGGTAGTCATGAATAATAATAACTGCTTGTGAACTATATTCATACCTTTCAAATACTTATTCAAAATATGAAATGTGTACTCATCAGAATAACTGTAAATATCAAACATGAGCCTCATAAAAACAGAGAAATTGTTCCCTTTAAGAGTAACACATTCATAAAACATTTTCATATGTAGATGAAAATTTCATCAACGTACAACAAAACAAGTGTTAGTTGTGACCATTTCATCTGATTGTGTACCAATTATCTATTTTTATGATGCTTCATTAGAACAACCATAATATTTCAGTGCCATGCAACGTAACTGTTTATTAGCCCATGTGTCTCTGGTTTGTCTGAGGACCATGGTGGGGTGCATTTGTTAGCTCTGCTAACCAGCTAGGCTAACTCATGCATTTGTAAGTTGACAGGCAGTAGGTAGATGTTGGAAAGTCCAAGCAAGGCAATTCAGCTGATCATCTTCATACCTTCTTCATTGTCCTGGGACTAATGGGCTAACCCAAGCATGTCATAACAATGGTTGAAATACAGAAAGTCAAGTAGACACAGAAGACTCTGAAGAACTGGCCTTGGCTCTGGCACACTCTGCTTCAGTTTCTGCTGAATCAAGAATTTGTTGGCCTAAACTCAAAACTAAAAGATAGAGAAATCGATGATACTGCTTCGGTGAAAGTCAAAGCGAAATCACATCATAAAGAACACAGTTGGGAAAAGAAGTAAGGAGTGTTGGCCACTTAGTGTTGTTTCTCACAGCTCATAGTCGTATTTTTAAAAAGGTGACGAATTGCAAAGTCATTAACTCAATTAAAAATGGCTTAATAAACAAACCCAATGCGTGTTATATTTAATAAACAAGGAAAAGATATTGTTATGCCCTGATAAAGAATAAGACAAATCAATGATACAAGTGAACCACTCTAGGGGCTGGATGTATTGCACAGCAGTTAAAGCACTTGCCTAGCATGCTCAAGGCCCTGAGTTCAATCCCCCAGAGCTACTGGGCATGGTGAGAAAAGCCTATAATCCCAGTACTGAGGACGCTGAGGCAAGAGGATTGATTCCCCTGAGTCCAAGGCCATATAATGAGTTTAGGACCAACCTAGGCTCCAGACAGTGGCCCTGTCTAAAAAAAAGAAAAAGTGAAACACTATCTGGCTATACCATTTACACTTTCTACATTTTTATATTTTTAATTTTTTCTAAATGACCAAAAAAGCTATTTTAAAATCAGGAAACATGACAAATGATGTCTGTGTTTAAAGTAGGGCTTTGTTCTTAAGTACACAATTGCCTGCTCTTACTAAAATAGAAAAAAAATTATCAGAGCACCACAATTTTTTCATATTTTATGCTGAATGTGTTAGTATTTTTTTAATTATATAAATCAACAGGAAAATAATACATAGGAGAAGCTTAGGCATATAAGTAAGACTACTAGATTTTCGGTGTGTGCTCTCAATGTTTTGCTAGTAAGTATAAAAGTAATTCCCAATTGTCATGATAATACCCTGTGTATTCCTCACCTTAGTTTCTCCTGCTGTCTCTCTTTTAACAGGAATAATTTTCACAAGGTTACCCCGTTCTAAGTGTGCCAATAAATGTAATTCTGTTTATTTCAGAACACATAGTTAAATTTATGAAAGCAAAAACAACAGTGTTTTTATTTGTAACCATGGTAAACTTTCATAGTGAGTTTACTCTAGCAGCGCATAATGTGATGTATTTAACATGATTATGACTCAATGTAAGCCCTGGAGAATTCCTCAAGAACCCTTTCTTCTGCAGTGTTTCTGTCTGATTTGGTAAAACAGCACTGAATTAGAAATAAAAGAAGGTGGATGGTGTCTCAGCCAGGAAGTAGTGCCCACCCCGGTATCCACTGTTCTGATCCACCTTTGTCAGAGCACTTCCTACCCTGTCTGTATTTGCTCAGCTACTTCTCAGCGTTACCCAGTACCCAGCACCTTCAGCTTAATGTCTAGCTTATTTGTCCACTTAACAAGCAAGGTGCTCAATAGCTATTGTTCAAATAGTGAGAAACAGTATGTGAGATGTTCAGTAAGTTACTAAGTGCCACACATACTGTCATTTCAGATGCACTGTCTTACAAACTACAGGTAACAGTGCTCGTTCCATCAGCTGGGCTTGGCACATGTCCCACACCAAACTCTTATTTCTATTCCTTTAGTGAAATTCAAAAGGCACAGGCCGGTTCTCATTTATCTTGGCATCTCTAGCACGAGAAACAGCGTTCACCTCTATAAATGATCTGCAGAAGAAACAAACGGCTAGTAGAGATAGATGCTCTTGGGGTCCAATTCATCCCCCCTTGCCTGGCAGTCACACCGGCTCCTCACCTGTTGTCAATGTCAGTTGCTAATTGGTGACAGCTGGCCTTTCTCCAGGTAATTGCCCTTGGCATTTATGAACTACTCGTCAAAGAGACAGTCACTCCCCAGGGACAACCTGAATTCAGTGAATGACTGACCTATCTGGAGATGGGGCCAAGTCTGTGGAATAAATCATGTGCCAGAGCCCTCCTGGGACCACTCTGAAGCTAGCTTGGAGGTGCGAGTCCATTCTTTCTTACTGTCTCTCCTATCGCTCCTTTCCTCACTCACGTTCTACTAAAGCCTTTCCCAAGGAATCACATGTACAGAAATATCTGTCTCTGGACTAATTAAGACATCATCTCAATCAGCTTTTCTTTTAAATGCTTTAAATGTTGAGACCTTGTAGATTGCAATGATAAGAAATAATATAGGCAGGAGTTGTACCTCTGGTAGGGTAAGTGAGCATCTTCACTGAGCCACGCCCTAGTCAAAGTCAATATTATTTAAAAAACAGAAACACCAAAATCTCTTAAAATGAGTGTATGGGCATATAGCAAATGAAAAAAAAAAAAGATTCAAGAAGCTCTGCTAAATATTTGTAAGAAGTAAGAGACTCTGTGGTATGTAAACCTCTTCTATTTTTATTTCTTCCTGGATCAGCAAAACAAAAGCTCAACATCAGACTGACAGAGCCAACATCACAGAAACCCCATGTCCTCCTGTCCTCACGTTTCAGTCAGGAGGCTGTTTTCCAGGAAGGGGCAGAATGTCAGAATTTCTTTTCCTACCCAGTTGCCTGAAACTTTGTTCCAGGTTAATACAGCTAAGAGGTAGAGGAACCCTTTTATAGGGCCAAACTCTACTCAGGAGATACAGCTGTGTACTTTCAGTGAGACACCTCTGGGATCTTGATAGCCTTTGTTCATCTTACAGCCTGAAATTTATACTCTAGAGAGGAATTTGAGAAGGTGTGGAGGCTGACTCCCTCACCCACTGGGTCCTCCATTCCCAGACAGATGTATCTCCCTCTGGCTGTTAGGCACATACATCACACCATTCTTCTCACCTGTAGTAGCCCAGTGCTACTCCTGAGATACTTCCAGGAAAGAAGCCATACAACAGTGAATTCTAAATCTCTCCTCTAAGGATTTAACTTCATTTAAATCTAAGGATTTATCTTCATTTGCAACAGATGTGGAGATGATCAAGCCAAAATTATTCTAAAATAAACAGTAAATACCAGTTGAAAGGCTACAGAAAACAGAATCGCATGCCTTCGTTGGACTTCCAAGCTGGACTGCAGGACAGCTATTTATCAGAAAGAAACTAGGAGAGTCTGGAAGGACCCCACCTGACATCAGAGCAATCTTGAACCCTGTCTCCTGGTGTAAGAAAAGGATCAGATGCTGACTTGGCCTAGGGTGGGAATTTCAGTTTTTCACATGATCTTGACTGACACCACAGTATAATTTGTATCATTGCCCCTGAAAAATGATCAAAGTCCTGACTCTCTTCTAGGGTTCCTCTGACACCACACCAGTGAAGAAGAGAGAAACACCTCCCTGTAGTAGGGAGGGCGGAGGACCCAGGCACCTAGGGCAGGAGTGGGCTCACTATGTTCTGTGGATGTCAAAGTCCCTGAGCTGTATTTTCATTCACAGCACCAACCTATCTAGGCACTGGGGCAACTTGACATAGCGTCATAAGGAAGAAAGTCTAGGAACTTTCCACTCAAGGCTGATGATACGGGTGGAGATGAGAACCCCAGTTTTCCTCTTGGTCTAGTCTGTATGAGAGGAATTACTGTCTAAAGAACATTTTCACTTTTCCTAGGCTTTCCTTTCCTGCTTCTGTCCCTAAAGAGAACAGGCTCTAGCTGAACTTTTGTCTACTGTTGTCTCTATCTGGAGCGGGCACGCCCAGGTAGCCTCTTCAGTTCAGAATGTAAGAGGGGGAAAGAGCCCTAAGAAATTATCATCATGTTTCTCTTTATGCCCCAAATCCTTCTCTGGTCTGCCTCTTTTCCACCTTTCAGATTACCTTGTTTATTTCATGTAATGTCAAAGACTTCCAGCTTTACTTTGCAGAAGAAATAGAAAAAAGTATGGATGCCTGTGCTATCTTCCAAAGACAGAAGTTTTCACTAAATAGACTTATCCGACCGGGAGCTATCAGGACAGGAGAAAATACTTAATATGTGTGGGTCTTCTTTAGGTCATGAAGAGCAATGCTCCTTATTAAAAAATCATTGGTCTTTTATGTCTTTGCTTTAGACAGATTACAAAATCCTATTTAGGATGTTTAGCTATGATAATGCAGTTCTTGCTGAGGATTTTAATATTACTTTCAATATTACAAATTAGACGACATAAAAAACTTCATTTTACTTATTGAAAAATGTAAAAATGCTTATTATGTAGATACAAGGTATCAGTAAAATATTTATTATGTAAAATCGTTATCTAAAGAGGAATTTGCTTTATAGGGAATAAGTAAAATACTGATTTAAAGAAGGATTTGTTTTATATGTAAGAAAAAAATGATCTCACTGAATTTGATTTTGTTGTTTTCAATGGATATATACTAGATTTGAACCCAAATCTTATTTCAACAGCCAATTTTGCATCTTCCTTGAATTACCTTGAAAAACTCAGTCTCTTGAGCATTCAATTACTATGGGCTTCCAGTCAAGATGGCGGCTGAGGAATAGCACTGCACAATGTCTCCTCATCGACCCACTTAAAAAGTCAAGAATTTAGTTAAAGTGTGTTTGGTGTAGCTAGAAAAGAGAGGAGCATCCCCAACAACTGAAAGGAGGCCAGAGGGAGGCCAGAAATTCCGAAGGATCATCGAAAGCAGAGAAAAAAAAATCCCCATGACCCAGGAAGCCCTTGCAGGCCAGCTGCAAATGGCTGGAGCCACAGGCAGCTGCGGACAGAGGAAAGGTCAGGGGGACCTGAACATCTGACGGAACTGGGAGAGGACGGAGCACACAACAACGGAGAGGAGGCTGCGGGCGGGTCAGGAATCCTGATGTCACATCGGAAGAGGAGGGAAGAAGCAGCCCACTTGGCACAGCCCCGAGCTGCCGGCACCCACAGACCAGACAGAGGAAAGTCTGGAGCCAGAACCTCAGCCCGAGGTAAGAGTGGATCCGGAGAGGTGGGAATTGTTGGCAGCTGGCAGAGCCAGCCTCCGAAACGCCAACCCGCGTGTGTGTGTACTACAATTACTATGTCTTTGAAACTGAAATACTATTTAGAAAAATTGTTAAAAAGGTTTTATTAATTGATATGTAGAAAAGCTAGAACCCATAAAATGTAGGTAAATGTACAATAAAGTTACCACTGGCAAGTCCTTTTCCATTATTCATTAACAGGACTTGAAGTTTGAATATTTTTTTCAGTCATGAGAAGCCTGGAGTTTTAAAACGTGGCTGTATATCACCTAGATTCTAATTCTAAGTACTACTGAGTGGAAGCTTGTCCTTAGGGGAAAAAAATGCATAAGTTCTTGGACCCTTGGTTTCCTCATTGTAGAAATAAAGTATTGCCCATTTCGTTTGGTTGTTGTAAAGAGTAAATGAGGCAAATGAATGCAAATCATTTAATAGAGTACCTGTTTCATCACTGCTGGTTACGATTAAGAATTTATTAACCATTTCATCATTTCTTAATCCATCAATTCATCTAAAAATAATGACTCAGGCATATGAATCATTCTACAAGGATCCAAGTGTTGTCAGTATCCTATGATGGAGTGAGAATGAATGACTTCCTGGAGTCACCCCAGGTCTGCAAAAAAAATTTTAAGAAAGCAATAACTCAGCAAGAGAATTTAGAATCTGAAATCCTAAGAGGCAGAGGAAAGCAGGAAGCCTTTGCATAATCCTTTAGCACTGCTTGCCTTCTTGAAGCTGCTGATTTCAACAGTGTGGGGAAAATATCTTTAGAACTATTTCACACAGCCTTCCATTTGATGCGTTGCTTCGGTGCATTAAGTGACCAGGTAATTGGTTTCAAAGTCAGCACATCTACCTTGTGTGTCTCTCTCCACCATGTTCCTTTGTTAAGATAATCTTTCTGGGTTAATATAGTGTTTATATGTAAATTAGTATGCCTATCAATCAACTACAACCTCTAGTCAATCATATATCTAGGCTGGGATGGAAAAGTGGAGGGAAAGCGAATAAAAAGTCTTGGCCAACAAGATGTGTCTCATCTATTTGGGGAACAGGTTAAAAATGTAGAAAAGAATGCTGTCCTCTTAAAAATACTGCTTACACAATTCAGATGCGGCACAATGTAGGATGTATAAATACATATACTGACATCTTGCACACACAGGTTAGTATAATTCTGGCTGCAGATATCAAATTATCTTTATCATAAGATAATCATATTTTAATATTAACTTTGACATAATTATATTTTATTATTAATTTCAATCATATTACACTGTTAAGTTTAAGACTTCTATGAGTACATGATGCATATGACACTTTAAATTACCAGGTAAATGTGGTCATATAAAAATACATTCTAAATTAAGATTACCCTATGCACAGTCTTCTCTTATTTTGTCAAATGAATAAATATCAGATTTGACCATCTTTTTTTTTTTAAATCTTCAAGATGGAATGTGATTTCTCTGCCCCCAAGTTTGTCTCTCTCCACTCAACATCTTCACACAATTATCATTGTGATTTTTTTACAAATATATTTTAATTCTCATTATATAAGTCATTCAAAATCCTACAAGAATGCCTCATTGCCCATGAGTCTAGGTTCAAAGCCCCCCGACTGGCCTTCCAACATCTTGCAATCCTTAATCTACCCTTGTTACGCTTCGTCTTCTCTGCGAATCCACTACACATGCTACATTTCAGTCCTGTTAGTAATCAGTCTGCTAACATGACCATTCTCTTATTCTACATGAACATACTCTTTTTTTCTCCACATAGCATAATTTGTCCTTACAGCCTTCCTGCCATGTGTTTTAATGCTTTTTGAACATTCAGACTGATTGAAATATATGGTAAAGGTTTAAGCAAAAAATTGATCATTACAGTAAAAGAACTGTTGCATCTCTCTTTCTCAAAGTGCTCTCCTTGCTTTGCAAACACAGATCCCATCATTCTTGTCCCTTTCTGGAGCAGTTCCAGAGGTCCTCTTTCATGGGAGTCTCTATGAGTTGTGATCAAAGATGTATTGAACGCTGCTGCTGGTTCTCATGCAACAGAAAGACAGACTCATAAAAAACTACTATGTGTCTTTATCCACCTTTTCCACTGGATCTGGAATGGCATAACTTCTGACTTCTTCTCTACATTCATAATGACCATGAGAGGTAAGCATTTCAAATTGGTTCAGCACATGGAGATACGCATGACAACACAACTAAGGACACTCACAAAAGAGGATTTCAGAAACAGCTTCAGAAAGTGCCCAAGAATGATGGGATCAATTTGTACAAAGCAAGGAGCTGATTATACAGAGGAGGAATTAATGACGATATGCCCTTACCTGTAATTTTTAATTTAAATTTCCCTGTTTTTTAATCATATCTTATGTTTATACGTTTTCCCATTTCCACACATCATTTTATACAGTCTTTGTATCATACTTTCCTGTTAAATTCTAAGTCTCTTTTAGGAAAAAACAATGTTCCATTCTTCTGGATTTCAAACATATGAGCAATAGCACTTTGTTCATTATATTATGTGAGCAAGTCGCGATTAAGATATAATTATTATATGTTGAGTTCTAAGCACTGAGCTAAAAATACCTTTGAAAAAAATTTTGAGCTAAAAAGCCAATAGAAGACAGAGAAGGATCCTGTTGTGGTTTGGACCTGCAGTGTCCCCCAGAAGCCTCGTGTTTGAAAAGTAACTCGTTCATGAGGGTTAATGCATCAATTTAATGTGTTGTTGTCATGGAGGGCTTGGCTGGAAGGAGAGGGTAACTGGAGTTTGACCCAGGACCTGGACTGCAATGGACAACTCCCGTGCTACCTCTGCCCTTAGTTCATTCTGCTTCTTGCTGCAAAGCCAAGAACAGCTTTGCTTCACTAGGCCTCCACCTATACTGTCATCACTGCCACTCAATCCATGAGTGGACTGAGACTTTCTGAAACTGTGAGCTAAAATAAACCTTTCCTCTCTTAAGTTTGGAGCATTGAGTATTCTGTCCCAGCAACAAAAATGTAATGAAGATTCTTAAAAGAAAAGAAAATGAAATACTTTATCTCAGAGACAGAAAGCAATAGAGAGAGAGAAAGAGAAAGATATAAGAGAAAGAAGAAGAGAAAAAACACAAGGAAGAAAAGAAAAAGAAATAAAAAAGAAAGATATCTAAAAATAAAATCATAGACAAATTGAAAATAAAAAGATGTCTCTTTCCAAAAGAGGAGAAACACCATATAACAGAGATACCTGCATATCCATGTGTATGGAGCGCAACGAACAACAACCAACTTGTGGAAGATTATGCAGTAGACCAACGGATAGGGAAGTACACCTGTGCCAGAAATACAGACTTGAGGCTTGAGACACTTGCAGGAAAATGATACAACGTGAGACCAGCATGTTTAGCGAAGTGAGTAAGAACCAGAAGACTATGTATCCCAAGGTTTCTCTAATATGAGAAACCCAGATTATAAATGAATAATAGAGCCATACAGTGAGATACGGTGAGTCAGACGGTGGGGGGGGGCGGGAGGGGGGCACCAAGAAAGGAGGATGGGAAGAGAACGTGAGATTGATGTGGTACGTATGTGCACAACATTCTCAACTTTAATGTAACTAACCGCTGTGTACAGTAAGCGCATACAAATAAAAAGAGAGAAAATGTTTTTTTTTCAAAGTAGGTACAGCTATTTGAGGTCAAACAAAGCAGATCTCAACAAAAGAACTATCATCAGGAGTAAAATGAGCAATTTAATAAAGATAAAGAAATCAATTCAAGAATAAAATTCATTTTTATATGTAAAAGCTGGACGTCAAAGATCAAGACGGCAGGAAGTGAAAGAGTTGAGCCCCAATCTATTTCCCCACAGCTGCCTGACGATGACGGGGGAAATCAACAATGAATTAGGTGGTCACGGCTCTGTGCAATATATCAAGTATTTTATGTCCTAAATCTCAGTACTTTTTCTTCCTCTTTCCAAAATACCAGCTACACTGTTATCATCCTTGTCAATGGGAAAAGAGACAGTATTCTAATCTCACAAACATGCAGATGATTTACAGTGACGGCAACCAATCCACAACCATTCATACTTGGTCCCCATCATGCTTTTCTAACAATTTTAATGTCCTCACAACTATAGTAAAATGTAGAGTTATGGGTAAAGACTCTTTTCAGAAAAGTAGAGCACAACTTCAGACATTCTACAAAATTACTAATTTTAAAAATGTTGGCATTTGTGGATTTGATGAAATAGTTTCCATTAAATATGTCACGTAGACCAATGTGTTTACTCTAGTACTTCCCCAAGCATTATAGGTCAGATAATCAAGGAAGACAAATGAAATTGTATGTGTAACGTGCCTCTGAACCTGCTATGTCAGACTAGAACATCAGCACTAGTTAACTTAACCTCAGAATAAAAAAATATATTTTGGCATTTGGTGGTATTATACATACTATTTATAAAAAACAACACTTCTTTGGTCTGAGATACACTTTAGAACTGTGCTACTAATTTTCCACTTTTTTTGGCTTTTTTATCTTTGTGATGCTCAAAGTTCAGTGTCAAAAATTCCACTTCATTTGCTTCAATTTCCTAAACAGTACAATCAATTCCCTCATTTTTACAATCCTGACCTCACCATTGTTGCCATTTGAAACACATGGAAAGAGGTAAGGTGACTTTGGATTGGTGGCCACAAATCAGAACTAAAGAGAACTTAATTTGATTTCTAATTTGGTCACTAATGATGTGCTCTTTTACTCATCACCACTTCCTCTAAGTATCAGTGGTTAATTTATAGGAGGGAGAAAAATAAAATTTACATACAGTGCATGGTACAGTACCTAACACAAAGAAAGTACTTAATACATAGTATATGAAAGAGATAAGATGGGAAAATGATTCAGCGCTTCAGCTGTCACTAAGCTGGTGGCTCTGAGTGTGGAGCTGTCCCGAACATGACTGCCTGCACTCCATCACCTTGGTGAGGTGGGTCACTTCTTGCTTGGAGCAAGCCTCCCCGCTTCCCACAGGAATATTTTTGCTACCTACTAAACTTAGAGCACAACGTTTTGATAACTGAATGAATCAACAGGAAGTAAAGGAATCTGAGGTTTACTTTTAAAAAGAGAGAGTCAAGAAATCTCAAACTTTATTTCTAATTACTCCCGGCTACTGACAGACAGAGCGTGGGAGAACTTGGATGCTCTGTGAGAGAAAAAAAAATAGATCTCAGTAACTTTCAAAATATCAAAATTCACTCTAAAAGTACATGAAGTGAGCTCCGACCCCATTTCTTCTACAATATTGGAAGCAGTGAAAAATTTTCATCACATTAGTGGAAAGAGAATGAAAGACCATAAGGGAGACCTTGGCCCAACTGCATGGGCTCATGTTGTTTTGACCATACATGAAGTTATATGTGCTTTTTAACACTTTCAAGTCTTTAATTTCTTGTTATACATTTTCTTAGTATTTACTTGAGTAATGTATACAATATTGCACCATCTCCTACATCATCTGAAGTTTCAGATGCATGGCTGTATGAGACATTATAAAGAGGATTAACAATGAAGGCAGTAAATTCACAGTTCAACAATAATATTTCAAACTAATTCTTCATTTACCCGTTTACCTATGGAAGGTAATTTTGGCTGCTTTCAAGAATTGATAATAATAGAGCTGTTATGAATGCTCATATACAGGATTTTGTGTAGACATAATTTTTATTTAAACTAGGTACATACCACCATGCGTGATTGCTGAATTGTGTAACAAAAGAAAGTCTAGAGTGTAACAAACTGTGAAGCTATGTTTCGAAGTTACTACATCACGTTCTCACTGTCAGCGAATATTCAAAAGAATGAAATTGTACCCTTATACTACACACAAATGTCAGCTCAAAGGGATCAATGGCACCATCGTGAGATTTGGAACTACAGAACTGCTCAAAGAAAACATGTCAAATGTTGCTTGACATTAGTGTCAGCAAAGATTTTTTTTACATATCTGACACCAAACACATGGGCACCAAAGAAAATAATAAACAAATGAAACCACATCAAATATAAAGTTATTTGTGAAGAAAATGAAACAAACAACAAATTAAAAAATAATAAACAGAATAGGAGATTGTTTGCCAACTACATATCTGGTAAAAGAATAATCTTCAAATTATGAACGGAACCCATAAAACTTAATAGCATAAAAACTAACAATTTAAAAATGGGCACAACTCTAAATAGCTGGTGTGAAGCAACAGGAATAGTTTAAAATGTTGCTACAAGAGAATAATAAAGTCGTAGGAGTAAAGTTGACTTAGCTCCAGGACCTACTTTAGAGCTATACTAATTAATGATTGTGTTATAAACTATAAAAATTTATGATGATTTTTTTTGCACCATAAATTACTTAATACAGAGGCTCAGCATGCTTCCTCGTTTCCTAGAGTTTGAGATCTCCCTTTGGGCTGAACACCTAGAATTACAGGGACCTATCTGAGGGCCCACAGAGTTGTGACATCTTTTACCATCTGGTGAAAATCTAAATTTTGCTACCAACTTCCTTCTTGCATTTCAACACAAAGATATGTTGATCTGTGTCACTCTTATGCCAAACAGACCAGGCCAGTATTTCCTATTAATTGAAATCAGTTTTTAAATCATTTACATGTCTTCATTTACTGCCTGATATTCTATATATGAGAAAGATGCCAATGCTCCTTCCCTTCCATCCAGCTCGCAGCAGCCTATCATGTCGTCTTAGTATGTATCCTCTTTCAAGGAAGCAGGAAAAATATGCTGGGACTTTTCTCCACCTTCTACTCTTTAACTAAGATTATATTATTATAAAAGCATGACTTTAAAAAAAAAAGAGGAATCCCCAATATTGACTCCACCACTGAATAACGTGTTGCTCTGGGCAAAGCAATCACCCTCTCTGAGCCTTTATTTTTTTAATCAGTAAATTGTAAGAGCTGATTCTATAAGGTAATGCATACGAAAGAGCCTGGAGCTCTGTGTGATTCACGGTGGGTGCTTAAGAAACATGAACTCCCTTCCGCAGAAATGCATTCCCGTAGTCATCTGTCTAGCCACTAGAGAAGAAACTACTGCTCCTAAAATCTCTTTAAGTAATCTTTATCTTGCGAATATAGTCACTTCCATCTCTTTCTTAGTGAGAATTTTTCTTTTATATCAGTGTTTGGTGTTGACACTAGTATCCACAAGATTCCCACTGCTAACTATTGATTGTCATCACCCTGAGAACTGGGTAGAAAAGCGCTTTGTTACAAATACCCAGTAAGCGGCTGCAAAACTTGGCCCAAGACACAAATGCTCTTTAATTTACATGAAAGCTATAGAAAGTTGTCCTGCTATTTCTCATATGCTTCTCCTGAACAAAGAGGAAAGTGAAATTGCATTGCTGTCCCTTGTGACAATAGCCATGCCCCCATCTCACCCTGTGACCTGAGCCTTTCAAGCTGAAGAGAGATGACAAAGGGACACGAATCAGTGACTTCCCTTGAAGGTGTGCAAGAAGGCCAGGCCTGCACTCATCTTCTGGATGACAGGAAATGCAAATTACAAATTAGAGCTGGGGCTTTCTTCATGACTACACAGGTCAATGCTGCAATCATCAGCAAAAGAAAAAAGCCCAGCACTTTTATTTATATTAAATGGCACCAGAAAGGGTATAATCTCCCTTTTAAGTTATATCCACTGTCTTTAAGTTCATCTAGAAACAAAAGTTGAGACCACCCTGTGCAAAAAGCTGTCTCAGGAAATGTAAGTCACAAGATCTATTATTTTGCTAGGTCTTCCATATAGACTGATGATCGCAACACAGAAATTTATTTTCTAATTGTTCTGAAAACTTGAAGTTCAAGATCAAGGTGTGCTTGATTTTCGTTAATTGTTATTGTTGCTGTTTTGTGGTATTGGGGACTTAACAGAAGTTTGGTTTTATCTGGAGCTCCTCTCTTTGGTGCAGATGGTGGCTACCTTCCCACTGTGTGTGCTCCTGGAGTCTCTCTGTATGCCTACATCTCCTCCACTTGCAAGAATTCTAGTTATCTTAATCACAATTTTGAAGGCTTTCTTTCTGCACATTCTGAAGCACTGGACTTCCACATATGCGTGAGGGGTACAGAAAATTGGTATGTAACACATTGATAGCAATATAGGGAAGTGATTAACGGAAAGAAAGGGAGTCTATACAGAGTGCATCATTAAATCAGCTACCACAAGAAGCCACAGGAGCTTAACCAAATAGGTAAATTAATTTTCATAGATTAGGAATGAGAGAACATACCCAAAAGACATGCCTTCTGGAGAAAACCCATAAACAATGACTGCCAGCTACATTCTCTCATTCCTTATTTATGATAATTAATTTACACATGAGAATTCCCTTGAAGACAAATGGTGGTGATAACTTTAGAGAACTGGATTACATGTCCAGTTCGTTTCTCCACTCTTAGAATTTCTACAATGGCTTTAAAACCAAGACTTCTGTCATTCTGTGGCTGAACATTTTTTCATGTGATCTTCAGAAAATGAGGACATATGAATTCAACTTTAGTAGCTATAAATATAATTCCTCACGTATACTAATGTCTGACCTCATCAAAATGTACCCACCCTGTACCACATAGTTTTAATCTAGCTCCTGAACTCACCTACTCTTGTAAAAGAAATCTATTCTAGTCAAAGTAGTCTATTCATGGTCTATCAATCCAGTTACAACCCTTCTTAATGCTGCATCTTTATGAGACTGGAGCAAAATATGCACATTATTCTCAACATAGGCAAGCTGAGTGATTTCAATGAACAGTTGTTTTACTGTTTTCTCCCACTGGTAAGTCTATTTCCTTAGCTGTAACAATAAAAATTTGGAGTTAACTATATTATTGGGCTTTTTTGTTTCATACTTTGGTTTTTTTCTTTCTTTTGCAATAATAGAGATTAAAAGCAGGGCCTTTACTATACTCATAATCTTTCTTTTCTTTTCTTTTTAACTTGAAACAGGACCTCAGTAAGTTGCAAAATTGCCCAGGCAAAGACTGTATTTGTAATCCTGCATCATCCTCCAAGAGTGCTGGGATTATAGGTATACATCACTAAGCCCAGTTTATAGCATAGGTTTTACTATTAAATATCTAAGCATTATGTGTACATAGAAATGTCTTTAAATAGTGCCTCCCACATGAAATACATATTTCATCATTGGTAACATGAACGATCTCTTATCAGTCCCCCATCAACCCCATCTTAAATTAAATTCTATCCATGAACATTTCTCCACTGTGTTCAACAGTAAGTGTAACTCTTTCTTCTGAACTTCTGATAACATATGATTTGCTTCAGTATTCTGGCACCTACAGCATACACACATAAGGCTTAGTCACTCCCTTCCTGGATCAAATACTTTCACTTGTTTGGATACCACAAGACTAGCTTCCACAGACCTTGTCCCAACTCTCAGCCTTTCCTTTTCTATCTCCTTTGCTATTTTTCATATAATCCCACTCTCTAAGTATTGAACATACTACTAATCCTCACTGACAATTCTCAACTCTTCTGGCTTCCTTTGGGCAATCTCATCTCTCAGAACAAACAAAAACAAAACATCATTATGTCAGTGACATTCAAATTCACATCTACAGCATGGATGTCTCTCATGAGCCCCAGACTTAATATAGGTCACCTTGGACTTATTACATTAATGTCTAAAATCCTAATTTTTTCACCATTCTCCTCCTATTTTGAGTGGACCAAGAAATATGAATTACTCATGTATACTCTAAAGTATATGTTGCAAACACTTCCAATTAGGTTGCAAGTTCCCTCCAAAACAAAGAGTGATCTCTTCCCCGCTATTTGCAACCCCTGGTTCAGAGTAAAAGTTTAATAAATGATGTTGGCAGAGAAGGTTAAAATCAGTAACTATCAAAGTCATCCTGAATTGAGCTAAATGGTCCCTCAATGGTTTCATTAAATAGCACAACCTCGCATCAAGTTAAATAGAATACATCGCTGTAACAGTGAAGCTTGTTTTGGCCATCAGGAAGTGAGCAACTTTCATGTGCCAAGCGCTTTCACCATCCTTTGTGTGCTTTGGAGCCAGCTGACCATAGACGGAACCTTCTGAATCCATGAACTCATAAACCTCTCCTTCTTTAATTCGTAGATGTTAGGCACTTTTTCCAGGAAGACAAAAGCCAGCTAAGACAGATTCCTAGGGTGAATTTGTTTTGATGAGAAGCAGCAGAATGAGGCAGTGTTTATTTTTATTAACAAGTATAAGCAAAAGATAGTATATGAACAAAAATAGTGAATGTCACACTGTTCCACAGTATTCCATTTGCCTCAACTGTCCTTACCAGTTTTAAATGCTCTTTTCATTTGTTCATCATTTCTTTCACCATTTTACTTTTCCTGAGAAGTTCTCTCAAGAGTGTGTGGAGACAACAAGAATATAGCAGACTATTTCTTATATGAGGTAAACAGTACTGTCCATTCAGTCAGCCTATGCCAGTGAAACCAGACTCAACAGTGGTTTGCCCACTTTGAACTTGAAACTTCTCCGCTTGTGAGAGGAGTGAACTCTGGTGGAATATGACACATACACGACATTTCTATTAAATTTTTATTTCCATGCAGCAGCTCTCCAGCTTCCAAGGAGGAAGGTGGAAAGTTTATGGCAGTGTTGAATTTGTTTCACTGCCTGATATGAGAAATCACCTTTTCCGAAGCAGAGTTGGCCTTTCAGAGCCCATGTTCTTGTTTTCTCTCTGGAGAGAAGAAACTATGTTGTGAGACTATCTAGGCATCAGAATGCTTTATTTCTAGATCATTAAGGAAAAATATATTAGAAATCTGTGCTTTGACATTAGGTAATAATAAAATAACTCTAATTAGGGTTGTGAAAAATGTCTTACGATAATTTGGGAGAAAAGTACTTGTTCTAATAACAAGCTTCCAAAGGGTCAAACTCAATGCTTTCGTTTAGACTCTGATGCCGAGATCACCAGTTTTAATGATGACTGAAAAAACAAAATGTGCAATGTAGTAGGTACACCTTCATGCTGAGAATAAAATAATTCTAAATCCAGTTGGAGCCCCAACCCTAGAGAAGCTACGTGTCTAAAGTAGAGAAGAATCACCTGTGGATATACAGGGACCTAAGCTGAATCACAAGTTTCCCAGTGACTAATTCCATAAACTTGAGCAAGTTCCTTGACCTTGTTAGGACTCAAGTTCTGTATTTGTTAATAAATATTAAGTAGAACCTCATTAAATTATTGTGAGGATTAAGGGATAAAAATATTTCAAGTATAGAGCTCAGTAAAAAGTGATTATTCATGAATTCTTGTTTCATGCACATGCTGCCAATGTTCATACTTTTCATATCTTTCTTCATATTATTTTTCCTTCTTTTTATTAGTACATATAGCCAATACACAATGGTTACATTGAGCTTGAGTATTTTGTGCACATGTATATTACACCAATACTGCAGTTCCTTCTCTTCTCCCTTTCTGCCTGTCCCGCTCCTTCCCTCACCCCCGCTGACTCCCACTTTCACAACCACTTGGTTCTACAAGATGTCTATATTCTGGGTATTTCATATTAGAGAAACCATGTGATAGTCAACCTTCTGAATTTGGCTCACTTCACTAAGCATGATGGTCTGAACTGCACTCCATTTACCTACGAAAGCCTCAAAACTGTCTGACTTTATGAAATAGTTGTACATGTCGCACAATTTTTGTATTCATTTGTTCGTTGATAAACCTGTGGGCACCTTGCACAATTTAGCTACTGTTAGCTGTATGCTACGAGATGGGGATATATGTATCTCTATTACAGATTGCTTTCAACTCTTTTGGAAAGACATCCAGAAGCACTATTACTGGATCAAACGGAATAGTTATTTTCAACCATTTGAAGAACCTCCCCACTGCTCTCCATAGTGGTTGTACCAATTTCCAATCCCATCAACCATATAAAGGCTCCCTTTTTCCCACAAGCTTGCCAGCCAGCATTCATTGCTGTTTGACTTCTTGATATGTGCCATTCTCGTTGGGCTAAGGTAAGATTTTAGCAATGGGTGGATTTGCATTTCTCTAACGGTAAGGGTTTTGAACATCTTTCCATGCATTTGCTGGCCATTTAAACTTCTTCATCTGAGAACTGCCTATTCCTTTCAGTTGCATATTTTTTAACCAGATCTTTGACTTTGAGGGGTCTAATTTTCTTCAGTTCTTTATATATTCTAGTTATTAGCTTCCTGTCCAAGGGGTAGGTGACAAAAACTTTCCCCATTCTGTCAGTTCCCTCTTCACTCTGTTGACAATTTCCTTTACCATGCAGACATGCTTTAATTCGATAAAATCACATTTGTCAATCCTGGGAGCTATGTCTTTTGCATCAGGTATCCAATTAAGAAAGCCTTTCCCATGTGGACACCTTCTAGATTTTTGCCTTTTTTTACCCTCCAGGAGGTTCAATCTTTCCATCTTAATATCTAGGTCATTTACCCACTCTGATTTAACTTCAGTACATGGTGATGGGTGGATGCCTAGATTCGTTCTTCTGCATGTGGATAACAACAATTCTTCCAGAAGCACTTATCAGAGAGGCTGTCCTTTGATCATGTTGGTTTTACCCAGTGAATATTATCTCATTTCACACAGCTCTATCTTGCCTAATTTTTATGCAGCTAAATTGCTCGTTTGCTTTCTAATCTTAGCAGCGTATCTCATAATAACTTCAGCCAATAATCACAAAATTCAGCAAATATTTTTGTTTTCAATTTTACCTGAGATGTTTAGCCAACAAGGATGCAGCTCTATGCTCCTGAGCTTGGAAGGTTGCAAGCAAAAATTTCAGCAGCAAAGGAGAATGTAATTAATTCTTTCCTGCATTCATTAATTCTGTCCTTCAACAAATGAGCAAGTTTAACTTTGTGTTAATGCCACTGACACAAACAGAAATAGATCGGGGTTTCTGTGCTCAAGACATATGAGAGATTGCTCTGTAGGGCTTTTAATACTGTGTTCTAATCTGCCTGGAATCTGTTCACCTGCAGCATTCCTTAGTTATCTCTCCCAAACAAGACTGCAAGCTTTTTGTCATAGTCACCTTTTTATCACTTTCATTTAGCTTGTTGGATAATTTACCCACTAAAAGGCATGCATTAAAGAGCTGCAGATTTTTAACTCTGTGGTTGGCAGAATAAGTTACATGCCTATAAATGATCTCAATTTTTTCACAATAACCCTGAAATATAGGTATACTGTACCATTTCTGTACATGAGAAAAAATCTAACATTATTTGCTTGAGATATGACTATTGGAGTAACACATACTCAGCCTTCTGCCTTCAAATTCAGCATGCTTCCCATGGCATCAGAGGTATGTGGACAATGGCTTAGAGATCTGGTGTTGGAGAAGGTTGAACCCCCAGGGTATGACTCCAGGCCTGCCTTCATTTTCCCACACAGTGGCAGTCCACCTTCCTCTGGATCACTGTACAAAGCCCTTAGTCCTAAGAGTCCTGACCCCTCCATTGCTGATTCTTTCTGCCAAATTTCACCCCATGGATGTAAAAACTGTGGTTCAAAAAATAAAAAAGGAAATTACACAGAGCTTAAAATAATTTTTTTTCCTTAAAAGCCCCAAATCTCACAGATATTGTGTGGACTATACAGATGATAGATTGTTTCTTGTGTCTAGATCACACAAGAGACTCTCTCTGAGCTCATTTTATATTCTTAGCAAATATATTTTCATATGTATTTTTTTTTTTTTGGTTGTCTGAAGTAGTACTGTTTCCAAACCATTACTTAGCTGAGGCTAAGTGTGGACAACTCTTCTAAAGATAGGATTTCATGGGATTGTAGGCACTCAGCAAGCCCTATCATCTACCTGAGGAGACGTCCTCTGGATGATCCCAAGTTTTCCATCTTTTTGGCCCATCCACCAGGCTCCTGTTACATTCCACAAATTCTTTATAGTTACTTTGAGCAAAGCCTTTCAGTGGCACTTCCGGCCCACAGTCACTGAGTCCCAGAACCTCCACCCTAGCAGTCAAGGGCAACTTCTTCAAGTCAGGTCTGTGCTGTCACCTCCCCTAGAGCCCCCTCAATTGTTCAACAGGGTAGGCACACAGATTTCACATCTGACCTGCAGGCAAAGTTTTTCTGCTTTTGTGTACACAACTCTACATGTGTTTTTGTGACTATGTGGTCTCCTATTGTGCAGACTCCTTCACTGGCACACAAAAGTGCACCAGCTATCATTCACTCAGATCCAAAACTCTGGAAACTTTAGGTTTCCTTTGAGGGGCTAGTTTTGGCTATGCTTGAGTGGAGAGCGCAGTTGTTCAGGCCTGTAGGATTTTCTAGAGGGTGCTACCAAGACAACCGTACATTCTAAGTTTTATTACCAGCTTCATGATAACTTATTTGATTTTTCTTTGTTTTATTTTTAGCAACACTTTATTACATGACCTGATGTTTAACCAAGATGTTTGATGTTTATGAGGGTGGTACAAAACCAGTGCTCCTCCTCAATCCCATTAGGGGAAACTCTGTTTGCTTATGATCATCTTAGTGTCATCCTATTGCTACATTTACCCATGAGGCAGACTCTTGGGAACATTTTGGGTGGAAATCAAGTCATACCTTTTCATGCTGGGTGTTTCTCCCATCCACAAAAATAAAATGTGAAGTAGATGGTGAATGAAGGGCCTGGTGTCTTTTGCAGACAGAAGTAAGTACAAAGAAACTGCGCCCTTCAAAAGCAGAGCTTGAGGCATAGAAGATTACACTGCCTCACTCCAATACCTGAGAAAATCAGGGAATTTACCTGTCCCTTAGTAAAAATAAATAAATAAATAAACAACACATTGTGATATATCAATAGCCAAAAACAATGTGAACCACTATGGAAGGCTGAATTGAAAAGAAACCAGATTGGCCCAGAGCCGATGGGATAGGACAGGACAAGAAAGAAGCATCAGCCAAAAGAGTGACTAGATTTTAAAGTAGAGGACAGTGTTCAAGGTAAGAACAGTATTTTTAAGCATAGTCAATGACTCAAGTAACCAAGCTCCTAGTGTATTCTGGTAGTTCGTTGCACATCTCCGATAAAAACTGCCAAGGACTTTTCTCTACTTCATACAGTGTATGAGAAATTACTCCTCTATTTGGAGATTCGCTTTTCCCATTTGGGTAACAGGACGCATACACCCCTGATCTTCCAGACTTCGGTGTGTTCCTGGAAGGGCCCGAGGTGAGGACTCACATACAATGATTTGTTGAAAAAGTCATCTTAAGCGAAACAAACACCAAAAACCAAAAGTAACCGGAAGAAGCTAAGCACTGATGTCCTCTCAGCCACAGACCAACTTCAGCCTGATGCACGGAGTTCTAATCACACTCAGCGTTAGGCACACACGGAGGAAAGGGGGCGCACATTTCCTATCAGGTGAAAAGCAAGGATTGGCTTGAGCCCTGGGCAGCCTGTCCGACACGGGTTTCCCTTCTAGGCCAATGACAGTTCTCTGGAGAAAGCACCGGCTGTGTAATGAGAACACCAAATGATCTCAGTGACCAGGGAATGGGCCTTCCTGTTGCGGGTGGATCTAAGTGGGGCACTGACAGTATCCATAAAACTCTCTACCTCTGTGAAAGACAGAGGAGACTGGAAGGTGCAGAACTGTTCCTAACGTTTCCCAGACTCATCCACAAGAAGAATGAAAAGAAGAATCTTACTTAAAACAAGGATCCAGGATTTGCTTCTTGACAGTTTACTTTCTTTCTGCTCTTTTTTTCCTCTTGTTTCCGCCAATACTTTGCTTCTTTGATTCCAAGCTTGGTTCTAAATCGATACTAAGTTTGCTCCTTCAGGCTGTGACCGGGCTCATTCCCTAAGCTCCCAGCACCCCTTGGGTAAGACACGCAGCTCTCACCTCAGGCTCCCAGAACCTCATCCTCCTGTTGGCTACTCATCAAGATGCCCTGATAGCCTCTTTCTCAAGGAGAAGTGGCAAACCAGATTGTTCATCTGAAAGACGACAAGGAGAAAACAAGAACAACAACAACAACAACAACAACAACAACAACAACAACAACAAAACTTCTTATAACATTCTTCACCAGCATGCCCCTGAACTAGTTAGTATTTCACAGTCTTTTATTTCACGGACACCAAATGGAAAGTATTGTTTTTACATGAAAAAGAGAAACTATTTTTAGCTTGCAGAGGGAACAAGATGATATATGCTGCACTTGTCAACTGTCTTTTAAAATGTATGTAGCACACTGGAACTCATAAATATTTAAAAGGACTAAATAATTATCTGAAGCTCCCCGAGTCCGCTTTTCAAAATTATCATTTCCACGGGGAGCCAGGGAGCATTTGTTCTTTGTCAACTGTCCAGACAGGATTATCATATTTGAAAACTTGTCCTTCCTGTTTGTGACTGTTTTTGTCATTTTTGACTCACTCCCCAGCCCCTCTCCTCTTTCTCCTTCTCCCTACTGGTTTCAATGCCATGAATTTGGCAAAGGTGCCAAAATATCTCCACCCCAGGATCTGGTCAGCCTGGAAACCTGCTAGAGAGGTCACACGCAGAGGTCGGCAGTTAGACACTGAGGACACGCTGTCTTTTCCTGAACTGTCAGGAACTCTCAGTGAGGCAATGTGATAATGCGCCAGCTATCTGGGGAATCTGATAGTGCGTATGTAGGACAAGACAGTTTAAAAAAAGGATAGATAGCAAGATGCTGAAGCAGAACAGATAAATTTGCAATTGTGTCTCAGCCATTTACTAATTGTGCAGTTTAAATGTACTTATTGTAAAGCCAAGCTCAAAATAGTTATCTTGCAGGTTTATTATGAGAATTAGGACTAGTATCTTAAGAATTATTTAAAAAGTAGGACACGGTATCTGACACCTATTAGAAGCTCAATAACTGAGAGTGGTTATGATTTTTACATTATTGTTCACTTCTTGAAGTAACTCAGCATGCAAAATTATCTCAGATGTACTTTTAAAATGCATTTGTATAGTATTCACATCCATAATAAGGTGACTATTTTTAGGTGCTGCATGTTCTTGATGACTAAATGGCATCCTTAATAACATCAATGGCAACAGAAGCCTAGGACGAGTAACCTGCGGCTTTCTAGTGACATGTGGAGTTGACTGTCCTTCTACTGACTATTGTTATTGTGCAACACGTTCTGTTTTGTCTCAGAACTATATTTCTTGTCTTCCATACGTCCATGTTACTTTTCAGCACAGGTGTATGTTTTTCTTATAGCAGACTCTACTTCTGAGTTGCTGCTTCCAAGTTGATGTGCCTTTATAAACAAAAATCACCAAGGTTCACAAAATTGCAAATTTTCTGACTTCTGTTCTGGGAAATATAGAAGGCAATATATCATGAAAGCCATACCAATAAAAACATCTAGAATAAACTGGATGAAAAATAATAAATATGATCTTAATGCATAGCAGGGCTCTAAGAAATGTAAGGTGAATATCTAAGGACCAAAAGTGGGAAAGAATCTAGAGTCATCCAATGAGCAGGTGCTGAGTTTTCAGCTGTTTGAGAGGAAGGAGAAATCTCCATAATTGAAAGAGCCCTAACAGCCACACATGGGTAGCACAAAGGGTCATGGGTGGGCTGGAGGAATGGCTCAGTGGTTAAAGCACTTGCCTAGCTAGCTCTGTCAAGCACGAAGTACCAGAGTTCAATTTACAGCAACACATAAGCTGGGCATGGCGGTGCACACCTCTAATTCCAGCACTCCAGAGGGTGAGGCAGGAGGATGGCTGTGAGCCCAAGGCCAGTGTGGGCACCACAGTGAGTTCAGGACCAGTGTGAGCTACAGAGAGAGAACCTGTCCCAAAAGGGGGAGTGGTGGGGGATGGACCAACCACCTCACAAACCTATTATGATAAAAGTTTCAAAGATAGAGGAAACAACTCTGAAAAGTAGGTCTCCCACTCCACCTTGATCTCTGTTGGCTATGCTCAATGATTTGCTTTATAACTAATACTGTTCTTCAGAAGAATACAAGTTGGGAAGAAGTGGGAATACAGCTTTATGGCACATTAATCAAGATTCGTCACTGGTAAGTAATTTAGTAAGATTCCCCGTTGGTGTGATGCGATCGTACTGGTGCTATACTTCTAGATCTTCCTCCAACCCCCACCATCATAGCCCAACGCTAGAGGGACAAAACACAATGGCAAACGGAAGGATGTTTGAAGCAGGACTCTGAGAGCACTCTGCAGAACGCTGCAGTCAGAGAAACCGTTGATCTGGAGATGCCCAAGAAAATATAGTAACTAAATGAGTTAATGAGATCCTAGAACAGCAGAAGAACACTGAGGGAAAATGTGGTGAAACCCTCACAAACCATAGAGTTTAGTTAGGAGTGAGACACTACGGTTGGTTCATTTGCTGTGACAAATATGAATTGAAGATCACACAATGATCAAAAAAACAAATGCCGGATGGATGAGGTAAAGGAGTCCTGCGTTAACCTTGAAACTTTTCTATGAATATAAAACAACTATTCTAAAATAGTTCTATTTTTAAAACGACTAATATATTGGTGGGTAAAACTGTTACAAATTCAAAGTCTAACATCACCATCATTGTTGTCATCAGTGGCTTCGCCTTACTTCTGTCTTCACTGTTTCCACACAGGAACAGCAATCAGTGGGGCAGTAGCTAGGACATAGCAAAGAAAGGGAGCCGGCTGTCCTGAGAGCCACTGAGAAGGCGAGGAAGCCAAGAGGAGAGAAGATTTATTACACAGATGGGCAATGAGCCAATCAACGCACAGGGGACAATGGACGCTAGGATTCTTATGTCAGAGAAAGAAGGTACAAATATGGAGATGTAGGAAGCTTGAACGAACACTGTAGCCTTGCCATCAGTGAGGGATATCAGTGTAAACTCACGTTTTTAAAAATATAGATGTAACAGAGACAAAAATGTGCATATATATGTATACACACACATATATATATACATAATTATATAACACATCTACTGATGTATCTGTATGTGTAAATATATATATATATATATATATATATATATATATATATATATGCATATACACATAGGTACATACATACACATTAGGAATTACAAGAACTAGGGCTTCTTGGACACATGGCAATTTTGGGGGTGGTGCTGAGAAACTAAAACAAATTAAATATGAAATACTTTGTTTTCGGTACGTTGTCTTTGCTGGGACACAATAACACCCACAACTGAAGAGTGAAAAGATTTTAGCTCACAGTTTCACAAGGTCTCAGCTCACTCGTGGGTGGCCTTTGTGACAGAAAGACATGGTGAGGCTTAGCCACAGAAAAGCTCTTCGTTCCACAAGGACAGAAAGCAGAGGCAGAAAGGAAGAGCTAGCACATACTCTTCCAGGTCATGCCCTAGGTCGTGCCGTAGGGATTCGCCCCTTCCAAGTCACGTCACTGGGATCAGCAGCTTCTGACCTGGCCATACCTCTTTACAGTATAAGAAATCAGTAGATTAACCCCCAAGATTAAATCACCTTTCAAAGACTAGCCTTCTGGGGGACGTTCCAGATCCAAAACATAACACTTTGTGTCTGAAAGAAAGCACAGACTATGACAGTAGCATCTCAGGAAGACAGGACTCAGCTCAAGGATTACAGGCCACATTTGAGGGATGTGAGTATTGAAATAATTTAACAGTGATGGATTATAGCCCACTGAAAAAGTTAAGAGTCAATCCACACTCATACAAATACTTTGGATTAATAGAGAAAGAGAAATATATTTTTACACTAGAATTTTAAGCAATAAATGTGGAAGAAATTGCAGAGTTATAAAACTAACACTTTATACCTACAATAGACATAATAAATTAAAGCAAGCAACATCAAGAGTGGGTGATATAAGAGTAAGAAAGAAAGTTTTTACATAGTTTAACTACTGTCTCATAAAACATGTACTAATTACAAGAGGAGATAAGTAGCTATAAAATGGACAAATCCAGCAGAGACTATTCTTAAAGATAGCACCAATAATGGGCAAAAATCAGTATTACGTACCACAGGACAGAGCGCAAAGACAGCATGGCATCAGTTTGGTAAGACTGTGTCTAAAAAATGCAGTCTGGTTAAAGTCATGAGGGAACTGATACCAGACGTACACCTAAGTTGAGGAATACTTTACAAAATGATTTCCCTTAATTATCAATGACATCAGGACCTGAAACACAGAACTTGCTCTACCTTGTCCGCTCGTAGAGAGACATGAAGACGGGGTATAAGGTCATAGCTTTACTCGGATCCTTTTGGGGGAAAAAAAGCAAAGATTATTATGATTTTTGCTTTCAGACACACTGGAGTAACAAGGACCAGAATCATTCCAACTGTGATAAACAAATAACTGAATTCTGAATATAAAACACAGTGTTTGGTTATTGGTCAATGGCCTCTCAAGACTGCACTCTCTTGAAAATGTTTCTCAGTGCAGATATTTCTCACTTCAAAGAACACTTTCAAAAAAATTAGCTTAAAAATCAATGACAAACCAGAGAGACAAACTAATAAAAATGTATGAATTAGAAAAGGTACTTTGCAACAGCAAAATTATAAAAATGAGCAGCCAGAAGCACATATCTGTAATGCCACTCAGGAGTGTGACGAGGAAGAGCCATTAAGTTTAAGGACCAGCCTAGGCAACTTAGGAAAAATCTGCTTCAAAACAAAATTTTGTTAAACTACAACTGTCCTTTCCAAATGATAAATATAATGAACTACTATACAATAATTAAAATGCTAAAATACAACTATCAAAAGATAAACTACTCCAGAAATATGGTTAACATAGCAGAGTACTTGTTCATTTATTTCCCTTTCCTAAAGTTAAAAACGGAGAAACTATGGAATCAGGGGTATAATTTAGTGGTAGGATGTTCACCTAGCATTTGCAATGCCCTAGGTTCAATTCGTAGCTGCAGAAAAGATGCAATTATGCTTACACAGTTTGGATAGGAGGGAGAGAGGGATGCTTGGTAAGCATCTATCAAGATGCTTATGTAATCTCATTATTGAATTTCTTAAAATCTATCCATAAAATAATCATTTGCTTGTTGAGCTCTGTATGTGTGCTTTTATACTCTGTATTAATACGATGAAATATTTTAAAGGATATTTTATGCAGTTTAGAATAGAAAAAAAACAGAATAGATGTAAATATCCTTCAATATGTCAGTGATGAGTAAATTTATGGTGCATAGCTAATATGAAATAATAGCCCATCATTTAGACATTGGAATACTAAGATCAAACACGGAAGTAGAAATTATAAAAAGTATTATAAAATATCAATAATGTGATGCTCCATTCCCCCCTCAAAAATGTTTAAACTTGTAACTTTTTCAAGTCATTTTTGGATAATTAAAACTAACATCTTTTGCTTTCTCGGGTTTTCTTGTCTTAAATTACTCAGCTATCTGAAATATATGCATCTCTTATTTTCTGTAAATTGGTTTTATGAAAGACAAACTCTGTAATGGAGAAGTTCCCCTTTCTTTACCTAACTTGGCAAGCATTCCGTTGGTATAAAATACTTTAAAACTTTTTCTTTCTAATACTTTGTAAAACACAGCCTGGAAGAGGGTCTAATATCAGCTTTGCCGTAATGGTTAATTCTGTTGCAAAATTACAGAAATAAACCTTTGGCTGCAGACTGCTTACCAGTGTTTCCTAGTTAAGTCCTATTCCATTTTGGTGAACGCATGGCAGCTTCTCTAGTAATGAGATAAGTAAACAGGTTCCAGAAAAGAAAATAAAAGGTCATATTTATGTGGAACAAATTGTACAAGACAGTTATGCACATGTACTTCTCACGTATGTGAGCAGACGTATGCAGTGGAGAATCTGCAGAGTCTGAGTATGGCTTTTGGGGACGGGCGCTACTGGGAAGGCAGGTGGTGGAGAGAGGAAGGGGGAAGGGTGCAGTCTTAATTCTCCTCCACCCTCTCCTCTCTCTGTTCCTCTCATCCTCCATCATAAAAGGATAGAGCTACAGCTGTCTATTTTGAAAACAACTCTTTCCCTGGCCTTCATGCTTGCATGACAGAAAACATACCGTGGTGTGTTTGTGTGTGTGCGTGTGTGAACACGCGTATCAGTACATAAGAAATCCTGACATCACTATCTCATGATATGCAATTACAATCTCTTCAACCCTAGTATAACCATGTTGGAGGAAAGATAACAGTGGACCATCATGTGTCCACTATGCACTGACGATCTATTTCACAGAACGTATCTTCAAAAACTTTTACCTAGTATACGTCTTTACAAAGATCAAGCAGAGAAATGTCTTGTTCCATAAAGGTACTACTTTCATTATCGGCATCCATCAATGCTGGTTTGGGCTGTTCCTCTGAGTCCAGGGAGTAGGGTAGGGGAATCCGTGAAGTTAACCCAAGTCTTCCACAGAATTTTTTTCTGAGTGCCTCCATCTGGTTTGTCAGGGGATTCAGGTGTGGTGCGTGGTGGCTGTGCTTCTTCTGCCTTATGAACTTTTTTTCTTGGTTTTTCCAACAAGTCTCAACACTGAGTGTTATTCTAAATACTGTCTACTAGGCCCAGGCTCCCCAGTGAGGATGGATCCAACTGCCTGTGAGGCTGCGGCTCCCAGTGGCTCAGGCCCACCAATCACTCCGCAAAGGGAGATCTAGAGACTCTGTGGGGAAGGCTGTTTAACTCTGTCGTGGTGTGCACAGAGAGCAGAACCAGAAAGCCAAATGCTAAACATCAACCCAATCTCAAGAAATTCCATCACTCCTTTTCTTCCATGATTCAAAAAATATTAGGAATCACTCCTAACCATTTTTTTTAAGTTTTAAAGTGTGCACGTGGGTCATAGAAAATAAGACAAATACATATGCAAGAGAACATTCCTAACATCTGGATATACTCACTGTGTAGGCATTCACACATTTCATTCATCTGTCTGTCTGTCTACCTACCTAAGCTGCTATTAACCTAAAAGAGGAGCAAGAAGACTATTTAAAGAGCTCAGCCTCCTCTCTTTCTCCCCTTGTGTGCACGTGTGCTTCTGATTAGCTCACGACTGCCCCTTCATCCTTCTGGGATTTTAGCTACCGCTCCACAATTGCCTCTTGAACACTCCTTTACAGATGCCCCAAATCTTGCCAATACTTATGCTCATGAGCTGGGGTCTGTCTCTAAATCCTAACAACAGACTACATAATTTGAAAAGAAAATGGCCTCCTTTCCGACCATCCTCCTCCCTAACTTCCCCATTCGAGATCAGTTATGGCTTTAGTAGTGAAATGCGCGATCTGCAGCACAAAGTTCCACAGCATTTTGCAAATGCATGCACCTGGTAACGGCCGCTCTGATGACGATATACATTCCCACCTTCCCAGAACGCGCCTTTATGCCCATAAAGTCCAATCCCACTTCACCCAGGGAAGGAATGGCTCTCTGATTTCTCTTCCCATAGAGTAATTTTGTCTATATTTTGACTTTCGTGCAGACGCAATCATAGAATATACACTTTTGTGTATGACTTCCTTTATCCACCCTAATACTTTTGAAAATCCATCAATACTGTTGCATGTCAGTAAACATGTTTTGTTTTGTTTTTTATCACTGAACAGTATCCCATTGGGGGAATCTACTACCATTTGTTTAGCCATTATCTTGTTGATGGACATTTGGGTTGCTTCCAATTTTTTCGTTAAAGCTTCATTAATTTTTGCAAACAAGCCATCCCATCTGCTTTGCCCTCACTCTCTTTCCAATCAATCCCTCTCACGGCATTGCCTAGGCCCAGATGCTCCCTGACCACAGGGAACCTCATTGCAACCTTTATCCACTTTCTCCTCTTCATTACAAATTAACTTTAAAATAACTAGAAGCAACATATGACTTGGACATCAGAAGCCACTGTTATTACCAGATAGCGTTTTCCTGGGACAGAGCTCCCAGTCCAGGAAGGGAATCGGAGAAAAGCAAAATCAGGGTCCCATATCCCCCAGCACATAGAATAGTGCTGTAGCACTATATTTCTTAAGTAAATAATATTTAAACTTCATGCAGTTCTCGTAACCTCTTAGTAGTGGAAGAATATTCGCAAATGTCATCAATGACAACATCATTTGGCCTGCGATGAGCTACCTGCTCAACTTTGAATTCTATTGTCAGTTTCTCTTCTAGCTAGCTAGGATTACTTATTAGGTTACACAGTTACTTAGAGCCTCAGCTGCAAGGCATGAAAAAAGGGATTATTTGTTCTTATTAATAACAGATTAAGCTGAGGCATACTGTTTTGCCTCGTGCCAGGAATTCAGAAAAGATATAATAAGTATTACTCATTATTATCTTAGTCACTTTTTTGCTTCTGGGCTACAATGCCTGACACCCACAGCTCTAAGGAAGAAACGTTTATCTTAGGTCACAGTTCAGAGGTCTCAGTGTTTCATGGTTGCTGGCAATATCAGAAGGCTCTGGTGGAGAAAAACTGCTCACGGCATCGTAAGAGGAAGGAAACAAGACAGGGCAGAAGCTGGAGCAAGAATGTTTCCTTCCAGAGAGGCCCAGCAATCTGGTGCAACCCACCAGGCCCCACCTCCCATGAGCACTCAAATTCCACCGATAACTCCCAAGATCCAAATACACGAGACTTTTGGAGGACATTCCAGATTCAAACCACAGCGTCATCTTATTCAAGTTTCAATCAATTCGTTAAATTTTATTTTTTCCTGCAGATTTGACAATACTTCTGTCATTATTCTCTATCCCCCTATACATTATCAAAAAAGGACAGTGAGATATTAATGTATTTGTTTCCCATTTTTTCTCATTAACGGAAAAGCTCCTTGAGGGTAGAGTTTTTGCCTCTAAGGCCACATACTACATTTCCGTTCCCAGGGAAATGTCTGTCATTCAATAATCAGTATATATTTATTGAATATATCAATAAATTAACATAGCATTTCCATAGTTAGGGAAAGGACCGAGGCCTCTGGCCGTAAGTTATCCAAGAAGGCCTAGAGCTTTGAGTCTCTCCTTTCATCTCCCAGGGCAATTATCTCTCCGTCTTAATTTGACCAGTGGCAGAGGCCTCACTACTCAGCAATATAGTATATCTGCTTACTGCTAGTTCCATTGTTTATGAAATTTGTCCTTACTATAAACCAACTGTCCTTTGCAAAACTGCAGCGTTTCTGAGTTGAAAGGGACGGCAGGTAAAGGTTCCTGTGGCTGAGCACCCAGCCGTTCCTGTTTGCCTGGGATGTCAGGCTAGAGGCAGCATTTAATTTAGATGAGAAGTGACACCCACATCCTGATGCCTCAGCTGCCAGCAAAAGGCTGGTGACAACTTCCATTACACAGAAGGGTGAGCCAGGTGTCCTAGAAAAGCTCCAGCTCCTCAAATCCCATCTACCTAATTAGATTCTCTCTGAAGAGTTAGCTGGGTCCCTTCCTCTGTGTCAAGCCCCAAATTCTGCTTTAGAAAGTCGGCTGCTTCCGTGAGGCAAGCAAAGTGGGGGTCAGAGGAGAGCAGAAGCCAAGAAAGAGGGATGGAGGGAAGATGACTCAGGAGGAGAGAAAAATAAATATCAAAATGCAACCGCTGCACTGTTTAGCAGAATATATTTAATGCATTAACACGTAAGGAGGTGTTTAATCTCATTCTGTTCCTCATTTTTAGATTTGAAAGAGAAATTCTGTTTTTTGTCTCATCTTGGGTTCTACAGGATCTCAGATGTTTGACCTTGGAAACCCTTTAAATGAAACATAATTAATTCTAGGCCTTTTGGCCTTCTTTCCCTTTCTGGTTCTTAAAATTTTATGTGAAAGGTTGGAGAGGTACATTCTCTCAGTTCTGAAGGGGAACCAACACAGCAAAGAAGCTCTGACATACTCGTGGAAAAAGTGCAGTCTGATTCAAAGTCTTTTTTTTTATTATTAATGACACATAAGTGTGTGTGTGTGTGTGTGTGTGTGTGTGTGTGTGTGTGGGTGTGGGTGTACTGGAGTAACCACAGCTCAAGTAATATTTTGAAAAATGAAATTTTGTCACGAGTTCAAAGCAGAAAAGATACTCTAAAGCCAAACATTGTGTTTCACGTGAAGAGAAATGCAGGTATGCTAACATCACCATATTTTACTCCAAAGGTCAAGACATTTCATGTGAAAATGAGACATCCTTTCTGAACTTGAGGAAAGTCTCAGAACATTTGGATTTTTATAAGAATCACTTCTGGATGCTGAGACCCTCGGTAAGCACAAGGAAAAACTCACTTTTCAGTCACTTCTAACAACTACTTCGGTCAACCTCAAGCCCTCTGTGGAAACAAGGGTAGGGCAGGTCAGTCATAAATGCAACCGAGACATACCTTCAAGAGACCTATGGCACACTGAAGGAAAGACCACCTTATAGACCTCACTACAAGACATGTGGTAAGCAGAGTGCTAATCACCAGAGACAAACTGGGTTGATGCATCCCAAGGAGACGTCATGTATTACCATTCAATGGCGACTGATGACTCACAATGTAAACCTATCGAATTAGTTTAATGCAATAATTCAAACAAAAAGGAAGAAGGGTGCCTGAGGGATGAGTGAGTTTCATAATAGAGGAAGACTTGATATCCACTTGGGACTTAGGAGATTCTGTATGCTTTTTGCAGGAGGAGGGTGGCAAGAGGACCGCAGAGGAACAGGGCACTAAAAAGAAGAGGGAATGCATCTCAGTTACCAAAGTGATGAGTCAGGAACCACAAGAGAGACTGGGGAATTTTAGGCAACACTCAGGAAAAGACTACTGATAGGCAGTCACTAAAAAGCTTCTTACTAAAAGCATTTCCTGATTCCCCTCCCGGCTCCTCACAGCTCAATCTGGGGTTGTTTGAGAAGATTCTGTGGTTGAAAGACAGAAGAGGAACCAGAGACTGAGAGGAACAGAAACAAATAAAACAACCTATGTCTAGCCTCCATTCCCCGCATCGTTGGCTGCGTCTGGGTTTATCTTCCAGTATCTGTGCGGGGCTGCAGGAAGGCTGAAACGGAAGGAACAGCTCATGAGGCCAAAGTAACTCCTAAGCTCTCGGCTCCCCGGATCCTTCTGCTGTAGTTCCCCCACCCTCACCATTTCCTTAAAGATCTTTTTATGAAACATGAAGGAATCTTTTAAACATGGATTTCTGACATAGGTTCAAATTAAAGCTTCACTTTGATCCAACATGTAATTAGGAGCACCTTGTTCCATGCAGTCCTGTGTTAAGCTACTGGCCCCTTCAAAGACAGGGTTGTAAGGGTAAAGGGGGCTGGTGGGAACAGAGGCACAGAACACTAGGGATACAGAAGGAAGGATCACTGGGAAGAGAAGAAACACAGCAGAATGAAAGACTCTTTTCAAATCTTAAAAACGCTGTCATGATCCACAATACAGAGATTCCTCTTTATAGTTCTATCAGCATCAAACGTCACGTTTACCTCTTGTCATTCATGCTAGTAAGTCATTAATGAGGTGATATCTCATGTCTATGCATGCTATAATATCACAGGATTATTTTCAATTGCTGTCATGTGATCTTAGCATATCATCTTTCATTTTTAACGATGAACAAAGTTTGAGAATTCATCATATCTGGAATTAAAATTTTTAATATCCGTGGCTAGAGGAATGGCTCAGTGACATGTTTGCTAGGCAAGCATTCAGGGAAGCACAAAGTACCTAAGTTCGATTCCCCAGCACCACATAAGCTAGGCCTACAATTCCAGAGGACTGCTCATTATGGAGCCTTAGGCCAGCTTGGCTCCATAGTGAGTTCAGGACCAGCCTGGGCTTTAGAGCGAGACCCTGTTTCAAAAACGAAAAACCAATTAATATTTGAATTATATTCTTTAAAGGAAATATATATTTTCTATGGTTTATAGGCAGAGAGGTAAGAAGAAAGAACACATAATCGGAATAGAAAGCACATGGTAAAAATCCTTCCTCCTCCTCTTTCTAACTTGTGTGGCCTCAGCGAGATCACCTGACATCATCCTGCCTCTGTAGCTTCACACATAGATTGACAGTCCTATGTGAGTCACATCATTGTGGTTTAGATTAAAAAGATAATTCAAGGGAGGGGTGGGTAGGGGGAGGAACAAAAAGAGAGGGAAAGTCCTTGTCACCTTGACAAGATACGTAGGTGCACAAAATGCTGAACTTCATTGTAAACCTTAAATTTTGCACTTATTCATATCAATAAAATGAGGGGAAAAAGACAATTCATAGAAAATCAGCACATGGTCACCTAGAAAATTCTCTAAGAAAGGTTAGATATTTCCAACCTGTATACACATTCACTCATTCCCTTAAACAATGCACAGAATGCAAAATATCCACATGCCAGTAGTTCTGCACTGTGATCTGGGAATATATTTTTGAATGAATATATTTAGAAAACAGGAAATTTTAAATAATATGGAAAAATTAAAGTAGTAAAGCAAAATCTTTCCCCACATTGTAAGTCTCTTAGTCTAAAGTCACAAAACAGGAAGTTTCCCTCAAGACACTTTTTTGTGCATATATAAGTATACACTCATTTATACACATATATACATAATAACTCTGATAATATACACAACAGATAGTAGTACAGAATGTTTTCTGATTATTATTACTAAACATATATATTTTGTGTCTTGGTATAGATCTCTCTATACCAAGACACAAAACTCACCTTAATGTATGTTAATATTTATAAAATATTTCTAGGCAATGTTTATATTTTAAAACACAATTTAATGAACTATTAGGTGTGCCAGAAGATAGAGAATTAGGAAATCTTTATTCCTGCTGCAGTCTGGACATCACACCAACTTGCAGGGCTCTTTGAATCAGTTAACTACCTCTGACTCTCAAGGCTTCAGGTAATCATCCATTCCAAGGCTGGGAGTACAGTTTTGTTATGGCCAGTAACAGAAATCTTCAAACTGATGAAGATATTGATGTGCCTCATAATATTGTTTTTCTCCTTCTAGATGTATCCAAATTAGGCAGAAGTCACTGGCTGACTTTTTAAAGGATCACATGTAAATCCTTCTTCACAATATCCTTGACCATCTACCTCTAGACTTTTTGGTCAGTTTTACTCTTAAATTATCAAGAGTTCCTAATATTTTTGTCCTGAAATTGAATTCCCAAAGGAAGTTTAGACTTTATTCTATATTTAAATAAATTCAATGCTCATTGTTCATCCTATTCCCTTGTTTTCACCTTTCACAACTAATTTAAGTCTCCTTCTGCTGTCAGTTTTTTCACAAGAATACTTCATGTTACCTGAAGTAGAATGCCCAAAGGAAATGTCAGAGAAATACACAAAAGAAGAGCTTCCAATGTCCACGAAACATAAGCAAAAACAATTTCATGTGAATCACACACTACTAACCCATACACTGTAGTAACATTGGGGGGTTTTTGTCCGTTTTTGCAACGGAGTCTAGTTGCCCACCTCAAATCCTATCAGAATCTTCCTCTCTAGCAATAAAATCTTGCCTTTAACTGTATTGTTATTAAGAAAAATAAAGCACTTTGCAATCTCATTTGGAACCATTCATATTCATGGGATGGATCGGCCAAGAGATGTGGTGAGAAGTTTAATGCAAAATTTCTGTAAATGAACATTAAAATAAATCAGCTGAAGGAGCTCTTTTCCACAGACTCTGTGTTCTGTTTTACCTCCGCTGGCTTGGAATGTGGAAATGATAATTGGACCTATCAGACCTTCTCCCCAACACACACAATTGACTCTGAAGTATGGTCCCTGCTAGAACTGTGAAAATGTTGGCAGGACCTACCAATGCTTAGCAAAAAAAAGACAATTTCTAAATTTCTTATAATTTAGAAATAAATATAAAATTTACATTATTTTAAAGAATATACTTGAACACTATTTTGTTGTACGCAACTGAGCTTATTTTAATTGACAAGATTTTTAATGTGTTGGCAAGACTTTGGGGAAGAAGAAAGATGTTATACAATTATAAAAAGTAAAACTTCGGAAGAAAAATTGTATTATATATGAAAGCTCATAGGATGAAGTGAGTTTACTCCTAGAAAAATTGAAGTGAGGAGTTATAATACTGCATATGATAAGACATAAAAAGGACAGTATATCTTTAAAGGGCCAGGAATGAAAAGTCTCAACACTTTTATATAATATCAAATGACTTTGTTTAAACTATATAATGAAGATTAGATAACAATGAAAGAAGGGGCTATCATAAGGTGTCATATGGGGAAAAATAAACTAAAGTCTAGGAGAAAATGACCATAAATGACTCAATATAGTGAAGAATGCTGAGGAAGACTTGACCACAACAGGTAGAGGTGTTAAGAGAGGGAGAGTATGGAAGAAGTGTGGCCTGATGCTGCTCCCGAAAAGCACAATAAAACAAGAAGAAGTCGTGACATCAAAACTTAGGGACTTCGGTCTCCTTCCCTATGTTCCTCAGTGTGACGCTTATATGAGGAAAAGGACTGTGAGTCTAAGAATTTATGTCCCAGGATCTGGAAACTTTGGTATTCAAAGACTAAACTTGAGAATAATGGCCACATGAAATCTTAGGGGGGAAAAAAGGAGCATTGCTGAGTCTTCCAGAATCTCGATTATCTCCATGAGAGAAGCAAGCTAGGACTTGTCTGAACAAACATTAACCAACAGGGGATAGGAATGAGCAGATGAAAAGCTCTTTTGTCCCTACAGGTGCCTGTACCTGGAAATCACATCAGTCAAACTCTCATGTTGACTTGAGCTCACATTCCTCATAGGAGTTCTTTCAAGGATATTTTGTAATTATTAATATGTATCACTCTGTTCTTCTTCTCTTAGTTAATATAGCATGCAGGGGAAATATTCTAAAATATATATCTAGTTATGTTTATTTTCTTGCTCAAAAGTCTTCAATGGTTTCTCATGAATTTTACAATAAAATTTAAGGTTGATGTCATTATTAGAGTGGAACACTCGTGACCACAGACTTTAGATAACTTGCCCTAATTCACATGTTCAGAACGTTTGGATTTGACTACTGATCACAGTTTTTTCCTTTGTACTCTGCTAAAAAGAGGAACAGAGTTATGGCTTTGTCCTGTAACACAGATGTTGGCTATCAGTATGAGGGCTCTGACTCAGGTTTGGGATTATCATCACTTTAGGACAACGGTCACCAACTTTTCTGAAACCAAGGACCTATTCGGTTGAAGACTATCTTCCTGAGGTCCAGGGGAGTGAAGCCCCGCCTTCTGTCAGATCAGCGGTGACACTAGAACCTAACTGCAGCACATTGACAGGAGGAGGAGGAGCTTCACTTCTCTGTCCTGCAGCCTGGTCCTTTCAAGGCCACTTGGGTGCTCGTAGAGGCTTGGGAGTTGAGGACCCTGTTTTAAGGGATCAGGTGGAAAAAAGGACAACAAAAGAAGACACACTGTGCATTAAAAGGGTAAATGGTTCAAATGCACTCTGAAGGGTTATTCTTCCCTGTTTTGTCAGTCCCCAACAGTCAATGCTTGGTTTACAAGCTTACTGAGCAGCAGGTCCAACCTGATTTCAGCACTAGTAAACAGCCTATTCCTCTTAGTACAATTTCTGTCAAACTGTACCCCATCAGCAGGTTACAATTCTCTTCCCTTTGTAACTGACTGGTGTCAAGTCACAGTTAAATCTAAAAGAATGGTTTGAGTTACATACTGAATTAGTTTAACATCTTTGGTAGCATGGGTTGCAGCTCCTAGTCATGCTCTCTGAGAATATTAACATTTGACGTCAACTTCCCGGACAAAACATGTAATAAGAGTTGGACCTCTACGTGAATCCAGGAGGAAAGATTACTAGGGTGTCAAAACACTGAGTCTGTTTTCACATCTACCCCTCTGGTCAGCCTCTGAAATAAGTTACATGCGAAGGACAAGATGTATTATATCCTGTTTCAGAAAATTCTTTTCACAGTTTCTGTGGTACACTTTGTTTCTATAAATTTTCGCTTACCTTCTTCCCTTTCTTTATAGCCCCACAAGCTGGAATCTAGTTTCAATTGATGCAGTAGACAATATTGCAAGAAATAATCTTGTAAGAATGAAGTCACCGACGGAGGTTAGTGACCTGACATTGGAAGTGTTTAACCTTTCTCTGGGATCACAGATGCTGGGGATTGAAAGCATCGGAAGAACATGGAGTATAGTACCCTTAGGAAGGCTCTCCTCAGACCATCAACCCTGTAGGGTGTCACTGTACAAAAGCTCCAGTTACAAAACTATGAAATATATCACTCTCTCTGTTTGTGTGCACAAAGTCACTTTTCCCATAGGCTTTTCCCAGCTGATGACTGAGTACAGGTATCCTAATGTTAACCCTTTAGGTTAACCCTGGGTTAAAGATTCAAGAACCCTTTGGCAGCTTGTTGAACTTGCCTTCGAACTCAATGTCCAGGAAGGCCTAAGACAACTTCCCTCAATCTTCCTGTTTTCCTATGTGGGACCAGAATTTGCCATGGCCTTTGGCACCGCCCACCTGTCCTAGTCCTCAGTGCCTGATTTCTCATATTCATTACCCTATTGAATTTCTTTTACATTCAATCCCACCTTGACCTCTACTTATTTGAGAACCTTCAATAACATAAGGTATTCCTGATCTTATCTCCTTGATCTTTCCAGATACCTTGTCAGGCGGCTTCTGACTAAAGCATCACTTTATTATTTCACACATATAATTGAACCGATGCTATTCCTCATTTGAAACCCAAATTTACCTCTTTTCTGTAACTTTCACCTTTTAGATACGTAAGTTTATTCCCTCCCCTATTTTGCTTTGCAGTATGGTTTACCTATTGAGCCCCTACCTAGTGACCTGCCCTGAGTTACCATTTTACACACAATATCTGGTTTAATATATTCTCCATAAAGTCCAATAGCTATTTTAAAAATAAACCCTAAAGTTCATAAAGGTTGGTAATATAATATGTAAATGGTAAAGTCCAACATCAAATCAATATCTGTCTAAGAGATGATGTGAGTCCAGAACCTCTAGAGCAAGTTCTGCTTCCTAGCACTAAATTTTTAGGAATCTACAGAACCAGAAAGCCTGTGTTCATTATCTCTGCTAAGATATGTGGCATAGGAAAAGGTTTATCAGTGATGTTAAATACCAAAACAATGAGGAATCTTCCAGGTGAATTTTGCCATATTCTTAAATCGAAGACTAAGAAGTGTCTAGAGAAAGTAGATTCCTCCAGAATCATGGCATCTCTGATACCCACACAACAACTCACTTTGTGATATAAAGGTGATAGAAGAGGATACCCTTGCAAGAACTGCATTTATCCATTCCACAAATACCTATTACAGATCAACCTACATGCTACCTTCAGATCAAGTATTTGGAAATCTAACAATAAGCCTAAGATCTTTGTCCAATTTAGTCTTAACATACCTCATTTGGTATTTGGGCAGAAGATAGATAACAAAAAAATTATGAGGTAAAATATGCATGTAGACAATGTAAATAATAAGAAAAATTATATCATGAAACAAAAGTTTACGCCATAGGTCATACATTTAAATGAACTTTTCCAACTTGTACTCTTTCTCAGTCCTGGAACCTAGTGCTTAATATATATTCCTTTAAAAGTCAGTGTCACCACCACCCAAAAGGTCAAGGGATGTCACTCTTCAGAGACAAAATGGTGCTAGTTTCTCAAGCTGTAGTGGTTGTTTTGTAAAACATATCACAATCCCACCAGAAGGCAACCTGTGGCTTGTATGTGGATTTAGTTATCTTTGGAAATGCAAATTTATATCTTAATCCTTAATGAATTTTGAGCTACAAAGTTAAATGGTGCACGGTTGACCAGAAGCCATCGAGCCCACAGTTCCTAGGTCACCCAAAAGTCCCCAAAGCCATGAGGTTAACATCATCATTGCAGATGTACTTTACTGAGCCAGTAACCAGCAAAACTGGCCACCATGTATGCTATTACCAGGTAATAAGTTACAAATAAGTAGGAAAAACAACAGTTTAGTTATGTTTTTAATCTTCTACAATTTTTCCAGTAATGTTAATAGTTTTCAGTGTACAGGCCTTTCAGATTGTGTTATATTTATGCTCAATGATTTCACATTTTATATAATTACTAATTTTTTTATATTTTAATTTCAGATGAGAAGTTTCTGATTCATGTCTATATAACTAGTTAACTAATCTGACATAATTCTGGATTTGATTATTTCTCTACATAGTCTCTGTTTTTTTCTCTCTAAAATTAAGATGTTGAAGTAGATCTTTTGCATACCTAAACTCCCACTTCTTGCATGTCTAAGAAACAAAACATATTATCTGTAGAGACCACTGAATGATAGAGTGATTCTTCTTAAGATATTCTCAGAGCAATAAAAAAAAGGCAGACATGCAAATACAGGATAAGGCTTAACAATCACAAAACAACATTTTGGTAATAATAGACATCAGCATGTAATAAGTACTGATTCGCTGACAAGGGCTCTTGAAAGATCTGGGCGTGTTTTGTTATCTCTTTTAGTTTACAGAACAATTTCATGGAGTGGAGACTACTTCCACTTGACTAGTAAATAAACTGAAATACAAAAATGGCAAATCAGCTGGTTCTAGATCATACAATCAAAAAATGTCAGTGCTGAGCACGTCCCTTGGGCAAGTGGCCTCCAGAGGCTGAATTCATAGCCATCCACTTCAGGCATCTCCCACAATGACAGCTATGACCCAGGCAACATGGTGGTGTTTTCAAAGGCACAAAAGGAGCACCTTAAACAATCTGGTACTGGCACAGCACAGGACAGATATGAAACACCTTGATGCTCTTCTATCAGTCCTTTACAAATTAAAGAGGCCATGATTTCTTATAGCGTTAAAAAAAAAACTTATCCTGTAATGAAGAACTTGGCTTAGTTGACTTTTCTTGTTTAAATGACAGGTCAAAACCTTTCCATTCTAGCTAATGGCTGCGGATTCAGCCGACCTAGAGATTTCTAGGAGGATAATGATGAGCCACTGGACTCGATCTGCCTGAGGCACTGCCTGCAGGTTTTAACTGCCAGGCCATCATTTAATAACTAGGACAGCAGGGGCATTGCAGCTATTTTTAGCTTGCCATCTTGACTCGTTTTAAACCTTTTAATCAGAAGAAACTTCCCTAAGTGTTACAACATTCTAAAAACACAAGGAAAAAGGCAGGAATGGAGATGTCTGAGGGATCGGTGAACAAGCTGCTCCCAGCAGAGAAGTGAACTCTGGCCCACGTGAGGGCCATAAATAATTAGAACTCAGAGATTTACAAGACAGAAACTTAGGTGCCAGCCAAATGCTGTTTAACTTTCCCACAATTGGTGCAGGTTTTAATAAAAGAGAAGAAGGACAAAGAGAGAAGGACAATCTAAGTGACTGCAGGGGCATATCAACAGCATCAGTTTAGGCTTCCGCCTCTGAGGCTTTTCAGAATGACGCCTTTGTATCTTCCACTTCTCTTGGATAGGAGGAAGCGGGGCTGAATATTTCGGGCATTTAGCGCTGTTTCTGCCAGTCATTCTGAATCACATGCAAGTCTTGAGTAGGTCAGTACTACTCACTATTTACTAAGCCTATGTGCAGCAGTCTCTTCAGTTAGGGGATACATGCTATGAAAGGGCTCACATGCAGCAATGGCAGATAAAGCCCTCCTCAAGTACGTTACCCATGTACTCACTAATTCACCTATGTAGTGAACATCTAGATTGTTTACGGGGCACTGAACTACAGCGATCAAAGAAGTGAGTGATTCCAAGACAATGTGGAAAGTAGAAAACGCAGAGGACACGAGCACACAGAAGAGATAACTAAGCCGGCATTAGCATGTTGGGGCTACTTCCCAAAAGAAAGTTTTAACTTATAAATCAACAAAAAGCAGGTGGCTGAAAAAAAGAGAAGTGCCACTGTTACAGAAAGAGAAAGCAATTGGCAGAGAGCTTCTCAATGAACTTCCAAGAAGCTTGCTGAAACACAGAAGTTAAAAAAATAAGAAATGGGTTTGCTTCAATCAAGATTCATAACAAGAAGCTAATGTAAATTAAGCAACTAGGAATAATCTACTTCATTTGTAGTGGCTTCCATGGCCCTAATCTACTGTTGTCTGTCATAGGTCATTATCTACAGACATATCATCATTTATAGCTTTTATGAAAACCCAGCCATATCTTACTGCAACTTTTATAGTGGCAACGGAGTGGGTCTACAAACTGAACCAGTTCTGTAAATGGCAAAAAAATACAGTCGCAAACAGGTGACAAATGAATTTAAAAAGGGTACGAGACTAGAGGAAGGGAAATCGAACAGAAAGTCACTTCAGTATCAGTTGTCAAAATCAGACAAAGCGAGAGCTTGTTCTAAGATAATGACATTTAAAAAATCAACAGATGACAAGCTCTAAAGATATTTAGTGGCTGGAACTAGAAACGTCACACAGACCAACCAAATGGTGTGAATGATGAACAACAGGGTGGCGCCCAGACCAACTCCTAATTTCACAGACAAAGTAAAATCTCATAGTATAATCACCTGCCATTCCCTTTTTTTTTATGAGAACAATGAACTGCAGAGATGTTCATTTTTTTGCCTAACATTAAACAAGTACTAAGTGACCAGTAGAAGATGCTATCGAGATCTCATTTAATAAAATCCTACTGCACCTGGTATATGTTGCAATCACTGTTCAAGACTCAGGGAACATAAAGTCCTATGATGTAATTATAATCTTGGTTTCTCGTATTAGAGAAACCACTCACAGAAGTAATTGAAGGGAATAATGGGAATTGGCGGGAAGGGGAGAGGGTGGGAGGGTTGGAAAGGGAAAGGGGAAGGATTTGCAATTTTGTCACGATATGTATATGCACAAAATACTCAAGCTCAATGTAAACACAATGTACTGCATCTATACGTATCAATAAAATGGTAAAAAAAAAAAAGTCCTATACTACTAACCTCACTTGACCATGAAGGGCATAGGGCAAGAAAACGAATCACCCAATGGGCAGCAGAAATGACGAGGCCCTCAGACCTGGCACTTCGCCTTAGTTACTGTATTTACTGTTCGCTTCCTCCTGAGTTACCTGCTGGTGCTGCCACACTTCTGTTGTGATCGTCCTCATCATCCTTGCTCATCACAGCATTAAGCAATATTCCTCAGAACACAAAACGTAATTATAAGTAATTCACACTAATTGTGACCTTGTTGAATAAGGTGAGTAATGAGACCAGTGTCATCTTTTTTGTTCTGTATGAACTCTCTGTCCCCTCCTATTACTCCTCTTCCCCTCGTGTCCAGGAATTTTTAACCCGTGCAAGAAATCTGACTGCACATCCACCCGTCATTTAGGAGCTCTTTCTCTCCAAATAAGAAAATGAAATAAGGAGGACCTGTAGATGAAAACCCTTTAGAGCTCGCACATATTTCTAGGCAGCAAAATGAAGCCATTAATCCACGAAGACTTCGTCCATTTATCTCTCCTATTCTCATCACATAAACACAAATTTTCTGTTACATCCCCAGTAAGTTTGTTGGGAGAAAGGGGCGGGAGACGAATTAAATGAACACCCACTCGATAATTCCTGACCTTTCCGTTAGCGTGACAGTTTTATCAGTCAAGCAGAGAGATAATATGATGAGGATAAAAAGCTAATATTCTCTCCTGGTGGAAAAGAATCAATGACACTTTCCCCCACAGCTTTATTGAAAAACGGATGATAATGGCTCTAGCACACCTGCCAGAGTGAGCTGCTTGAAGCTACATTTAGCAAACTTCTGGGAAGATGAAATGTAACTGAAATTGTAGGGAAGCCCACACAGGGGTGAGAGAGGATTTCTTAAAATGAACGCAATAAGCCCATTGTCTCTCGGCCTATCGCGTGGCAATGAGTACGGGAGGGAGGGCAGAAGCTGGAAATTGTTTGAGCTCACTGCTTTTCACATGAGCATACTTCTTTGGCGATCCTAACAGTTTTAGCCCTTGGGGAAACTTGCTCCCACCTCTGGACTACAGCTACAAGATGGAGCAGTGAAAAACACGCAGTGATCTATGAAATTTTATTAACAGTAAAAAAAAAATGGTGCTTTTAAAAATTATGTATATTTGAAAAGAAAATTCCGGCTTCCAGAAGAAAACTTCAAAAACACTGTCTTTCCCTGAGGTATCTAATCCATCTCCAAGAACTGTTACTCTCAGCAGTCAGACTACAAAATACTGATCAAACCACGTTCTTGAGTGAATTATAAATAAAACTGTACAGTAACCTTTCTCTTAGTGCTGAGAAATGTGTAGGTCCTTTTAAGTAGAGCACTGGAGGGCTGAGTCTGAGTGCGGAGGGAGGGAGCCTTTAAACAGGCTTGTCCATTTATACTACTCCAGATTACTGGAGATCTGCACTAGAGTTTGAGTTTAAAAAATGAACAGTATTAAAAATTTAGGCTAACCTCACTGCCTCTTTATATATGCTCAGAATTCAGACAGTCTTACCTTATTATTTCCAAATGATGTCTGTTCTCATTTCTTGATAAATTATAGGCTAACTCTACCCTTCCCCACTTTCTAGGCTTTTTTTTTTCCTTTTCTACTAGAATTTTCTACAAAGAGGGGGGCTTATTGGCTTATCTTATGCCCTCAAGTTCATGATCTGCAATAGAGAATACCCAAAATGAAGGGTTGAGGAAGATCCAAAAGTTTCTGAAACCCACAGACAAACAGAGGCATGCGCTGGTTACTATATGGCAACATAACTTCCTAGTCTGAAATCTAAATGAAAATACAGCTATATTTGTTCACAAATAAGTAAGTATATCAAGACGGCTTCAGCAAGGATTAAACAAAGCATACGCCCATCTGGGTAGGCTTTCTATGTGACGACATATATCGCATGCCCATGAACCACATGCAAGAATATCTGTTTTGTCTTAAGCAAATCTCCTCCAGGGATGGGGACAGGAAGGGCTGTAAGATACGTCATATCCTACTGTTATGGGTTTTTTTCTCCTAACAACCGACATCGATTGCAGTAATTAGCTAGAATCTAGACTATTTCTGGAAGAGGAAGATATTCTCATGGTCTCATAAAAAAAACAAGAATATCTTCATTAAAAGATTTTCCCTGTCCTTTTCAGAGCCCTTTGGTACCAACCCGAGATCAGTGAGATACACACCGAAAGTGCTCACTGACCTCACACTAGCAGCATCTGGTGTAGACTCCAAACGCTCGAAAGATGAATGAGGATATGTCTTCTTGTGGAAGACTCCACAGTAAGTCAAAACGTCAAACCACATATCATTTTTTATCTTAAATGTGATTTATGTTGTTCGGTCAAGTTCTTCATGTTATTATTTTCACACTCTAAACAAATCCTAACATCACTGAAATAAAAAGAAATGGGTTTGCAATACAATCTTTAAAGATCATAATCTTTAATCAGGAAAGTCTGTCTTGCTATCAATTCAGTTTATCATTCTGACAAAGAAAATAATACTGCCTTTTATGTGTGGGCTCCCTCCCTTAGCTCCCTCACCCACGCCAGTTTCTGCTAGCTCCCTGTCTATCAGATCATATATCTTCCTTAAGGGAGTACAGTCAGCCTTCTTCCTCTGAAATGAACCATGCTCCCTTTACACAAAATGAGCTACATTACTCCAAATTCAATAATCCAGTGAGCTATCATATTCATCCCTTGCTCACCCAGCCATATTGTAAGGAACAAGGAGTAACTTGGGCCCTGAATGTCCCCTGTGCCTTCCCAAGGTGGAGTTTTGAGTCTTCTCACTGTGGCCTTGAGCCTTTTTTTGTAATAAACTTATGCTACCTGGCTTGGCTGGGCTGTCGCCATGTCGGCCCCTGCACCCACTCTTACATAAATATTTGGCAGAGTGCTATTTTTGTCTGTTTTACTATGTAAGCTCTGGGTTTCTCTCTTGTGACTTAAGGAGTTGGCTGACAGTGGTGACCTAGAGATGACTTGTGGAGGCAATTTGTGCCTGCTACGTATCCTGCTGTGCCTGAAAAAAGTGTGACTGGCTTTCCCCACAGTGTCTCCCTTTCTCTTCAGACTGGCCAGATCTGAACTTGCACCCCTACGGTGGTCCTAGCACATATCCTAAATTGAGGCCTGGAACACAGGACTGGAGGTCAGGGAGACAACCAGAGGAAGACGGGAAGACGAAGTACAAATATTAAGATGCACTCTGTGTATGCACCAATACTCCAATCTCAATATAATTATTGTGTACTGAAAATATGTTAATGTACTTTACCTAAATAGATTTGTTTAATGCAATTGATAGTTCCAGAGCTGTCACTATCTTGAAGAGGCAATCCCAAAATGTTCAACAGAGTGCTATCATTTCTTAAATTTTATCCATAGAAGAAAATTAATGCAAAGTCATTCTTACAATCATAATCTTTCTGCTGCACATTTTAGAGCTACCAAATTCTCACGTTCATTTTGAACCTTAGTGAGGGAACCCTAGTCTTACCATATTTTCCAAACAAACTTTCCCTCAGCATTCCTACCGTTTGCCTCTTCTCCTCTTAAAAAAACAAATATCGATTCCATTTCTAAAAACCTACTTTAGATATGTTACCTGAGACCCACATTAGTGTATCTGTACACACCAGCTACAGAAAAAAATCCTGAAGATATCCTTGAGTGAAAAAAAGTCTAAGACAGAAAAGAAAAAGAAAGGAAGAAAGAAAATGAAAGAAAGAAAGGAAGGAGGAAAGGAAGGAAAGAAGGAAGGAAGGAAGGAAGGAAGGAAGGAAGGAAAGATCACACAATGTTTGATTTTCTACAAGATCCTTTTTTTCCAGGTGTGTAGAACCCATTGTCCAGGAACTTGGTGCCTGTTTGAAAGAAATCTCCATGAAGAATTTAATTGATACCCTTCTCCTAGCTGACTGTCTTATGTTTTTGACAAGGCCCTTGGTCAATTCTTGTCTTTATAAAACACAGACACATGAAAGGGTGGCAGCGCTGTCTCGCCTGAAAACTGATCTACCCATCATGTCAATTCTTTAATTTTTCCCCATTTATACATATATGCACACACATATGCAACATACAATAGTTACATTGGGCTTGAGGATTTTGTGCACTGTATATGCCGCATTATTTTTATGCACTGTGTATGTCGCATCAGCTTCATTTCCTTTTCTCTCCTTTCTTTTCGCCCTCCTGTCCCCTTCTTTGTCCTCTAAATTTCAATTATCTGTGTTTTTTACCTTCACATTCAGGCACAAGCAGTTGGGCTCTGATACCCAATGCTCCAGGAAGGGCTTATGCAATTTTCACCATCATGGTCTCTTCAACTTTGTATCTTTTCTCCTGATTTTCTTAAACCTAAGTATAACTCTGAAGAACTTTTAATGTTAAGTTTACTTTCTTTTCATCTTTCCAAAGTCATTCTTCCACAGAATAGATGAGAAAATGTCCTTTGCCATGCGCGTTTTTCAACTTTGTTTTCCTTAGCGATTTTCTCCCACAAGTACTGGGAAATCGTTGTGATTTCATTAGTGGAAACCATTTATGAAGTTTTTCTACTGACTCTATTGAGAGAATTTCTTGAAGAAATAACACAGAAACTAGCATTTTTAAGAATGTCTGGCTCCAAACACATAACATTCATGAGTGATTTTCTGTGCTTTCCTTACAAACATTTTTCATGACTGAATAACTATTTGCTTTTTTATAGTAAACTTCAGAAATTTTAGAAATAAATGATAGCAAATAATTATGGGGGTTACCTGTGCAACAGTGAGCCTGTATTGATGGCAATTTCCTGCTGATGCACACTTTATGATGTCCTGATACAAAGTTAAGATGTATGGATGGATTATAAATAGTAAAAGTATTCACAAAATTTATAAAATCTTCAGTCCATGCTGTGAAATATCACATCTTACACATTAATATACATTAAGTTTCCATATATAATTAGCTCTGTGTATGGGTCTTTGATCTATTGCATATGGCCATTATATAAATATCACACTGCCACTTAATATGCAATAAAACACTTTTTAATAGCTAGTAGAAATGAGTGCTATGTAATTTTTCTCGATTTTTTACTTCAAGAAGTAAAAGCTACAGATTGCTGTTTGAGTATCACCTTATCAACCACTCTTGAAATGCAGATTTTTAAATAGAGCTCTACTGAATGTGTGAATTACTTTTGAGACAGCTAATACTTTTTTGATATTGAGCCTTACATGCATAAATATAATTTGATTCTCTATATACTCAAGTATGTTTTAGGCTGTTCAATAAAGCTTCATTACTCTTCTTAGAATCTTTGAAAAGTTCTAAGTATCATATATATTCTTTTTTCATTCTTTAGCCACTGCAAAGTCTACCTGTTTATAAACACTAATAATTTTTGAAGGTAAGCACTGTACTGATGCTACTGAGCCTTCTTGATAGCTTTAGTAATTTTTCATGGTATTCCTCCGATTAGTATTATCAAAATAGTTCTAAATGATGTTATAATTTTTTCTGTATTGTAGCTCTTAGTTGTTCATGGTTATGAACATCCACAAAATAATGGACAAGGAAGACAGATTAGAAAGTGAGAATAAAAACAAAACTTAAGTCTTTAAAATAACCTAAAAATAAAAATTCTAAAATGAAATAGTAATAAGAACAAAAATTTATTTACCTAAGTATACATTAAATTTATTTTTTTAGTTAACTATCTGACAAAGTCTTTACTAAAAAGCATATCTTGGACATTCAAAGAATCGTGAAGGAACGGCTTCCATCAATAAACTTGTATGAGTACAACTGAATATAAAAATAATTAATACCATGATTACATATAAAATCTGCTACCAGAAACATATAAATATCTCTAATATAGAAAATGAATCAGTTAAATATTGACAACATAACTGAAAAATGTGTTGCTAGGAAACCAAAATATTTTTTTTTAAATATACAAAAGTAGAATTTAGCAATATGACAGAAGCTCCAACCTACATATACACATCTAGAAAGCAGAAAAGAAGACCAGAAAATTGATAATAATTTTCTATAATTAAGGAAACATATATATTCCTAATCAAAAAGTAGCAATACAGAGATAAAATAAATAAATTTCAAAATAAATCTACATCCATAAGCATTGTTGGAACTGTATGATGTGACATAATAGAGAAAGCCTTAACAGTTAAAAAGGAACAGATGAAAAGCAAATAAGCCATGATTAGTAAAAGGTCTGACCAGCCAGCAGCAGTGTATGTCAGTAGAAACCATTCGTGGGAAAATGGCTCTTCATCAAGAATTTCACAATCTGTTAACCTATGGTTCCAGGTCAACTACAAAATTGGCACTCGCTGACAAAACAAAACAAAAACCAAAAGAGTTGGAGGGTATATTTGCTCTCCAGAATACGTGGAGAGCATGTTGAGGTAATGGTAAAAAGCAAAAGTTTTGTTCTGCATGTGGACTATGAGCTCCCATGCTGTTATGAGCAATATTTACTCAAAGCAATGATGCTACATTTAGAAAGAACTATCAACTATCATATCCCTCAACAACTATTTTCCCTCTTCTCTTCGTAATTTTTTGCCACCTACATGAAGCATTTCCCACGTCTTGGCATAGTACTATCTGAAGTGAAAACATGGCTTCATAGAAAAGCCCCGTTGCTTGAAATTACAGATCTGTCTTCAAATAAATACTCAAACAAAAGTCACTAGGTATATGATGATAAAACTACCTAAACAACTTTAAACTCATAAACTTATAATGAAGCAAAAACAGTATCTACTTCAGAGTATTGTCACCATGGAATTTCACTATACTTTTCCATAAGATTATTCTTTTAATTAGGATGTATTTGTAATGTGTAATAGTTACATGAAACTCAGGAGATCAGTGCATACCTGCACTTGCTCTTTGCAAAAACAACAGTTGCGCTAATATAAAAGGTTACCCATAGTAATATTCAATAATTTTATATATTGTGTTCCATATCTGCCTCCTTTCAGTCATAAATTTTCCCAAATGTCCAATTTAATTACGACTTTTTTCTTGTACTCTACCTCTACCTCTTGTCTCCTACCTCCAGGATATTTCCTAACAATTCCATACTGAGTGATACTGACCAGTGTCTAGTGTTCAAATTGCAATTCTGTTTATCTGTTATAAATTTCTACATAGACATCTTCTCAATACTTGAAACTCAAAATATTTCAACAGCAACATCTCTCTAGGGGAAAGTGCACTATCTAAAGTATCCACTCTAATGCCCTCAAAATGGTCAACAGGACAAGATTCATTCAATTCACAGATGCTAGTTTTTGTCTCCCACACCAAATCTTTCTTTATCCTCTAAATTCTACCTTTGTGCCATTAGCATCATTGTTGTAATGGTCCTTTTTCTTTTTGTCTTAGCAAAAATCAGTCATCAGTTCCTACTACTTCTTTTGTTGCCCTGATTATATCCTAACTTCTCGTCAGTTTATATACTAGAATTTTAATGACTTCTGTCTTTCAGTCTCTTCTACAGACTTCTTTCCCAGAGACTCCTTTTGTTTTTACTCCTATCTCTTGCTCAGACTCGTTATTCCATTAAAACAACTATATCTCAGGCTTCTTACTCTGCCTAATATTCACACCCCTTTGTTATTTGTCAACAATTAATTTTTCCAGTATTATATTCCATTAATTCCTTGAAGCCAAGAGCTCTCTCAACTCGACCTATTCCTTGATTTCTCAGTATTCTGTATGAGCCCCTCCCTTAGCTGACTCCGTCTCCTCCTGTGCGCTAATTAACAAAGATGTACAAGAAATATCACTTAATGAGCTCACATACTTTAGTAGAAAAATGTTCAAATAAGTGACAACAAAATATGGTCGTATGCTAAACCCAAGATCAAACTCAAATGCCCTGAAACCATAAAACAATGAAAGAGTCCTGTCTACAAAGGGTAATCAAAAATATGGTGAATGTTTGATTTTTTTTGAAAAGGCTATTATAGTCAAAGACACAGCCATTAATTCCTCTCAATTCAGAACGCAAATGCAGTTTTGGAAGTTCTCTTTGAGTGTCTTTAGAAGATGCGATTAAAACTTCCCGTGAGTGCTGCTTCTGCGTGTCACCCACTGGAGAGGCAGGCTTGTAAAAATACTGTGCTGTCCCCCTGCCTGCTTCATTCACAGGATCTGAAGACGGGTGACTTCTAGCTCTTGTTTAAATTCAAAATGTCCATGAAAGGTAAATGTTTTGAAGTAAGTCAAAATATCAAGCCACTACAGTCAAACCAAAGATACAAACACACACACACAAACAAATCACTTCCACAATTTCTTGAAACAGTGACAGGAAGGAAGCAACTCACATTTCTGGGTCCCCGTTCTGACTAGAAGTTTCACTCTCTTTTCTTTTCATTCTATATTCCTGTCCCCTTCTATAATTTTCCCAAAAATATGCTTTCTTACACACACACACACACACACACACACACACACACACACACACACAAACACACACACACAGTGGCAGGAATGATGGGATAATGTCCCAAATGTGGGGAGTATCGTGAGGATAATTAATACCGGCATGCCATTTACTCTAATAATTTTTTTAAATTTAAGCATTTACTCAGTGTCTTGCCTATACAATGCAGAATACCATTATTATTCCTACTCTTGAAAGAAAGACAAATAATCCTCTTCCTGAGGGCACATGCATACTTAGGGACAAATATCAAGATACCATGATGGTGATGGTGAGCGGGATCACTAGTGAAAGTAAAAAAAAAAAAAAAAAGAAGGAAAAAGAGATTTGGTAGTAGATCTTAGTCATTTTCTCATTTCTGGGACCTACTACCCAGTATCCACAACTTAAGGGAGGAAAAGTTTATTTCAGCTCACAGCCCAGTGGTCTCAGACCATGCACAGCCAGCTGGCCATTGTGGAAAGGAACAGCCTGGAGGGCAGCAGTGCACAACAGGGCAGAAAGGAAACAGGGAGGCCCAAAAAGAAAAGCAGGAAGCAAGAATAAATCCTTCCAGGACACGTCTCTTCTGCTCAAGTCCCCACCTCTTAATGGCACATAAAACTATCAATTCATATGATCCAGTTAGCCACTATGATCCAATCACCTTCCAAATACACGAAGATTTGGGGAGAGAGTATTCCAGATCCAACCTATATTGTAGTGCTAGGAGTGATCCCCCTGAGAATCCTGCATAAACAAGCTCTACCACTGAGCAACATCTCCTGCCCCTAAAGGGAATCTTGATTAAACAAATAATGGTAATGTGCTATGAACTAAGGAGAACGAAAACACTTCCCTGTACCTGAGCTCCAAAGTAGAGAAATACAACAGAAATCAATGCAATCAGTTTGAGACATGTGCCCAGTTTGTTCTAAATTTCATCCTACCGTCTTTATCATTTTAACAAGTCAATTTACTGAAAGATTTTGCATTGTCTCATGGCTTTCAAAGCTGTCACCAACGAAATGATTTTGTCTCACAAGATTATTTCCCCATGTTTCAGCAGCATCTGTATGTATCTAAATTCCTAAGACAGTTAGCAAGAAAGGCAAGATGCTTATCCTAGAGAAAAATAAGTGCTGGATGTGGAGTAAAAAATTCTGTCTGTAGTTAGCTGTCTTTTATAGCTTTGAGCAAGGTCATTTCTCAAATGGAAAGTAGTTGAATTTGAAGAGATACTTTACAATTTATTTTCCTCTTCTAAAATATCTGTGTACCCGGAGACAGAAATCCAATAAAGCTGCCTCTAGCATTTACACACAAATGCATTCACTAGCATGTAAGTAAGCATGTAACCAAGGGTCAAGAAGATATTTAAACCAGACCTGGTGGTGCAGGCCTGTAATCCCAGAACTATGGGAAGCCAAGCAGGAAGACTGCCAAACCTAATCCCAGCCTGAGTGACCTGGGCAATTTAGCAATGTTGCAAGACTCTGTTTCAAAGGCACATGCTCTAAGTTTAATTCTTCAGCACCACATGAACCACATGTGGTGGCACATGTCTGTGAACCTAACACATGGGAGACTCAGGTAAGAGATATTGCCCTGAGTTCAAAGTCATCTTGGGCTACAAGGTGAGTTCAAGACCAGCCAAGACTACAGGGTAAGACCCTGCTAATAAGTTAATTAATTAATTGATTGATCTAAAGATATAGAATGATAGAGAACTATGTAAAAAACCTGGGTTGGATCTTCAGTATCAAACAGAGAGAGATTCAAGACATGAAAATACATGCAATTTCACGCTAATAAAGTCTAATGAAGACCATATGAAAATTTCTGAAAAACTTAAAGTATAAATAAGATTAATTTCCAATACTTGTCTATTTATCTCTTATTTCTAAAAGAATTTCAGTAATACAAGTACTTATTGAACATACCTCCTTTAGGCAAGTGTCCATTGATTTACCCATGTAACAATAAATAACTACTAAGTTCCAGGCTTAGTTGTAGTTCCTGGGGATAGACTTTGTATTATGAAACATGAAAAGACAGAGTAACCAATTATTACACAGAAATATATTTTTAAAATAGTTGATTAGAATGCTATGCATGCTATAGACAGGACATCTTAGGAATACAAAAATGTTATCCATATGCAACTTGAGAGGCAGCAAAGAAAATTTTGCCCACCAATGGGCATTTAAGTTCAACTAAAAGGGTAACATAATTTGGGTGGAAAGATTGCAAAAAGGAAAGTAAAACATTCCAGAGAGAGATGTAATGCAAAAAAGAATTTAGGCAGTCAAAAAAAAAAATAGGAAACACAGGATTTAAAGAAGAGAACTTATGTGATTCAATTAGCTTTGCTCAATCATTGTTAGATGCTCTACAGACAAGACACTCTACGTAGAGGATTCTGTTTTACTTTTTTATTTTTCAAGTTACTTATTTATAGGTCTTTTCCCCCAGAGTTATTATTTTTGCTAGTATGTGTTTGAGATAAGCAATTACATGAAACTTGGGAATGGTATATAATCTAATAGTTGGGTAATCTTAATAGTTTTTGCTTCCTCTCCACCTGCTAGCCCTCCTGTACCCTGCCCCTCTCATCTCCACAGAATCTCCCTTGGCACACAAAAAGTCTCATTAAGAGATTAGAGATTTGGACTGTAGCAGTGGAAAAGAAAAGAAGTGCATGGATCTAAAACAGAATTTACCTATTGTGGATGTTAACTGGCTGAAAGAAAGAAGGGCTAAGAATGATTTAATGACTTTCCTTGGAACCTTGGTAGAGTCATTCAATAAGATGGACAAAGTTGAGAAAAGACAAATTTAGTAGGAATACCAGTTAACTCCTAGGTGAGAAAGCACATCAAGGAAGTAAAAATGATTAATATTTTATACATACATGTACCAATTTCCCAAATGGAATGGAACTATTATCACAACTAATAGAATAATTTTATGAAAAAAAAATCTACCCTAAGTGCAGCAAAAAGTTCATAAGGTTACTATCCATCCAAAACAATGCCTGGTACTAAACACAGCTCCGTATTCTGCACCGCAAGTGTGACGTTCTCACCTGCAGCTCTCACCTGGCTCTTCCAATCCAGGCAGATTGTTGTTTGTCCTCTTTGTTCTGGATTTTTGGTGTATTCTTATCTCACCGTAATCAAAACTGACTCCTCAAAGTGCTGACTGACGTACACCTGTCCACTGAAGTCAGTCCTTTCCTCCTGTTTAGTGCTATTTGGTGTCACTTCCACTAAGTCTGTCCCTCCTTTACCCAGTTTTACTCATCTCCACGAAGAAATGCATAAGTATAATTTCTACCAGGTCCAAACATCCAAGACATGAAGGAAAAAAAAAATAGAATACAAGCATTGCCTGGCTGTAGAGGTAAAAGGTAGTGGCACAGCTCTTAACTGGAATATTTTTAATGTAGCAGTCTGGGAGTAGGAGGGAGACCCTCACTGATATAAGATGTTAATACTTTGGAGGAAATCACAATTACCACTGAAATTCTTCAGAAAAATAGCTTCTCTTGGGCTAAATATTAACTCTAGCAGAACAAACCTTCTCACACAATGAGAGCTCAACTTTACCGCCCCTGCTAAGTCCCTTGGCTTGCTATTCCACACAGGCCACTGACTCGTGTCAGCTTTGGCCCTAAGTTTGTCACCAACTCAAGCAGAATTACTTTTTCAAACTTTAAAAATCCAATTTGTAATATAATAGAACAATATAATCTCTTCTATGTACTCGAAGGATTTCTTTCAGTAAAATAAACTTCTTATCGCAATAAAGTATCTGCTGTTGAAAACACCCAATTAGAGATTCACAGCTCAATGATGCAAAGGCTGTGCTTCCTCTAAGTAATTAAGATTCTTGCTTGCACCTCTTCTGGTAAAGTTCCCAAAAGAGGCAAAAACAACATATAACAGAGATCTATGTACATCCATGTTCATAGCAGCACAACTACCAATAGCTAAAGTGTGGAAGACACCAAAATACCCATCAACAGAACAATGGATACATAAACGGTGGTATTTATACACAATACCATACTACTCAATTATAAAGACAAATAGGTTGGAGGCTTTTATAGGCAAATGGAGGCAACTTGAGACCATCATGCTTAGTGAAGCAGAAGGTGAAATATCAAATGGTTTCTCTGACAAGAGAAACCCAGATCTCACAACTATATCATAGAATGTATCCTGGGGAATAATGGGAACTGGAGGGAGCGGGAGTGAGGAGAGGGTAGAAAAGGGACAGGAGTAAAATTTTTAAGTTTTCCATGATATGTATATTCACAAAATACTGAAGTTCAATGTAAACTTTATGTACTGCACTTATATCAATAAAATGGGGGAAAAAATCCTGCTTGTGGCACTCTAGCTTTATCTTGCCATTTTAATTTTGGTTATTTTAATTAGTATGTAGTTCATCCTGATTATGCCATAGCATAATGTGGATATGTCATTGTTTACTTCTACATTGTGAATTATGAAGATCTACAACTTTCTGAGAGGACATCAATATGTGAGTAAATACCAAACAGGGATCACAATCCCCAAGAAGAAAGAAGAAAGATATATTGGTTAGTAAAATGTCTCCTGTTTATGTTTCAAATATTATTAAATAAAACATGCTACGTTCACAACCTATGATTTGATTACAGGGATCAGCATACTAAAATCCTGGCAAAGCATTTAAACACAAGGCAACTGAAGGACACACGAAGCCCTCACAGGTTTGCAAATAAAGTTGCCCTTGTTAAAATGCAGTCCTTGCTTTTCAGGCGGTATTACGCAAACTGTGAGCAGAAAATCTGAAATAACTGTGACCCCAGACGGCAAACATAAGGACCAACGGTGAATAAAAGAGTAATTGATAGTGAATTCATTGCATCTCATGTAGAACTAATCCAGGAAATCTCTTTATTAACAGGAAGCCTGATGTATTTCTCTAATCAGTTTTCTCGGCATAAAGAAATTCTGATTTCTACCAGTTTGAGGAAAAAAAACAGCATACTAACAAAACAATCCCTTCACTTAATTAATCTTCTATTGATCTCACCAGCTCTTCATAATTGTAATACTCCTTTTTCTCTATTTTATTAACATATGTACGTAAAACATAATGTTTACATTGAACTTGAGTATTTTGCGCTCGTATGTATCGCGTCAGTATTACAGTCCCTCTTCTTCGCCCTTTTGACCCTCTCACAAATTTTCCCTCCCCACAACTCCCACTGTCACCCCCATTTAGTTTTTTTCACATATCACATCACTTTCTCCTTTCCACGTTTTCATCCCCCTTTCCCCTTCACTCGCTACCACGTCCATCGTCTCGTTTTCTTCTGTGCCTCTTATATTGTTTACGGTTTAGTTTTCCAATATCAGAAAAACCATATGATATTTAACTTTCTGGGTCTGATTTATTTGCTAACCGTAATCGTCTCCAGGTGCACACATTTTCTAAGAATCACTCAGATTTGCCATTCTTAATGGCAGAGTAATACTCCATTGTGTATATACACCACATCTTCTTCATCCAGTCATCTGTACTCGGGTATATTGGCTTCTTCCAAGAATTGGCTCAAATCAACTGCACAGCTAAAAAACATTCAGGTTATCATTACATCAATCAGTTTTCTTAGGATAAACTGGTGTCAAAGACCAAATAAATGAACCACTACATTCAATAGCGTAAGTCTATATCATAAAAGTATATTACACTTAAAGCAATAGATATGATTGCCATATTTAGTTATTTCGGAACTTTTTATGAGTTTTTCAAAGAGGAGCAGGAAGAAAAAGGTGAGATCACTATTACAAATTTAGTTACAGAGCATGGAGCTGAGAAGTACCATCCGAGAGTCATGAATTGAACTTACAGCCGACTGACTTCTTAGCAAATGAACAAAGGCTACATGATCTCTTATCTGTACCACTTAAATACCCACAAGAAACACTCATTTAGAAACTCATACCATTTTTAAAATGATTAATATCCCAAATCAAAAGACTACCTTTTGCTATCCCACCCTCAGCTAAATGTCTATACACATCACATGCATTAAACAAGTTTCACAGATTAAGGTTTTTAAACCAATTCTATATGTTGAATGTAATGATTATCTTTTGCAAACTGATATACTAATGAAAATAATAATTATGGGGAGAAGTTTCAGAGAGTTGATGAGAAAGTTGGTCCTGTTTCAGTGGGATGTTTGATGTCTATCTTCCCCATTTTATTGATATGTACATAAGCAACATATAATGTTTATTGTTTGTTACACTTTTTCTTTAGATGTTTCTTTTTTCTTCCATGTTTGCTGGTGCTGCTTGTCCCTCTGTCTCTAAGATTCCTTCAAGTATTTTCTGCAATGATGGGCTAGTGGTCACAAATTTCTTCACAGATTGTTGGTCATGAAAAATTTTTACTTCTCCTTCAATTTTCCAGGATAATTTTGCCAGATACAACTATTGGCTTGACACCTGCTGTCTTTTAAAATTTGAAAGATTTTGCTCCAAGCTTTCTTGACCTTTAAAGTTTGAACTGAGAAATCTGCAGTAAAAACATGTTTTTCTCTTGCTGCTTTTACTATTCTCTCCTCACATTGTATTTCTAGGGTTATAATTATGATATGTTGTGGCAGGTCCCAATGCTGACTGAGGTTATTTGGTGTTCTGTAAGCTTCTTCTACCTGAAAATTAATTTTTTTTCTAGATTTGGGAAATTTTCTTGCAGTGAACTAATTCTTAATACCTTTGATACTGCCTTCCGCTCTATCTCCCACACACCTAGTTCTGAGATTGGTTCTCTCTGAATCATCCAATAGCTGTTGAACCCATCTACTTTGCTCCTTTCTAATTTTGGAACTGTGCCTAATTATAGTCTTTGTTTCCTCGGCCGTGTCTTCAAGGTCTGAAATTTTGTACTCACAGGATTTGAGTTGACTTTCCTTGCTTTCCAATGTATTTTTCATATCGTGAATCTCAGCTAACTTTCTTTTCAAAATTTCCACTTCTCTATCAAAATGTTCCTTTTTATTTTGCATTTCTTTATTTACCTCAGTCAAGTTTTTTGGGCTCCTGTAAGCTCAGAAAGTTTTGTATCCATTAGGACCACTATTTGTTTAGTAAGCTCTTCTTTAAGCCTGCTGATCATTGTTTGAATTTCTTTGAGAACAGCTGGCTGTTCAACTCATTTATTTGTTTTTTGACTTCATTCCCTTTGAGTTCCACTATTTCAAGGCCCATGACATGAGTTTTTGGGGTCTCAGGTGTTTCTGTGTGTTTGTACTATAGGCTTGTCTTCTTTCTATGTTTCTGTTATTGAAGAACTTCACTTTAAAGGCCTATTCAAGAGGTTTGTTTGAACAGGTATGAGGGTATATGTGGTGGGAGGAGCCAAAATTCCTCTGAGTTCTGTGCTAGGAGTAGGCAACAAGTGAGGACCTAACAGTCCAATGGCCTCTATGGCATCGTGATTACACCCAGCTCTCTCAGCAAAGCTCTCCTACATGTTCTGGCTTCCCTACTCTGAATGAGGTCTCTGCGCCCTCTGAGGTGCTCCCACTACCACCTGAGCCACTCAGGTTGTCAGTGGCCTTTCTGTCCTTAACACAACTGTCTCTTGTGCCAGTTTCTTCCTAAGCACTATTTAAGAATGACCCCCAAAACCCTGATGCGCCCTTATGAGCTTTCTTTTACTCTAAATAGTTAAATCTTGGGCTCTTTTTAAAAAATGGCTCCTGCTTACATCACTGCCTGTTGTGACTACCGAGTGCTGCTCCTGATCTCAGCTCTGGAAGGCCTTTACCAGGGCAAAGTCACATTGTATTTGCAGTTTGTACTACCTGCAGGCTTGTCTTTGGAGGCTGGGTAAACACCTGCTTTCAGGTCTCACTTCTCCTTAATCCACACTTACTTTCACCAAAGGTTTAAGGCTCCAGGCTCTCCTCCATCTGCAGATGATGGTGGCTCAGGGCCACTCTTTGTAGGCCCGGAGCAGCTTCCTGTGCTATTTTTCTTAGTTTCCAATGTGTCTGTGGGATTTCTAACCTTCCCATGCCTTCTTTTCAATTGCTAGAATGCCCCTTCCTCTTCCAGCTAGTTCAACAGACAGTTTTTAAATATAATATCAACTTTCGAAGTGTCTTCAAGAACACATTATATAGCTCTGTAACTCAGCTGCCATTTTGCCTGGAAGTCGCAAAACTCTTAATAGTCATGAAAAAGTGTCTTATTCTTCTCCCTCCCTTGATGAAATACTGGGTATAATTCTACAGACCTGGCCAATCTATTGTACCCATGTAACTTGCCCCTATGAGAATGCAGGCTTCTCAAGAAAAATGCCAAGGCATCAGAAATGTAAGCAGTTTCTGAAATGTAACAGTCTTCCACATTGACAAGGTAACCATCTGATGACTGGATCACCGTGGTGTCCATGGCCACAGCTGTACACAACTCTGAATGTTCATCCACCTCTGAAGTTTCTCACCTCACAATTCTGTTTCTTGTCTCGCTGGCCTTTTCTTCCTTCCTGCCTCTTTGAAGGTGTGTGTATCTTAAAGGCACTCTACACACATGCTCACAAAACTTCACAGTGAATCTTTGGTAAAATACCCAATGTAAAACACACTCCCTTTTAGAAGTTTTCAATGTCAATGAAGAAGAATATTTAAAAACAATGAACATGGTGCAGAGGAAGGCCATCCCAGAAACACACTGACAATTCAAAACTTAAAACTAAGAGAAAAGAAGATTTCAATTTGCACATTTATTGGTAATCATTGACTCAGAGAAGCTGGAAGTACGCATCTGGTGTGGTAAGAGCTGAAAAAGACTCTAGAACTTTCGTCCGGAGTGAATTTCAACCCAATAGTGACTCTTCACTGTCACTTGAAACAAGAAGCTAACATTTCTGAACCAACATGTTTGATCTGCTGAGTGGAGACTATAATATAAAAATACCTCTAGGGTGAGTAGAATTAGTATGTGACAAGAAACAGAAGACAGATTCTCAAATAATTTTAACTAGTGTATATAAGGAAAGGAAAAGGCTGTAAAGGAGCATAAAGAAAGACTTGGGAATGATGGAGGGCCTCCCTCATGCAGGCATAAAAGAGATTATTAGTATAAATGGAAAGTCACTTGACTGCAGGAGCATAAGGGAATTTAATGAATGACGGAGGAGTCATGTGTTGGAGGAAAAAAAACACTAAAAAATATATAGGGAAAGAAAACCTTGTCGTTTATTTCCATTTCTTTCTACATTTCCATTTCTTCTACATCCACTTCTTTTTCAAAGTAAATTTTCTTTCAAAATAATATTGGCCTCGAGAATATGAAAAGGGAATGAAAAATGTTTACTTCAAAAATCTAAAAGAAAAAAAAAAGCAGGACTGAATACTAGTTTCAGTGTACTAATACTCCAAGCATAAATTATACTGTTCAGTTGGGAGAAACGATTAAAAGCTTCCCTCAATATTTTTTGGGAAAATGTAGCAAGTGACTGAGTGCTAAGAGGAGATGAAATTTTTATGAGACCAAAATTGTTGGCACAGACTTTAGAGACACACCTCTTTATGTTAAAGGTCACGGAAGTGATTCAATCTCTTTTACTTCTAATTTGAATTCCTTACTGTATACAGGGTAATATTAGCAGGATCAAAAAGTAAGTCCAGAAGTACAAGTAAGTCCAGAAGTACAGGCCTCAAACTAGGAGTGTTCTCTTATTAATGATAATGAGAAAAATAAAAACAAGTGGAAAGATGTAATGTGGACTATTTAATCCAGTACTCTGTTGTCAATCGTGGGAAGAAAGCAAATCTATTGCACAACATGAAAGTCAATAGTTATAGTACCCTTCTTTTGGAAAAAAAATTATAAATACCCTTCTTCCATCCTCCAAATATGCTCAACTTTTTACATTCATGACCCTAATCCAAAATAATTTATTTCAGTCATAACTACTCTAATAGTGTTTTAATCATGATTCAATCCATATTGCTTAATTCTCTTTCCCCTCACTGATAACTGCGCTAACTCCATCCCAGCTTTTTTGGACAAGCTCTCTTCCCTTCTGCCTCTGACTGTTAGGAGAACATTTGGTATCCAGTTGTTACTGCTAATGATCAACATTAAGTAGAACATTAGCTAGAAAGGTCATTTAAAACTCAGGAGAACATTAGCTAGGGAGGGCCATTTAAAACCCAGAAAACCTAAAAATGTGGAAATGTTTCTTCTTGCCTGAAAAGTATATCTTAGGATCTGAGCTGAGCAGCAAAGCCAACCAATAAGGAATACATGCATATTTATTTTTAAGTAAGTGTAAATAAAGAATATTCAAGTGACAAAAAAATATTCAAAAAGAAATCAGGAGCCTGCTGGCATCACAGTATTATATGCAGTGAGTTTATTTGATTATCCAAACCTCAGATTATTTATTGATTTAATGGCATGCTATCAGAGAAAATATATTTTTTTACTTCAAATTGTTTTAAAGTGACTGAGACTCTTTAAAGCCTAGTCTATGAGCCAACTTGCGGAATTTTCCATGTGTCTGGAACATTAAAACTATTTCATCTTTTCTCACGTGGAAAAAAATTTACATCCTGCTATTTTCAGGTGGAGGAATTCATAGCCATATTAGGTCTACTTGGTTATAGTGCTGCTTAAGTATATTATATTCCTTTTGATGTTTTTTTCCTGCATTTTCTACCTAGTTTTTCCACTTTATCTTACAAATGGAGTATCGAAATCTACAACTGCTATTGTTGAATTACCTTTTTCTATCTTTAACTTTGCCTAAGTTTGACTCAAGTATCTGAAACTTTATTTTTATGTGCATGGATATTTATAATAATGCCTGTTTTCTAATAGTGGCTTTTCTTCGGGTTGATTTGGTGTGATATTAGGATAGTGACTCCAATTTTCTTTGGGTTTTTGCTTATTACATTCTTTTCTACTCACGTGTGTTCACTTTGTGTCTTTGAATATAACAGATGTCTCTTATAAGCAATACGTATTGAGTTTTGTTTTTGTCTTTTTCTTGCTTTTTCCTACATTTTGATGGAATATTTGAGCAATTTACATCTAATAAAAACACAAATCTACGTGTGAGGTAGTACTCACCTCTGTCTCTCTGTTTGTTTTCTATATGTATCTTATGCCTCTATTTCTCTATTCCTACATTATTCCAATTTTCTGTCTAGGGTTCCATTTTCATTCCTTGGCTTTTTATTTTACAGTATTTATTTTCTAAGTGATTTTCTTAGGATTAAATTAACATCCTACCTAAAAACAATGTGGTTCTGATTCTTACTAAAACAATTTCACTATTGCACAGAAGTACTGCTTGAACGTATCAATGAGTTTGTTATTTCTGAGTGCAGACTCGTCTGCTTGCTACCTAGGCATGTGTTATATGTACTATTTAAAGCTACTTCAAGATAATCCTGTTATCACCCATAGGTTAGAATCACCGATTTCGTCTAGTCAAAGCAATCACTTGATTGATAGTAGAGCAGAAGCCACAGAGAAAAATGTGTCCTCAAATCTGGCAATTCTTACGTGCTGTGCACAAACATTCCGGCATGTCTTACCCTTTGGCCAGCTCCCTTCTACATGTGATGAGGATCCTTTCATTTGAATATTTTAGCTTCAAAATGCATATTTAGAGAGATGTATTAATGATGATTTAAAATTATATTAAGTAAAACATGTACAAGACTTAAATGTGCCCCTTACACTCTTCTCCTTAGCTTACTTTTACCATTTGAACAATTCCTCCATCCTTAGGAGTAGCAAGGATCCAGCCTGCAAGGGAATGACGACCTTAGGTTTTCTTCCTTCGGTCAATATAAGAATCAAAGCATAAAAAGAGAAGTAAAAAGAATCTGAGTCCCCCAGTCTCCAATATCTCTTCAGGGGGCAAGGGTCGCGGATTAATTGCCTAATTTACCCCCAAATCTTCAAGTGATTTTGTGTGCTTTCATGTTTATTATTATTCTACTATAAAACTAAAAATATAAAAAATAAAATGAAGTTGGTGATAGAATGGAAAAGTACCCTAAAAATAAAAAGCAAGAAAGCGCCCTCATGCAGACATGAAATAGGTTATTAGTATAAACGGGAAGATTCACTTGACTGCAGCACATCCTTTCACACAGAGGGCTCTTCACCAAAGGGCTGTTCACACCCGAGGGACAAAACCACTCAGATACCAGGCACTTTATAACAGAATGAAGTCCAAAAATACCGGCTCTCATCTATTACACGGTTTAACCAATTCACCTAGGGGCAAATCTCTTGTTCTCAGGGTGATGTGTGAACCCGACTGTCAATTGTGTCATCTCTGTGGTCTGTTCCTGCTATGTTGGCTTCTAGCCCAGTCGTGTGCAAAATAGCACAGATGAAAAGAACTTGGTAACCCCAGTATTTATGTTTCTAGAACACAAACTGGAGTCCATGTTTGCATCAGTCAGCTTAATTCAACTTATCATGTGATGATGCATGATACTGGAAGTAATAATTAGAGCAATAAAAGGTTATTTTCCTTTCCATTAATATTGATTATGGATGTTCAGCTTTGCTCCACGTTGCTTGCTGCCAGCAACTAAGGCAAAGTTCCATTTTCAAACACTGCTGATCTCATGAGATAGAGAAAAGATATTATGGTGAAGTGCACACTAGCCATTAAAGTTTCCTCTTGATAGTTAAATGCATCAATTCTGCTCCTGGCTTATTGGAAAAAGCAACTCATATATCTAAATTTACTGGCAATGGGCAAAGGGTATCTATAATATTTTTGTGAGAACTAACACCATATGCAGGCTGTTTCAGAGAGAAAGATGCAGTGAACAAAAAAGATTTATTGTGAAAACTAATACAATCTAGCACTATATTGATTAATAGATACATAAACAAAGCTCTAGAATAATGTTAAATATAATTCTCTGCATTGGTGAAAATACTTTTGACCTGCAATGTTCAAAAGTATAGCTGATATGCACATAAGGATATTGTAGACATTAAATGTTTTGCCAACTAGGAAATTAAATTTTCAACTTTGTATATTTTTAATGAACTTAAATTTAAGCAGCTGCTTGTGGGTAACAGGTACTGTGTTGAGAAGTTTTATTCTAGCATTTAAACTTAGAGACAAAATGACTACAAGGTCCCACATAAAATAATCACGAAAGTGTTGACTCTTGAATGAAAACACAATGGATAAAGTATAGTGATTTTCCCAAGAATATTTCCTAAGGATAAGTTTAGTGACAAAGCAGAATTTGACCTTATTAAGGATCTTTATAAAGATATCTGGTTGCCTACAAAATATTGAGAAAATGTTATATTATAAATGTTCATGTGACTCTACCAATTTTGTCAATACATATTAACTATATAAATTAATGAGGCACACTATGATATTTCTAGACTCATATATATATGGGGGAGTCACATATTATTTTCAATAAAATGGACTAAAGGTATAAATCTTAAACCTGAATCTCTAAAATTACAAGAAAAAACAGGGAAACACAAGATATTGAACCAGGCAGTGAGTTGTCAGATAGAAGCCCGAAAGCACTGGCCACAAAATTAAAAATAGTTAAGTAGAGTTACTCCTTACCAAGAGGCTTCCACGCTACAAAAGGAACAAAGATCAGGATTAGAAGACACTTTAAAACATGGGAGAAAATATTTGTAAACGGTACATATGACAGGGGATTGACACCTAGAATGCCTAAGGAGCTCAGAAAGTTGAACACCAAATACACACAAAAAATCTTATTTAATATCGGGCTGAAATAACAAACACAAAAATATGAAGACACATAAATGGCCAACAAATACACGAAGACTTGTTCAGTACACTAATCATAAAAAAATTGCAAATCAAACCACAATAAAATGTCCTCTCACATCAGTTAAAATGGCTATCACCAAGCAGAAAAAATAAGAACAAACGCCAGAGTAGAAGTACACAAATGAAAACTCAACAAGTTTTCTAAGGTAACAGATGATCCTGTGCCCCTGGAAATGCACACCAAAAACTGTTCAATGGGGGAAAAAAAATCAACAATGAAGATGAAGGCTATGTTTTGGGGTTTCTGCAGTTGATCAAAGTCACAAAATGAGAAAGTCAGCTTTGCCAATCCTGAAGTTGCATGAAAAGCCCTTTAGAAACCAGATTTCCGATCCACATTCATGGTCCATGAAAATCATGGAAGTAAGTGATGACTTCTCCATTGCAGGGTACACCCTACTGAAAAGGCTCCATCTGAGAATCTTGACATTTTGCATGTTTGGAGAAAAGCAAGAAGGTATCAGCATCTTCCTCAGCCCAGTCCAAACCCATCTCCATTGTCAGTGATGATCTAATAGCATCAGGGGTCACCCGTTTCAGGGAGGAGTCTGAGCTTGTGTTATACAAGAGAATGGCCACTAACGATGTGGCTCTGAAATTGGAGAACTGGTTTGAGCCTGAACTTGGCCATTCGATATGATTTGACCAGTATTAAGCTGATAAACTTCTCAAAGTTACACTTACCTCCTATGCAATGCATTGATTCCTCTGAGAATCACATGAACTAATGGCTGTGAAGTGTCTAGTCCTTTTGCCTAATGCTTAGATGTATGTACACACACACACACACACACACACACACATGCACAAACATGAGTATGCACAGTGCACATACAATGTATTCAGTGAATGACAAACATTATGACCATAATTAATCAAAATGTCTCAATTTTATAAATTTGATTTAGCAAAGGAAGACAAATTTATCAGAAATCTAGACATTATCACGCCGGGTGTAATGATGCCATATCAATAATACTTGGTTATATCCACTGGAAAAAAATTATTCGGTAAACTTGAATGAAAATGATGCCACAAAGACCTGCATGTTAATTCTTGTGCTCACGTTTCCTACTTGGATAAATGCATGCATACTACCCTCGGAGTTAATCTCTTATCCATGAAGTACACATGGCCATATTTTTCTGCCATGTTGGTATTAACCCTCATATATTTAGAGCAACTGCCCTGCAAAATGGACTAATTACTTTCAGCTGTCACTTCATTGCTGTATTCAGTAAAGAGAGATTATAGATAGGCAACGACATTCAATGGCACCTAACCCACCAGTCAACATCTCCCTCAGCACGCACACACAGTCACTTCTTTCATTTGAAACAGAACTAAAAGGAGCACAGAGTTATATTACGGAGGGGAGTTCCATACAAACTTAAACATTTATGCCACTGAAGCAAAGAGAAAATGCAATAATTTATCATACATTACAGTCACATAATAAAGAAGAAAAGAGAAATCGATCCACAAAGATGGCCTAGCCCTAATGGAATTCACAACTAACACAGCAATATTACCTTGGCTACAGAAAGTGTAATCACTTCCTTTGACAGCATCTTCAGAATTTTCTAAGTGAAAGAGACAGACAGACAAGAAGACAAGAAGAATATTAGATATTTTCAAAAATCCTTAGAAGTTACAGTTATTTGAGGCGCTACCAACAATTCATAAGTATTTGAGAAGCAACATCTCCTTGACTGGTAGGGGATTTTTATTCGACAGGCTAAAATATTTCATATGAGGCCAATTATAATCAAATAAAAACTTTATTATTTGAACGCACATGAGTCATAAAGAAACTATGTAGCCTTTGTCCAGCCAATTTTCAGAGCTTTTCTTGTCATGGTCTTTTTAAAATGTTCTCTGGCTGTGGTAGGATTAATAACAGGTGCTATAACATATAACAAGGTGGCCCCATCACATTATTAACGTTCAATAGAGCCTACTCTATTGTTTCATCAGAATTTTTGCAGAGTTCATGTGCTTTGAAATGTATCTAAAGGATTTAATTGCAGAAATCGTCCTTCATTTACTTTATTACCATTACTCTAATGTATATTTTAGAAATCTCTCAGCCAGGTAGTTTGAATGAATACTAAGAAAATTTTCTGGTTCTAAAAGGGTTTTATGTATGTATATATAAATGGAAAAGTTGCATGAACAAATAAACCAAAAATTCTTATTCAATATAAAGTTTTTAAAATGTGTTAGTAAACAGTAGGAGAACTTAGTTTGTATATAATCAAAATTAAACCGCTATACAAGGAGGGCCAAGAAAAGAGTTATTCCAGCCCAAGAGAAAAAGTAGGATCTGACCAGATTGAATGAGCTTGGTGGATTATGAAGACTTCCCACTCCAGCTTGGTGTGGAGAGTAGATTCAAAGTAAGGCTTAACACAACGCCCCCCCACCCCACCCACCCCTGGCCGTCTTTGCTTTTCTGCATTCACATCCTTTTATATCCAAATGCTCAAGACCATTGCTTACAAAAGAACAAAAAGTCATTCTAAAACTAACAAAATGTAGGCATGGGTGAATTCATCCATCCCCAAGGGCTTCCACAACAAAATAAACAGACCAGTTAGCTCACAGAGGCATTTCTTGTATGTCTCAACTTCTGAGAGCTGAGTTCAAGGTCAAGGTCAAGATGCTCCCACACCTGGTTTCTGGCAAGGCTTCTTCCCATCACTGCGGGCAGATGCCTTCGCTCCACTTGAGTTTTCCCCTGAATGTGCACAGACAGTGAGATCTCTGCTATTTCTACCAGGTTCATATCCTTCTTTATGATTCAAATTAATCTTAAATACCTCATTACAGATTCTATCTCCAAAGACAGAGCTTAGGCCTTCAAAATGCAAATCTGAGGGTAGAGGCACATTTCAGCCTATATCAAAGAGGCTATCACACACACACACACACACACACACACACACACACACACACACACACACACACACAATATGAAACTGCCATATTCACAGACCAAGAAGCAGGAAAACATTAACTGGGTGCCCATTTTGGGTCCCATATTTACATTTGTAGCCTTTTAACCAAAACCTAACACACTTTGAAAACAAGGTATACATAATAAATTTATAACCACGGTTTTAAAGTAACGTTTACTCTCCATTCCTACAGTTCACATTTCATTATACCGGCAGAAAGTCAAGACTCACAGAATCCCCTTCTGTCTAATGAAAATTAATATGCAGTAATAATTGGTGGAGTGCTGTCACGTAACAACAACTAGTGTTAGTGAGAGGAACATATTACACTGAGCCTGATGTGTATAGTTTTTTTTTTTAACAGTGGGAGAAAGGAAACTTAATCTCTATGTCAAAGAGTAGGATTCTGTTTGAAAATAGACAGAAAAGAATTACTAAAAATGTCCTTCCTTATCAATGCATAATTATGAGATTCTCAAGGCTTTCATGTTTTGGAATTCCCAGAATACTCACAATAGCACAAAAAATTGTATATCAAATATCAGGAAGAGTTAAAAAGCCAAAACACCCCGTAGAATAAAACCAAAATGGATTAAGTTTTACCATTCTTTGTTAAAGTGTTTTATTCAAGAGAAGAACTTGATTTTAGATGCATGCTTGAAACCTGGAAAAGTGATTTGCAACAATTTCTCCATCTCCTTTAAAAATTCATGAATTAGCTAAAAACACACAGCTTTAGTCAGCTTGATCTGCTACAACAAAATATCATACACTGGGCAGCTTTTATCACAGAAAGTTGCTTCTCACAGCTCAGCGGACCAGCACGGTTGCTCCTGGAGAAGGCGCCTCTCCTGGCTTCTGCCGAGAGGGCTGAATAACTCCATTACTGATTCGTGCCAATTTCCTTCTGGGAAGCCACTGACTTCTTTTCTGAACTTGTTTCCTCATTGTATTATAACGTGGACAGGCTAAGCATTTTCTGAATCTTTAAATACTGGTTCTTTTCTGATAAATATTTTTTCTTTAATAATCTTCTTTTATTTCATTTCACTATAAGCAGTAATAGGAACGAAGCAACTCCTTCAATGCTTTGGTTAGAAACCCTCTTAACTAAATAGCCAACTTTATTGTTTCCAAGTTCTCCTTTCTATAAAAGAAACACAAGCTTTGCATTCTTAAAATAAGGCTTGGCTTTTACCAACTTTCTCATAAGGTTTTCCCTTGATTCTGTTTCAAACCACACCAAAAAGGGCTTTACCATCTCACTCCTATTTTCAGCAGTTTATTCATGATAATTTATGTGTTCTCTAAGAACATACATGCTTTCTTTAAAGCTTTTTTCTGTGCTTTTACCAAAATGGTCCTTATAGAATTTTTTTTTATATATTTCTAGGATTCAACTCAAAACGACTGCAGTGTAGGCTCAATACCTGATTTATCAAAGGTGATGTTTGTATAGTGAAAAATGTAGTGTGTATTGTCTTTGGAACAAACTGAAAACTGAGGAATCCATTGGGCACCTTGGAACATAAACCATGTAGACGGAAGTTTGCAACTGTAACACAGATTGCATAGCTCAAAAAAAATTGCACATTAGCTTTTCACAGTTGGAGAGGGTGGGATTTCCAGACCAAGGTGGCAGTACATTTGGTTCTTAATGAGGGTCCTCTTTAGCATGAAGGTTCATGCCTTCCTGCTTTACCCTCACATGGAAAAGTGACAAAATAGTGCATGTGCACGAGACAGGGAGGGAGGGAGGGAAGGAGAGAGAGGGAGGGAGAGAGGGAGGGAGAGAGGGAGGAGAGGGAAAGAGGGACACAGAGAGAGAGACAAAGAGAGAGAGAGATGTTGTTCTCTTTTCTCTGTTTTCTTCAACTTGTAGGGGCACTAATTCCATCATGAACCACCCCCCCCCCCAATGACAACATCTAATCACACGAAGAAAGGCTCTGCTTGCAAACGCCATCACTTTGGAAATGGGACTTCAAAATATGAATTCTGGGAGAGCAAAAGCATTCGGTCCATAATTTAAGCTGCACGGCCTTGAGCTCCTTTTCTCATTTATGAAAATTTAAATATGTGCTACGCAACGGAACTAATTGAAGTGCCCATGAAGAGGGTAGACTAGCTGGCTTCAAGAGCAAGTGACATGTGCTCACTGGGGTCAATCATTTGGCTTAATGATCTGCCATCATTTATTGTAATTCTTAATGGTTTTATAACAAGGAGACCATACGTTCTTTTTATTCTCAGTGCTGAAAATTACACATACTTAGTTTTTACCATAAAAGAGAAACTGGTTTCCAAACCGAACTTCTGCTAAGGTAAAGTGTTGGATGATAAAAGTTACAGATGCAGACATACAATGACATTAGTATCAACTACGTCAATATCATCCAACAAATGGGTTCAACTGAAACTGTGGTCTAGTCCAGGCAGGTCTCCATAGTAGGAAGGAAATGATCACTTGCTCAGTCTCCAGTCAGTATCTATGCAACCCCTGCATGGTCATGAAATGATTCATAAGAGGTTCTACTTGGTTCTTTCATGTGTTCCTAACAGTGGTTGTATCACCAAGTCAAACAGCATTAGGCTTGTACACTTCAGAGATAACACTATGACTCAAAAAAAAAAAAAAATCTGGTTTTGTATTCAGTCATGACCATGCTTAGTCTCCATTCACAACCCATCCTGGTTAGGGTGAAATAAAAGTTATCAGGTTAAAAATTTGGTTTTATCATTGTAACGGTCAAGATTTTTTTCTCATGAAACAATGTGGTGTCAAAATTAACTCTGTTTCATGTGAAAAACAATAACTAGTTAGCTAAAATACCAATTTTTCTTTTCCTGTAATAATGATTTAGAAAACACAAATGCTAAAAGTTATGACGCATAACAATATTCTTCATTAGAAAAGGTATGCTTTCTTCTAGGCAGGAAGTCTGTATTTCTTTGCTTAACAATGTATTACCTCAATGAATTTTTAAGCAAGTTTTAATGATATAACAAGCTTATTATTAAAAAGCATGTACAAGGATAATTTTACTGCAACATAAAAGCTAGGAAGTACACAGCTTAAAAACAGTAATGCTGTTTATTTCTACTGACATATCTAATATTTTTCATTTTTCCAGAACTTTGGCATTTTCCTATAAGTTTAACATAATACACTACATTCACCTAAAACAGCAACCTTTTTTTTAATGCCGAATTTGGTGCCAGAGTTTCTCTTAAATGCAGCTCTGTTTTGTTGGAAATAAACAGAAGTGATTCCAGCTTTCACTAATGACAACTGACATTATTTAACAGTGCTGGAGAAATGACCAGAATATGGAATCAAACCTGCTTAGGTTCACAAAATAGTTTCGCCCAGATCGGGAAAGGTAAAAATGCCTATTAATTATTTCCCAAGCAAATGCACAGTGGTTCCAAGTATTCAGGAAAAGCCTACCAGTGAATCTTAGAGAAATGAATTTGGACGTGTAAGGCAGGTGTCAGAAGCCAGTCCACATCAGAGAGTAAAGCAAATGAGGAAATTTCGAAGGCGGAGACAACGGTTGCTTCTTATACCTCACAGGGAGGCACACAGATCATCAGCAGCAGTGGCAGCACACGGGCATATGTTAGAGGTGCAAAATTCTAGGCCTACCTTGTTCTGCATCTACATAGAACAGTATCCACTGACTCTCTAATACACCTTTGTTCTCTCTTATTAACAGGCGTGTTAGAATTCTCATTGAAAACTTAAAACATACAAAATTAACAAAATTATATTAATAAGAGGAAATGACAGAGTAACCCAATAAGGCAGTAAGCAATGTATGAGATCAACACATTCAGAAGTTAAAGGTAATTATTTTTTAAAATATCAAGGTGTCAGAGTGATCCCAAAATGCTTATTGAAAAAATATATTTCCAGAAAATTTTTGAACAAGGAAATAATGATGGTGCTACTCTGTTAGAACTACTGCTTGAGCAACAGAAATTTATTACATCAGAATTCAGAAACAAAATGGAGTCCAGAGAGCCAAATTTCTATGGTCTACAAGATCTTTACAAGAAAGACTCTGAAGTGACAGGGATAAGCATAGTCTTTCCAATAAATGATACAAAGAGAAGTAGATACCTTTAATGGAAAGACACACACTCACACACACACACACACACAATTTGATCTCAAACCTCATTTCAGAAACAAAAACTTTCAGTCATAAATGTGAAAGGTAAAGAAATAAACTTACTGTATAAAAATTGGAGAAATACATATTTAAATCTTCAAAAATTTCATATATCGGATTGGTCTATGAATACTATAGTTTAATTTTGACAAGTACCATTATGATAGAAAGAGACTAAGCCACAAACAAAGCCATTTCACAGTACATCTTTCTGAGAAATGCTCCTTATCAAAAATGCATAAAGAACTTTATAAATCAGTTTTAAAAGAGCAGTTAAATAAAAACATGCAGAATTTTGAATAGACATTTCACAAAGAAGAACAAAGACTGTTCAGTGTGGGAAAATAGGTTCAACTGTGTTAGTCATCAGGCAAAAACAAGCTAAAACCATAGTGAGATCTCATTCAGTCCTACCTAAAAGAGCATAATTACAAGAAATAGTTAATTACTGAAAAGATGAATAGTGTTTTCAAAGTTTCTACGATTCCATAAAGTGGTATCTTAGCTGCTTTTTCATCGCTGAGACACAAACACCTACAACTTATGGAAAGAAAGCTTTATTATAGTTTACAGTTTCAGAAGATCTCAATCCTTTTGTGGGTAGCCAACAATGGTGGAAGGACCTGTTGGAGGAAAGCTTTCCACAGCATTGCAACAGCAAGCAGAATTTGCAAGGAAGGGCAGAGCTAATAGATGTTCTTCCAGGTCAACATTCAGTGCTCCGTCTCTCCTAGGTCAAGCCCTAAATGTCCACCCCGTGAGCCAGGCCCCACCTCTTAACAGCACATAGAACCCAAAGATATTCTACTACATCTAAATACATGAGGCTTTTGGGGTACATTTCAGATCCAAACCATGGCAGTTGACTAGAAATTCGGACTTCCTCTATAGTTCTTTGTAAAATTTTCTTTCTATATTTTAATTCATATTGTAAGAAAAAGATAGCTATATTTTAATCCTTATATTATAAAAAAACCATGTCCTAATGTTCTCACTAATAATGTTACATCTAAAATATCACTACTGAACCCATGTCTACACTTATTTCATTCATGAAATGAATTAAAATCTTTTCTTAGTATCAAAGTCAGGTAGTGAACCCAACTGTTTTTGCTGATAAATTATTTATGAAATCAGCAAAAGAACAACTACAAGTCCAATGTGAGATACTGTGGAATAAATGCCTCACCATAGATAGCACAATAATTTAGATTTTCAGTCTCAGATTCTAAAATATAGGTTTATATATTGTGATAAGATTACTTTCACTAAAAGAAATAATAGGTTTATTATTTCGGCTGCCATAATGAAACACTTAAATCCAAGCAAGTTCAACAGAAAAAGTAGTTTATTTAGTAGACATTTTTGGGGGCTGAAAGTCCAAACAGCATGTCCCCAGCCCTAGTGAGAGCACACTGAGTTGTATCAGCTCACTTCACAGAAAACATCACAACATCAGGAGACTGTCCAAACAGGACAGAGCACATAGCCAGCCTTTCTGGGAAGGATTTAATGATGTTTCACTAGGGTTTTAATTTGCTTTTGCCTGATGGCAAATAAAATTAAACCTATTTTCCCATGCTTACTGAGCCTGTCTTCATTTAGTGAGACAGAAAGTCAGAGAAAAGAGAAATAAGTAATGCCCTCCTATTAGACCCCACCTTTTACAAGTTCCGCTGATACCCAGAAGCCAGGTCCAAAACGGGAAAGGAGCCGGCTCTTCCCATTCCTCTGCACCTGTGCCCTTTCTAAAAGAACTCAGTTAAGACACACAAACGGTCCTACAGAAGTAAAGGTAGATTCACTGCACAGTGGTGGTACCAAGGTAGAAGACTGGGGGTGCCGTTAAGGTGGCTCCTCTGATTACAAGATTATAATTTTGATAATGAGAACTACGCCTTCAACAAAAAGTCAGGCAGCACCATAAAGACATCTGTGATGAGTGCAAATTTGCATACACTTTTATCCACCCAGAAGTCAGCTCTGGAGTTCAGGGAATAAGGGTGCTTATGATGTTTATCAACTACTTTACTCAGAAGTCACTTTGGAATTCCAAAATATCTTCCCGCCCTTTACAACTCCACAGTGTTCTCCCAGAGGTCTTAATCAAGTAAAAAAAAAAAAAAAAATCTGGAAAAGAAACTTGGGAGAGATAAGTTTTTCATTTAAATCAGCTTTCAGCCCAAGGCAGGAGGGTCTTTTGAGAACCCTTCTCTTCCTGTGTCATTGAGCCCTAGGCTATGCTGTTTGTCTTGTACTGGAGATAGATGCCTTGTATGTCTGGGTAGGATACAACCAGGAGTGTGCTCAAAGTTTGCCTTGGAGTTTGTACCCACATTAGCTTGGGGGCAGAGAACCAATAAAATCTACAAGGAAAAGTAAGAAAATATCCGAAGACTACAGGTAAGCTTCTCTGAGATGTACATAATTCTTTTGAAGATGGACTGACCAAATAATTGAGTGTCAGTAAGTAAGATATAGTGAAATGGCATGACCTGCTGAGGGCAGAGTATTTACCATATAAACTATGAGAGATTCTTAGACACATATGCAATTTGAACAACATCTGAGGTGAGGTTGAGTCAGCTACTGAATGCCAATGACTGTGTGATGAGAAAATAAAATAAAAAAAAAAACAGATTTTCTTCCAAGAATTTTATGGTTGTGTAAGAAATCACATGAAAATTTAGCAGCATATTTTCTTAAAATTCTATGTGTTGAGGATTCAAGAAGGGTGAATTGGGTACATCTCATCTCTACAGAATCTGGGACTTCTTCAAGAGATGGGGACTGGCTGAGATTGCTTGGCATCACAACTAAGGTCTCACTTTAGCTGAGTCCCTCAGTTCTCTTCCTTGGAGATTCTCCACGTGACTCATACTCTCTCACTGGATGACAGTTACAAGCTTTCAAAGACCATTTGCTCCATTGTGTGGGGCTTAATAAGAATCTGCTGCTATTACCTTTGCTGATGTCAAACTGGCCAGAGCAAGTCCCACGACCAGGCCCACAGTCAAGGTGGTAGGAGATAACGTGTGGTATAAATTTTGCTTTTGTCATCTGCAAGGAGTAACATATTAGTAAATATTTAACAGTCAGTTCTTCTAGAGAAACAGCTGATTCGTATCATTTTCCAGTTTTAAGACATAAATACTTCCACTATGACCTATTTAAATCTAACAAAGAGATAAGCCAGTGTGATAAAATGCAGTGTTGGTAAGAAAGACACAAAAATGGATTTGATTAGCCAGTACTAGCTGACTCCTGTATAACACTGTCTAGAAACTTACACTAAAAGCACAGGTAGTGAGGATAATACCTGGAGGACAAATAAGATAAGGCCTACTAATAGTAGCAGCAGGAGAGCTAGGGTTGAAAAGTTCAGATACTTTCCTTTTTTTATACCCTTGACGTATAGGTTTGAATGCCAAATCTCAGAATAAGAAGGGTGAAGAATTTTAATTCTGAAAGCACAAGGAGTAATGACTTTGACCTGTTGCATCAGGTTAAACGCACTAGATTAGACTGAAATACAGCATGTGCCAAATGCCTCAATGGCATGGATTTGTAATAGAATGAATTGATTAAATAAATGAAAAACAAAGTTATATTTTAAATGAGGATTTTTATTAGAACAGACAGCACTTACTTTGTGAAACAAAATACTCATCCTTAAAGCAAACTGTAATTCTTACTTTAGCAGGTCTGAATTCGGGGGGAGGGGTGTTACCTCTCTAAGAATAATGTGAATTAATAATTCCAAAGAAAGAAAGAGTATAGCACCAACTGTGAGACAGTTAGAGAACTCTACCTATGATGGATTAATACCAAGATTTAGGCTACTAACCAAGAAGCCAAGATCACAAAAAAGAGATATTAAACATACATGCATGCATACCAGAATGCATGGCAATGAATCATACTTGAAATTTAACCTATGCCCTAGGACATAAAAGGAAACATGAAATGTGGTCCAGTGGAGATGATATACCAGAGTAGGAAACCGGCCACTTTATTGGCCTATTCTTGCCACATGGAAATCGACTTCTATTTCTCAGTCGCTTTTCAATGAAATCTCAAAAAATCTCATATGCGTTTAAGAAACTCAATTTTCTTCCTCAATCTTTTTTCTTTCTCTTCTTTCTCTTTATTTTCTTTCATTCTTCTATTTTTGTTGTTGTTTATAATCAAATGAAACCATCTTAAATGTGAAAACCAAACAGTTTTACACTTTTTGGCACTAGTTTACATGATCAAGTTTAGACAAATTTGTGCCTGAGAATTCATGTCTTTTCTTACAAAGAATTGAATCTACACCCTTGATCTATATCTGTTATAGGGAACAAATTCACATACTGGTTTTCATTGCACTAGAGAAAAAGAAAAGTTACACTTCGGTCCACGGTCCAGCATATCCAATCTTAATTTCATTACTACACTCCGAATCTTAGACTGCACAAATAACATTCATCTACTATTCTTAAGTTTAAGCATCAAAATGTGATCTTTCATAGGAACAAAAGTCACAAAACCTTATTATGTCTCTGGTTATGATCAAAGGATCTAATTAGTATAGTAAGCTAAAGAGGATAACACTTTACTAAGATTGATTAGGAATGTTCTACATTAAACTCATATTCTTTATCTTACAGACTCACACAAAGTTCAACGGTGACCCCTCTTTGGGATGTGCATACCTTGGAGGGACTGTAGTAGGACAGCCACCAGAACGAGGCAGGTAATGACTCACACTAGATCAAACTCCTGTTTCAATATTTATTCATAATAGGAACTCAACAGATGTCTCAGACTCTTTACACTCCATTTCCTTTATTTATAAGTAAAAGTAATAACATTCACTACTCCCAAGTATTAAAGGGAAAAAATAAAATAACAAATGCTAAAAGGATGACACACTGATATTACTACCATGGTTATTTTATTCTAGAATGTGTAGGTCAGTTTGTAAAACAAACAAACAAAAAAAAAGTCCACCAAGATCCCTCAATTTTTGATTTCTGCAGTAATTTAGGGAATTATATTGGGAATTTAAATCCCACATAGCCAGATGATATAACTCTTATTGTTAATGGTATTGCATTTCATGCAATTTTATTTGTACAAATAACCCCCATCCAGATAGTCTGCAAGAAACCCCTGGGATAAGGTAAATATATCTGCAAAACACCTATCTATATTTTAGACCATATTCAGAAGTTTTCTCATTTGCATATAGAGTATATTTCTATCTGCAGGAGGCCAGTTGGACCCCGTCTGAAATTGCAAAACCATTTAGGGAAACATTAAGTCAGCTTAAATGTCAAACAATTCTTTCTGAGTTGATGAGATTATGAGCTCTTCTGAAAAAAAGATCTACTTTAAATAGTTTTAAATTTTCTTTTATAAAGACCATTTAATGCTTTTAAAACCAGAGTAAGTTTTGTTTTAAAATGAAAATAATTAGCACAGGAATTATAACATTTGTAGATATTTAGAGATTTCTGACATGAAATAATAAGTTCAGTAAAAGAAATTAATAGCAAAAAAGTATTTTGATCCATGACTGGCATGGCAATTTGACCAGGATGACCTTGAAATACACATTGAAGCTTTCTGTGAGCAGAAGGGGGTGATAATTTAAATGAGCACACTTACCCTAACTTCTATACCAAATCAGTATTTATTATTGAAAAATGCAACTTTTTTTGATTTCCCAGAGCAAGTGGTTCAACTATCCTCATTCAAAAGAGGTTAGTTTAAATCTTGAATCTTTTATCAGTCATTAATTCACTTGGTGATATAAAATTATTAGGGACATATTTAATTCAAGTCTATGAGCCACCTAGGTGGTTCCTTTGGTTTGAATCTGATTTAGCTGCTTTCAGCACCTAAATACACGTGTGGCTGTCATGGAGGTAACAGGACTACAATGGACGCACAGGTGTGGTGATGGGTTGCAGGTCTGGTAGAAGGGCGTCACAAGCGACCATGGTCCTTCCTCCCACAGACTAGCCAGGATTTGCTCACATAGTTTTTGCAAGTCTCAAGGAAGGAATTCCTAAGCCTAGAATTGAGACACCATCACTCCTTTTCGGTTTCTTTGTTCAAGGCAAGTGATTAGGAGAAGCTGGACTCAAGAATTGAGAAAAATCATTTTTCCTCTTGATGGTAGTATAAATGATATTAAACAGAAAATAGACATTAAGGGGCTGGCAGTGTCTCTTAGTGGTTAGAGCATTTGACTAGGAAATAAGAGGTTCCAGTTTCAATCCTCCAGCTCCACACAACAGCTGGATGTGGTAGAGTGTGTCCGGATCCCGAGCAGTAGGGAAACTGAGGCAGGAGGGTTACTGTAAGTTCTAGGACAGCCTAGACTACATAGCAATTTCAGGTTCAAGACCAGCCTTGACTACAGAGCCAGACCCTGTCTCAAAAATAAATAAATTAAATAAATAAACAAATAGTCATTATTGGAATTCATTAAGCACAAACCTTGTTTGGAATGATAAGTATGAGATCAAAACTCCAGAGGGTCATGTTTCTGCATTTCAAGTATCAAAGGAATTAAAGCAGTGAGATCAGTATGGCCATGTATTGGGACTTAACTGTTTCAGCTAGTTAAGCACAAAACCTCTAATGACTTAATGAAAACTCATTTATTTTATCATTAGTTTCCCATTTTCATGAAAATGTCAAAGTTTCACTTCATTACTCTCTCTATATATATATACACACATACATACATACATATATACATACACATGTGCATTCAGAGAATCTCTGGTCCTTTCGAGTGCTTTTAATGTCAAGCGGACAAAGCCAGGACCAATAGAAATGGTTCTCTCTTCTTTTAGCAAAGTCATACTCTGCCTACCTTCTCTATGGTCTTCAAGCTTTCCATCAATCACTTCAGTAGCAATTCTAAGCAGTACTTTTGTTTTGATGCAGAGAACTACTGAATGCTTAGAATTAAGATAAATTAAGTGGTTGAACACAAGTATGAATTGATTAAAAACGGTTTGATAAATGTAAACTTTATTGTTGAGGACACAAAAAACTGCAAATTGCATTTGCTCTAGGTGAATCTAAGATTCTATAGTACAAAGTAGCTTAGGGTCTAAATTATGTACTGGGAGTATGAGGATGGGAACAAATGTATCTAGTTGGCTTTCTTCATACCTAATATATAATTCCTCTCTCAACCAAAAGAAAGGAACTAAGATTTGAGGGAATGAGATAATGTCTGGTACCAAAGTGTCCAGCACCAAGAAATGCCATATTACTGTCTGTCTATGACAATAATGTTATGTTAGTCCTCTGAACTTTTCTAAACTTCCCCTGTAGACAAAGGTTGACATGTGAGCAGTGGTTAACGAATCACAAAAAGATGTCTACTGCGCAGAGGGATTTGGGGAAAGCCATGTAAATTTTAAGGACAGCAAAAATGTACATGCTTATCCGTTCTTTCATCAGCTTACTTACAAAGCTCTAGGGTAAGACCATGAATACACATACACACACATGGGTGGTCCTATAATACACAGAAATAAAATGTATTGACAGTAACATCAAAATAAAGATAAGTGCAAAAAAAGTTGTACTGGACTAAACAAATCTCACCAGAATAATTTGATTCTACAGGAGCAAATGAGGAAAGGTGAAAATTAAAATAGAAATTTGTTCAATAAGAGTGTACTTTCCTTTCTCTTATCAACTATAATCAAACAATGAAAACATCTGAAATAATAATTAGAACAATATTGCATGGAACCTGTAATGTGCATATATGTAATGAATATGTCTAATAAGCACAAAAAATGAGAACAGGCATAAGCATGTAGCAGGCCCTATTCAGAGACAGACAGAGAGAAAGACTGACAAAAAATTAGCTACAGGATTTAAAATGTTGCCGTTGCTTATTAAACTCATAAAATATTGTTGAAAATTATAAAATGACCTACAAAGTAAACGGATGTAAATTCCATGATCAGAATACTTATTGTCACTTGAATGGCAAGATAATAAGTCCCAGCAGGCTTCTTTACAGAAATAGACAAGTTCCAGATTCCACAATGCCCAATATAACCTTGACAAAAGCCCAAAGTTGGAAAAACCACATTTTCTGACATCAAAATTTACTACAGATTTACAATAGTCAACAGCAGCAGGGCACTGGTGTAAGGATGGGCAGAGAGCTCAGTGGGCTTGAATTAAGACCCACGAGACAATCTTTGTTTCACCATGAAGTTAATTTTTGGCAAAGGTATTAAGATAATTCACTGGAGAATCATCCAATGTGCTGAAAAACTGAACATTAAAATTCAGAATAATAGTGTCAGAGTCCAGCCCCACATCAAACACAAAAACTAAAACAAAGTTGATCACAGACCTAAATGTAAAGCCAAAGCCTGAAACACTTAGAAGAAAATATAAGAAAAAATCATGACTCTGAGTCAGACAATGGCTTACTAAGAATGAAGGAAGATACGAAAGGCCCAAGAAATATAGAAAAAGGTGATTCCCACATTTAGCTCACCAGTTCCACGCCTGGGATGTGCCCAAGAGAATGAAAGCAAGTGTTTGAGCAGAAACTTGTAAGCAGATGTTTCTTGTTCATGGTGGGTTACAGAGAGAAAAAAACTCAAATGTTCATCAGCAGATACACATTGACTTAAAATGTGGTATATCCATTCAATGAAAATTAGAAAATGAAGCAAAATACTGACACAAGTGACAAAATGGATTATCACTGAAAACACTATACTAAGTAAAAGAAAACAGTCACAAGAGATCCTATAGTGTGTGACTCCCCTTATAGGAGGTGTCTAGAAGAGATAATTCTATATAGACATACTAAAAATTGGTGGTGGCCAAACTTCAGTGAATTACAGAGAAATCAAGTATGGCAGTTAAACGGCATGAGTTTCTTTGGACAATTGGAGAAAATATTCTAAAATTGATAATAATGGTGATTGCATAATCCTGAATGTTAAAACCATTGAATACCTTCAGAATTGCTGAAAGACTTAACTGATTGAAATAAAAATAAAAGGACAGGGAAAAAAGTAAACCAAGGGATATGCTAATTCCTAGAGAAAAAATTTACAACAACCCCAAGAGAAAGCTCAAAATACAATAAAGAAAAAACAATACCATACAACTGCTAACTAATAAAGTTTATAGAGTGTTAGCTCTATTAGACAAGTTATAATACAAAAGATTAAGTGTCAATAAAGAGAAACATAATGTAACACAGAAATAACCCACCCAAAAGGGTATGGAAGACATGAGAATGTATCTCAGAGCTCAATTCCCCAGCATATCAAAAAAAAAAAAAATTACATTGGAGTTTTTATGAAATTCAAATTCTACCTAGAGCTTGAATAGAAAAAAGCGACCACAAATCACAGATAACAAAGACACTTTAGAAGAATAATAAGGATCCTATTATCCTAACTATAATAACATACTGCAAAACTATAACAAAGATCAATTACCTTAGGTAACCTAAATAAACAAACTGAGCATTAGAATGGAGTAGAAAGCACAGGATAAGATGGGTGTTTATGAGATAAATGAAATTTTACTTGACAAATTTTGAGGAAATGGTAAGATCCTCACTATGCTGAGATAATACTATATTCATAAAGAAAGAAAAGCAAATTAAATAGATACTTCACATAATACACAGAAGTAATTTCAGGGAAATTAAACTTCATAATTTCAAAGTTTAAAACTTTGAGAAGCCAATATAAAACAACAATTTCATGTGCCTGACATAATTGTTTAACAAAATACAGAACAGTCATGAAGAAATAAAAGAATCCAATTAAATTTAATAATTAAAATATTTGAATAAGAAGAAATACAAATTAAGTGAAATGGAAAATTGCTGGTTGTGATTATTATTCTATTCCAATCTTGGAGACAGCTGGAATGGTTAAAAATTATACATTTATTATTTAAAGCTGATCTGGATGAAGTAACTTTTTTATCATCTACATTTTTCACTATAAAATGAAAATACTATCTAACTAAAAATCTTATTAAAAGAATTATTGCATTCATAGAGTATATCTTAAGTGCTCAGAAAGTGCAGGAATAAAAGAGAGTAGCAATAACTGTAATTATTATCCAGATCGTTTAAGAATTAACAGAAGGAAAATATGAAACCTCAATCGTAGCATGAACAAAGGATATAAACTTGTGATTCACAAAAGACAAAGATCAAATGGTTAATAATCAAATTATACTCAACTCTCCACAATCAGAAAAATAGATGAAAAAAAAAAACACTGAATTCTTAGATCCCATTCCTTGAATGGCTAAATTATACTTGAGAAAACAAAGTACAGACCTAAAATTTACAGAATTTAAGCCCATATTTCAATAAAAAACATGCAAATTGGACCTAGTTGTGTCACTATGAAAATATGTAATGAAGATGAATATATGCATAATTAGTAATCCAGAAATTCTATAATTCTATATATGTAAACATTCTTAATGTATAAGATACATAACCATCAAGAGATCAACAGAATAAAAAATGTGGTATATGTACACAATGATGTATTACTCTACCATAAAGACGTAAGGAAATGGGTATAACTTGAGACCATCGTGTTTAGTGTAGTGAATCAGACACAGAAGATTAAACATTGCATGATTTCTCTAATATGAGAAACCCAGAACATAAATAAACAATACAGTCAAATAAGTGAGATTCTGGGAGGGAGGGGGGTGAGGAAACGGTTGGGAGGCCCAGCACGTGGGCCTGGAAAGGAGCATGATATTGTTGTGAGCACATGCGCACAAGACTCTCAGGTTTAATGTCACAACTCTGTATCTCATACACATGCTTATAAAAATGGGAAAAATAACATAAAAAAGAAAAAGAAAAGACAATTCGGCTTAGAGACAACCTAATTATTTCTCAGTGGGAGCAATTATACTCATTGATTCTTACAAGAATTAATTGATAACATATGTCCATACAAAACCAGCACCTGGATGTTTATAGCTGCTTCACTCGTAATTATCAAAATGTGTTAAGTAACGAAGATGTCCTTCAACAGGTGCATGAATTAACCATGGCACCTCTAGGCAATCACCTAAAAGGACTATAACATGGAGATATTATCTAACCAGATTATTCAGCTCTAAAAATGAAATGAACTATTGGGCATAAAAAGCCACAGGAGGAAAAAAAAGTTGTGAATGTGTAATGTTGAGTGAAAGATGTAAGATTCCAACAATATGATATTCTGGAAAAGCAAAACTGGGGACAAAATCGAAGAACCAGCACACTTGCTTCTCATTTCTATTCATGAAATCCTATAAATACCTGTATTCAGACCTCCTTCTTTTCCTCTTCACAAGTAACTTAAGGTCTTGGAATAAAACTCCCAGACTCCTCTGGAAAATTACTCCATCCAACATTCCCTTTTTGTTTCATACGTCCCCCCTCTGCTCCCAACCACTCACTCGAGACTCTGAACGGGACCTGACATCTCTGAAATCGAAGAAGAAAACCTTCTCTAAATATTCCCAAGCAGTGGATTATTCGGAATAAATGAATGTCTTTTATTATTGAGAAAAATAATAAAACACCTAAATACAATAAAATAAGCCCCCCCAAAACAACTGTTACCTCCTTCTTTAATATTTATTTTATTTGAGAATTAAAATGGCTAACGGTGAGCAAAAAAGCAGAATGGATTCCCACTTCCCCTTGGGTGGGCATTGGGATGCCCCAGAGCACATACAAAATACCATAGCAACCATCCCTGCTCTCACCGTTGGAGCTGGGGAGCTAAAGGGTCAAAGGTGCGATAAGACCTTTCTGGGGCCTTCCGAGATTACATTCACCTACTGCCCTGAGAAGCGATCATAATCTTAAAACCAGTTTTAAACGTGCTCATGAATTCCTTTACAATGGCACACGTGAACATTGTTTGCTTTTGTTTTTGATGGATCTGAAGCTATATGAAAACTTAGTGTTCATTCGCTGGGGTACCTATGCAAGTAATACTCTGGCTTATTCACTTGCCTAATATTTAGCATTCAAATGTATAAGTACATCCTAATTCAGCCTTTTTCTTGTAGGGAGACACTGCTATGAGCGAGCTGTCTTTTCTTTTAAAAGATTCAGAAAATCCTCAAATTTGTCTCTTAACTCACAAATATAGATTACCTAAGAACTGCTGGGTCATAATGTATGTAAAAATTAAAATATACTAGATATAATCAAATTCCATTTCCTTATTGCTTTTCAACCTTTATTACATGTAAATAAAAATCACATCGATCAAAATCGTAACCATGATTTATCACAGTTAAAAATAACACAAACTAATATGCTTATAAAATTAGAAAAGTTAAACTGATGGTGAAAACTCAGAAGTCAATGATGAATAATACATTTAATTAAATAAATTTGCTGGTAATGAGACAAACAAAAACTGGAAAATTTTTCAACATAGAAATTTCATTTCTTAATATTCAGATAACTTCTGAATAAAAAAGAAAACAATACAATAATGGACAAACATGAAAAGTGATCTATGCAAAATTAAATAATTCAAAGCCTTAAAATGTGTAACCTAATCAAAACTAGTGAAAAAAAAAGAAAAACATCACTTTCATCTCATAGTTTAATAAGGTAAAAGTTTACAAGCAAGCATTGCTGGAGAAGAAATGGTAGCCCTCTCCCAACTTGTTCATAATAAGATTAAGAATTCATATTTATCAAAAGTCTATTATGTGATAAGCAGAACTCAAAATGCTTCATTATATTATTTTTATTCTTATAACACAGCCCCATGATAGACACTGTTAGTATTCTCACTTTACCAATGAAGAAAAAGAAACATGAAAGTTGAATAACTTTTCTATTGTCTTTTTAAATGAGAGATCCAATATACATGCTCAATCTGGCCATAGACCCGATATTTTAGTGTCTGTAGGTACATTAATGTGTGTGAATGTATATGTGTGTGTGTGTCTTTATATATATATATCATACAAACTTCATTTTTATCTACTCTTATTGCATGCTCTCTAGTTAAGGATAATTGTACAGATGAATGTCTGCATATATATGTATGTGCAATGCATGTACATACCACGAATCTATCTATGATGTATATTATATATATTTATATATTCTTTTGTTCTGCATGCACACGCACATAGTCTTACATGTGTTCAGAGAATGCTCGGTCACACAGTTACTGCTTAACATTGCTGACTTCCGTAAATTGGCACTGGAGAATTCTAGGTGGGGAAAAGAACCAGGACTAATTGATATTTCAATATTCATCATGATCATGTGTTTCTTTCTAAAGGTTATTTCATTTTATATAAATAAAACCTTGATGCATTATATAACATAAAGAGAAACTGAAGCTGAGAAGATATGGGCCTAAAAAGACATAGAATTTCAATTACCAACAATAACTATATTTCACATGTTAACTCATCTTTGTATACTGAGTGAAATTTAGATGCTGGTATCTCATCATACCTATATAAAAATATTCATTTTTATAAATATTAGAACCTATATGTTAATCAACACACATATATATATATATATAAGTGTTTCCTTATGGGACATATTGTTTCTAACATGAATGCAGTTCACATCAATTTTCTGTGTAAACGTTATTTATAATGTATTAATGACTTTGTGATACATCTTAATTCATTTCAACATCTACCAGTGAGCAAAACTTTAGGTTTCTTTAACAAATGTCTTCTCAACAAATGTTTAAATTATTCTTGCTCCACACCATAAACAATACCTTAAAAGTGAAAAGCAAACATCTATAAATAAGACAAAAGTGGCCAAAATTGTATAAAGTATCTTACAGGTCACTTACTTTCAATCATTAGAGAATATGCCTTGGAACTACAAATGCATAAGAATACATTTGCATTTATAAGAAGTGTAATATTTTAAGCATCCAAGTTCAGTAAATAGAAGCAAAAATTGAGCTCTTTAGCCGTAATATCCCTTGCGGTCCTTTCTCATTTAGTTGCTACCAGACAGTCATTATTTACACACAAATTTGATCATGCTGTTTTCCCCTTACAGCTCAGTTGCCCTCATTTTCTAACAGGATGTGATGTAGAAATCACCTGTGTAACTTTCAAGGAATCTTCTCCTGCCCTCTTTCTGTCCAGTTGGTACAAGGTTTCCCGAAGCCCACCACCGTCTATCCTCCTGTATGGTTGGGATGTTGCTGGACCTTCCACATGAATTGTTACTGTCTTGCATATTTTATGAAAATGCGAATTTTTCTAACTGCATCGGTGAGGGGGCTGCAGCCCAGATAATGAGGAGTACCCCAAAACAGCTTACGGTTACTGACTTTCTCTTTTCATTTGCTTTTTTCAGACATTAGATTGGCTTCCGGAGTTTTTAATTTTTAAAAAGACCTCTCTTTTTATCCATTTTAAACTGAACTTATGATTGTTTATTTATGCATGCCATGATTAATTTAAAAATTTGCAAGGATATATGCAAATAATATTTGCATACATAAAAAGTGGGACGTTTTAAATATCCAAATTAGATAAATAGAAGGAGAGAGTGAAACAGATGTGCAATGCATAAGACGCTACACGATTTACAGCCAGTCAACTTAAACTTTGGTATTAAGCTTTTTCCTAACGGAAGGAAAATTGACAATTTAGTCATCAAGGACTTTTTTTCTATGCATGGCAAAACCACTTGCATTTCTTATGAAAAGTAAATGTAAATTTTTAAATCTTTTATAGAGAATTTACACTTAACAGTATTTTCTCTTCTCCCATGAAGACCACTGTTTATCTTCACCATGGCCACATTTCATAAGATATTTAGCACCTAAGCCTGTGATGCAGCTGGTTTGCAAGCATGGGCTTCTCTTCTTTGGTTATCACATAGATCCACAATCTCCCCTTGATGCCCTTGTGTCAAATAATCTTTTGTTTTCTCTGCAGAGATAATATGTGGGTATGTCCTAGGGCCTTTGGATGTGAACCAGCCTCACAGGTTCCGCATGGCTGTCTCCTCAACTACACTTCCTCAAACTTTTTGTATTGTTAGTACTGAGTGTATTAAAAGTTGATTTTGCTAGTGCTTTTATTTGGAAAAACAAAAAGGATTATTTATATCAGGATCAAAAACTTAACAGCAGAGATAGCGGGATACTAAAGAAACCCAGAAGAAAAAGACCTGGGTTGAATTTTGCATCTGTAAAGGGCTGATGCCTAAAACCTAAGCTTGTAAGCCAGGAGGATCCAACACCAAAACTATAAACAATAAAGTTCATCAAATAAAAAACTGGAGAAAACTCTTAGGTAAACTGAAATTGTGACTTCACTTTTTTACAGTTTTTTGCTGTTTCACCTCAAACATCACAACAATGAAAATTTTCTTAAAATTTGAGTTTTCTTTTTGATTTTTTCGATTTTTGAGGATAAAGTAATAGGATGCTCCATTATCACATGAGGTTCTTTATTAATTTAGGGAGGTATGTGTAGAACCTTTTCTGTAGCAGTTCCACAAAGTTCAATAAACTTCTTAGGAAGAACTCCAGTCTGGTAAAACCCATGGGAGAAAAAGCATTCAAATAAATGTAACTGAAAATGGTGAGCACCACAGAGTGATGACGGAAGCACCAATGAAAGGCGCTGTGCTGCGTTTCCTGTACAGTTTGTGTTCACTCTTTATGGGTTCATGTATTTGGAGTTTGATCTTCAGTGTGGATATGTTAAGCGGTGGTGAGAGATTTCGGAGGAGGGACCCAGTGGGAGGTCATCATGTTATAAGGCTATTGCCCTCAGAAGAGCTATAAGGTCGTTCTCACGGAATTCTATTTAGTTCTTATGAAAAGACGGTTACAAAAGCACAAACCTAACTTAGTCCTTGGCTTCCTCTCTGCCCAGGTAATCTCTCCCATTTGCCTGTACCCCACACGCTGCCATTTGCAATGAGTGATAACATGGAATTCCCTCACCTGAGCCAGTGCCTGCGCCTTTTGGATTTTCATCCTCCAAAACTCTGAGCTAAACTAAACAAACCAAATAAACCTTTTTATCTGCATAAAGTACCCAGCTTTGGGTATTTTACTGTAGTTATAAGAAACAGACCAAAAATATGATCATTTCCATAACAGAGGCCTAGATTATTTGGACCTAGTGTTCCATTAAATACAATTTTAAAGCTGGGTGAACAGCATCTAGCTGAGGGCACCTGAGTCCTTTCACATACTAGCAAAGAGTTTCTGCTCAGGGCAATTGTCAATTTTGAAAAATAAAGGTAATTTGAATAAAACTGTAATTATCATGGGCATTGAGAAGGCTTCTGAACTATAGAAATGTTTTCATTGTTTCACTATGTCAACCTACATAAGTGTTTGAAATATACTAATTAATCTTGTGTTTATGCTCTATGAACTTGTTTATATGTGTGCTACATATTAAAATAGCTTTCTAAAGAAGATAGGCGGGTGGGAGAAACGGCACAGTGTGTGTCTAGCAAGCACAAGGTCCTGAGTTCGATTCCCCAGCACCACATAAAGCCAGGTGTGGTGGCACACACCTATCCTCCCAGCATTTAAGAAGCTGAAGCAAGAGGACTGCCTTGATTCCAAGGGTAGCCTGGAGGACATAGGGAGTTCAGGACCAGGCTGCACTATAGAACAAGACCCTGCCTCGGGAAAGAAAAAGACTTGGGTATCTACCTGCGAAGAAAAAGACTTAAATGTTAGGAGTGCCCTGAAAACGTGAATAGGAAGCAATTAGATTTTTCTGTTATGCTTTAAAGTTACTACGTGTGCTACCCACCAATTCTGTCTTCCATTCTAGGAAATGAATATTTATTTTGTGCGGGTAATTTTGTTTGTTCTTGTCTGAGAGATCAGGTGGTATTTTAAACTAAAGTTTTTAAATGTAGAAGCGGTAGGACCTCGGAGGGGAAATGTTCTAGAAAGGAAAGAAGGCTTCATTTTGCATCTGCAAAGAATAGCGCTTCAGAGGAATGTCATGTTGTCTCTGTGTCACAGGGAGCCAGCCAGGAAACGGCGTTGGCTGCAAAAGGTGCACTTTCTCTTATCCCAGGCCTCAGCACAGAAGACACGACTAGTGCCAATTCAGGAACAGGTGGCCTTGGCCAGCGACCAGCCTCGCATCACTCTTCCACTGCCTCCTCACTGAGGCATGTGGGTTCCTTTTTGAGAAGAAGGCCCACATTTCAGAGCAGCATTTTGCCATTTCTCTTAGTTGTTCTGAGCAGAGACTTAAGTTGATCAGCGTGTCTTGATGTACCCTTGAATTAGAGGGGGAGTAGCTTAAGAAAAACTTAATATCCCTAATATGTGTCTATGGCAAAAGAGGCCTTAGTGCGGTCCAAATTGTCTTCTTCCTGTAACTTAATGTCCCTTCACAGTTTTTGCTTTCTACTTTCTCTTTTCCTTCTTTATCGACACTTTTTTCTTCTTAACTGTTTTTAGTGTTCTGTGGTTTAAAGTTGGAGACTCTCAGAATCAGTGGTGTTGATTCATTAGAAAATGACTGGTATTTTATATACTTTATTTTCTGTTGGGACTTCTTGGTCAGTTGCCAATTTAATCCCTCAAAAGTCAATGTAGCACACTGATTTAGCCTCTCAATCAAATGATTTATATTTTATGCTAGTCATTAGGAATAATACAATACAAATTATTCAGCTGTATTTATCAGAGATGAATTATTTGTGGTTAAGCTTTTACTAGCTTAAAGTTAATCATTAAGGGTAACAAATATTTTGGGGAACTGAAACACATATCTTACTATATCTTCTTTAAAGTGTGAATAATACTGAAGTTATCCTGTTGACTCAGTCAGATGTGAATTCTGAAGATAACTGCATTGGGTTTTGATGATTAATGGAAACACTATGTGTGATCTGAAATTAAACAGTGTGTAATTAGAAGATGAAGTTCAACAAATAATCGTTTCTAGAAGAGTCCAGGCACCATGTTTGGAATTGTGACATGGACAAGTGACAGACAGGTTCTTTCTCTTCTCAAGAAAAGAAACATAAAATTAAAAATAAATGAATCATAGCATTTGCCACATTAGCTATGGGGAGAAAATATCAAGAAATCCTGAAGAAGTAAAAAAATGAATACGTTTCTCTGTCTGTTATAGTTTGAATGGATCAGCCTTAAAGTCAGTGGTCAGTATATATTAATTCAATGGTCAAATTGATGAAGCTTTGATTGAATAAATATTAAATACAAGAAAACTATGCCGTACTAGAAGGAGAACTAAATTGAGTCAAAAACAGGGGCTGAGCTCTTTAATTACATGATAAGGGGTTAAATCCCTCAACCTTTGTAAAGCCCAATATTCTCTTTTGGGAGTAGGATTGATAGTAATAATAGTAACAATGAATGTGAAGATCCAGACTCACTCTTAAAATAAAATTTAGTAGCATTTAGATGGTTGTTAAAATATCAGTTGTAAGGTTTTTGTCTCATCAAAAAACAAATATATGTGAATTTCCTTTTAGTATTTGACTGGTTCCCAAACTGCAAATCCAGAATTTTAAAATTGTCACTTGAGATTTTAACGTAACAGAAAATCTGATTTAGTAAATTTTTATGTGTAAAATTCAAAGCTATTTAATTTCTTCTTCCTTCAGAAATTTTTTTGTTTTTGTTTTTGTTTTTTGGTATTTTGATTTGATTTGGTTTGTTCTGTTTTGTTTTTGAGTGTGCTGATTTTTTTTTCCAGTGGGCTAATCTCTGCTTTCCATTAAAATATTTAGAAAACCAGGGTACTGTGTGTTTTATCATCTCCATCTAAGTTAACTCTCCAAACTCTCGATTGCTAATTGATTATCACTAATGGTCATAATTTTTTCCTGCTTTTTCCATACATTTTAAAGCATCCTACCTCATGCATGTATTCTAAGTATGGCATGGGACTTTCTCTGGCCATGGTGATACAAAGATATCCTTGCAAAGCTCTTGGACACTTTGGTTTGCCTTACTTTTGCTACAATTACTTTGAATTATCTTGGCAACAGCCCACACTAGCCTGCTGAAACATCAGCGACTGTGTGGAGACCATCTCAGGGCAGCCCTTGTAACTTCAAAGACCCCCTGGTTGACCACATATAAACAAGGCCGACAGCAATCAGATGTATTCTTTCAAGACTTCAAGAACTTCCCAGATGAGCCCAGTTCTAATTGGCAATCTACTAAATCGCAAGTTAAACAATGTTTAAGTCACTATGTTCTGGAAGATTTGTCACCCAGCAATAAATATTATAAGGCACTGATGGGCAGTAAAAGCGTCAGAACTACATCCCAGACCTCTTCAGGGTCAGAAGGCGTTTAAGAATGGAAAAGAGAAGGAAAAAATTAGTATAAATAACTCCTAAAGTGAACAACCAGGGAGCAGAAGATAGTGAGTTTTTATCTTCCTTGTCCTGACATCAGCCTTCAGGCTACTACTTACCAAGTCATGTTTCGCTCTATCGATATGTACTTGGAGCAGGGAAATGAGCCCTGCACGAGGGGCAGAAGCCAGTGGAAGAGAGAACTTTGAAGTCAGCTCTGGAGTACAACTACTCCTTCCCTGTCTGTACAGTACCTTAGTGTGATCACCACCTACATGAAAGCTAGCCGTCACACATCCACAGTTAATACATTAAGCCCTGAGATAAACAACTAGGTGGGAACCAAATTTCAAAGGAAACTGACACAGTGAATTGTCTTATCTCTCTGTGCTTATTCAAACGCTTGAAATGAATCTATCTGAATAGCACAATTTACAGCACAAAGAAGGAAAATAAAAAAGAAAACAGAAAACCACCACATTTAAAGAACTGACATAAAATTCTTACCATGAAATAGCATTCCTTGAACTAACTCTATGAATTGAAAGTATTTATGCATAAGGAGGTTGTTTCATTCTGCAAAAATTATTTACTTACTATGAATGAAATTTTACTGATGTAAAGAGCAGTAGATCAGTGCTTTGTTGTAATTCAGTTTTTTAATTTTCTCAATCCTTTTATTCCTTAACTAATCTCACTATTTGTCTTAAATTTATACTAACTCCTATATTGGACAATAAAAAATTGGTTCTAGCTATAGAAGAATAACTCCATTTTCTGTTTCCGTATTTTCTACCGGTACATCCCTTTTTAAATTCTGTTAATCTAGAGAGATATTAAATTTATTTTAGACTACACAATCTGACATGTTTTGACAATGTTATGTATTATAAAATAACTTTAAAAGATTAATTAAAAACATACTTAAAATGCATAAGTCATAAGCTTTATGCTACATGTATTTTCACAAAGAAATAAAATGAAATGGAAAAAACAGAAAGTAAAGGAATATTATTGCTTAATATATGTAGTACCCCTAAAAAATACTGATTCCTTAAAACTATTATAATATTTTATGCACCTGAAGTTATTTCTAGTTGCACAATTAAACAAAATTTCAAGCACCATACCGTATCTAAGTGCCAGACTTAGTTACATACAAGGCAAGATAAACAATGCATGTGGATGCATGCATGCCTGTAGTCACACACAGCACTATGTAAAAAGCACATGACACTACGGTATCACCATATAATTTGAACAATCCTGAGAATTTGTACACACACTCATTACAATAATAATGCGCAATCTCATGAATGCAAATAGTTACATATGAAATACAGAATTCTAAATTATGAATGCAAAACTTAATATTTACTTCTAGCTGCTCATAGCCTCTTTTATAGTTAAACTCCTTTCCTCTCTTCTTAACAGCTGATAGCCCCTGGTGTGTTTTCTATAGCTGAAACTTTGTCATCTGTAGAAAGTTACATAAATGAAATAGTATGTGTTTTTAAGATCCATTCTTGTTGTACCAGTCATACTACAGGGTCATAGACATGATACAGATGTATCACAATCTGCCTAAAGGTTTATGTGTTGAAAATGGTTTGTGTTGTTACTATTTTGGGGCCATTATTAATACAGCTGAACAAAGTGATATATTTATAGAAGGGCCTAAGTGTATTTGAAGGGAGGAGTATTGTTCTGAAGGGGATTAATGGCATTGTGTCATTTTTAGTAATTTCAAATTTCAATATTCATTATATTTTTGCCATACTCACAGTTTGAGTTTCTATTTTTCATTTTATTTTTAAATGTGCTACTGAGAATTGAGATCAAGGCCTTTGCATTGAGCTATATGACTGGCCCTTATTTTTGTGATAGAATCTCACAGTTGCTAAGTTGCCTTGGATGGGACTGATCTTACAGTCCACCCTCCTGCATTTCCCTAATGGCTTGTGACACTAGACATCTTCTCATGCACTTGTTTAATGTTCACATACTCTTAGAAGCTTAATATCTCGTCCTGTAGATTTCCCATTTCTAGACGACTGTTTTGTTTCCAATGTTCACTTTTTGAAATTCTTTACATGCTCCAGATATGAAGCCTTGGTCAAGTAAGTGGATTGCAAATATACAGCTTATAAAATGGTATTCTCACAGAGCCTCTATCTTAAGAACTGTAAAGTGGAGATAAGCCTCAGATTTCTCAGGATGACAAAATGGAAATACATTTTTTATATAATTTACAATTTTATTTTGTATTATATTATCATTCTTGGTTGACTGATATCTAAATGCCAAAAAAATCTGGCTTTCAGAGAACTGAGACAAAAACACATAATGTAAAGTTTAAGAAAATGAGATGGAAATAATCACTTAAAAACAAGTCTCCAAACAGGTACCGCCTTGGCATTTATTGAAGGGTTTCTTTCTCACAAGTATTACACACACACACACACACACGCACGCAGAATGTTAGGACTTGACTAAATCTTTGCAACTGACTGTCAATATTTAATTCTGAGTTCATTTATTGAACCCCCGATGTGTTCCTTGAACTGTTCTAGACCCTAGTGAGCCTGTGGAAATCAACAAAAAAAGAGCTACTCAAAGCTGTTAGCCTCCTGGAGAGACGGAAGATAAACAGAAAGCAAGCAAGAAAAAGACATAATAATAACTGCCTTGCAGAACTTAAATTATGCCGATACCAGAGCATGACTCAACAGAGACCAGGGCATTCTCTACACACAAGACACAGCAATGAAAGCAAAGCGACCAGTCAGCCAGCTTTGGTCATCAAGAAAGAGTTTCATAGGAAAAAAAAAAAAAAACAATGAATTTGCTACCTCAATGGGAGTCCTTTTTAAAGCAAACTTGTCTTAGTCTCTTTATCATCATGAAGAGACCAGATCTGACAAACATAAGTCAAAGAAGTTTGTTTTTGCTCACATTTCAGAGGTCTCAGGTCACGTGCAGCTAGTCAGCAAGGGTAGAAGGGTCTTGCGTAAAAGAAAGCCAGTAAATGCCATGGTTTAGTAAAAGTGTCACATGTGTGCAAAGTGATTGAATCACGCAGGCACTATATTGATCAGAGGATTATCCAATGATGACTTCATATGCTCCCACAAAGTGGGGTCTGGTTAGAGGAATAGGTCACTGTACTGTGATCTGGGTGGGTGTATGTTTCCCTCCCTGGCTTCTCCCATCTCTCTCTCTCTCTCTCTCTCTCTCTCTCTCTCTCTCTCTCTCTCTCTCTCTCTCTCTCTCTCTCTTTCTGTCTCTCTGCTTCTTGGTTGCAATGAGTTGAGCAGCTGCCTTCACCCAGGTGGTCCCACCATGCCCTTTCTGCCTTGGATGTGGACAATCATTCACAGAGTGAAACTTTTGAACTATGAGCTAAAAGTAGACCTTTCCTCCTTTAAGCTGTGTGTATTAGTTATTTTGTCTCAATCACACACCGGAAAGTAACTCAGACAGAAACTGATACCAGAAAAGTAAGGCCACTGCTGTGACTGTGCCTGATCTTACAGTTAAGAAGTTTTGGGGCCTAGATTTTGAGAAGAGTTTGGGAAGGCTTAGAGATGCTAGCTAGAGAAGCTTAGGAATTCTGAAAGGTAAGCCTGGTGGGAGACTCCTCTGGTCGGAGCTCGGAAGACCAGAGTGCTGACAGAATCCAGGTCATGGGGGCCAGGATCAAGAAGCTTCAAAGAGCCAGGAGTCATACTGGCAGACAGCTTTCTCAGAGGTACACCATCTCCTCCCGTCCTTGGAAGCAGGAGACAGACCTCCAAGGGGAAAAAGATACACCAAGGAAGAAATACTAGAAGTACGGAAATGCTGATGCCAGGCAGAGAAGGGAAAGCTGGTCCTTTCAGATCAAGGACTGCCCCAGGCTTTAACGTCTACAAGTGATGTGAAGGCCTAAAACTTCCAGATGGTCACATTCCACTCAACGGCAGGATGTGGACCTCAAGAAAGGGTGAAAAAGGCAACAAAATCTAGGTAAGTGTAGGCAATCATAAAACTTGCTAGCCAACAGTAGATCATAAAATGTGTTTTGTGACCTTAAATGTATTAATTTCCCTTCCCCTCTGGCACATCCTTTAAAAGTAAGTGTTAAAATCAAATCATATTTAAAAAACACTTTCAACAGAAAGGAAGCTCCTTCAAAATTAGGGCCATAAATAGCATGGTTCCTAAAAAGTTTAGTATTAAAGACAGACCAAGTATTTTTCCTC